>CP139508.1:255622415-256186894 GCA_021014915.2 Artemisia tridentata subsp. tridentata | reverse complement strand
GCCAAAGATGATGTCATCAACATACACTTGTACTAGTATGACATCAGTATTTGTCTTATAGATAAACAATGTGTTGTCTATCTTGCCTCTGACAAATTTGTTTTGGATCAGAAAGGCTGAAAGAGTTTCATACCATGCCCTGGGAGCTTGTTTCAGTCCATAAAGGGCTTTATTAAGCATACAGACATGATCAGGAAACTCATGGCTTTCAAATCCAGGAGGTTGCTGAACATAAACTTCTTCTTTCAGTGAACCATTTAAGAATGCACTTTTAACTTCCATTTGGTACACCTTGAAGTTCATGTATGTAGCAAAAGCAAGGAAGATCCTGATGGCTTCCATCCTTGCTACTAGTGCAAATGTTTCTTCATAGTCAATGCCTTCTTGTTGATTATAGCCTTTGGCTACAAGTCTGGCTTTGTTTTTAATGACTATGCCATTTTCATTAGTTTTGTTTTTGAATACCCATTTTATGCCAATGACTGAGACATTCTCAGGACATTTGACCAAGGTCATTACCTTGTTTCTGTCAAATTGTTCCAGTTCATCATGCATGGCCTGAACCCAACTTGGATGTGTAAGTTCTTCTTTAACACTTTTATGTTCTATTGTGGAAATGATGTCCACAAATAGGCATTCATTGGCTGAGGCTGCTCTTAGACTAGCAACCATGCTCCTGGTGAGCATGCCATCAGTAGGCTCTCCAATAATATTGACAAGTTCAATGTCCTGAGACCTAGTCCAACTTTCCTGAGGTCCTGGATACTGATTTGAACTTGTGGAGGCCTGATTGGGTGGAGGGGTTGGTTCTGGAGTAGACACATGATCATTGATTGGATCTTGAGTGTCTACCTGATCACTGAGATTGTTTGGTTCTTGAGCATTTTGAACAGATTGATTAATTTCATCAGTGTTTGCATGTGCCTCTACAAAATCAGTGATGGTTGGGTTAGGTAGGTTGTGAGGGATTATGTAATAGGAGAGGTTAGCATCATCTTGATACTGAGTAGAAGGATTGTTTTCAGGAAGATATTCATCAGGAGGATATCTTGAAGAGTTATCAATTCCTATCTCTTCTACTGAGGCAGTTGAGAACCTGATTGCATCAGTGCTCTCATCAAAGGTAACATGAAATGTTTCCTCAGTCTGCTGTCTCCTTGTGTTGAACACTCTGAAGGCTTTTGAGACAAGTGAGTATCCCAGGAAGTATCCATCATCAGCTTTTGCATCAAATTTCCCTAAGTGATCCTTGTGATTATGAATAAACACAGGACACCCAAAGACATGAAAGTAGCTGATGTCAGGGATTCTTCCTTTGAATAACTCATATGGGGTTTTCCCATGTCTCTTGACAATGATGGATCTGTTTTGTGTATAACAGGCAGTTTTGACTGCATCAGTCCAAAAATGTTTGGAAAGGACTGATCCACTTAGCATTGTCCTAGCAGCTTCAATGAGTTTTCTATTTTTCCTTTCAGCAACACCATTTTGTTCAGGTGTGTATGGAAAGGAAAAGTTTTGGGAGATACCTTTCTCATCACAGAAACATTCAAGTTCATAATTTTTGAACTCATTCCCATTGTCAGTTCTAATCTGTTTGACCTTAATGTCATTTTGATTTTCAATGTTCCTGAAAAAGGACATGATTGTTTCAGCTGCCTGAATCTTTTTGATCAGGAAGAATACCCAAGTGTATCTAGAGTATTCATCCACTATGACCAGAGTATACTTCTCATGGTTAATAGACCTTGGACTTAAAGGTCCAAATAGATACATATGGAGAAGATGTAGGCAGTTCCTGACGGAAAAGTTGGTTTTGGTTTTAAAGGATGTTCTGTGATGTTTACCTTTTTCACAAGCTGAGCATGGTTTATCCTTTGAAAACACAAGTGATGGTAAGCCAAGGACCTTGTTTTGTTTTACAAGATTGTTTATGTTTTTAAAGTTCAGGTGGGTGAGTCTCTTATGCCAAAGCCAGTTGAGTGTATCAGTGGCCTTAGCAAAGAGACAAGTTCCATCCTGAGTTAGACTGGACATGTCTAATACATAAACATCTTGTCTTCTTGGTACAATGAGGGCAATTTCCTTATTTGCATTGAAGATGGTTCCTTGCTTATCATCAAACTGAACTATGTATTTTGCATCACATAGTTGACTGACACTGATCAGATTGTACTTAAGACCATTTACATAAGCTATCCTAGTAAAGACAATACCATTGCAGTTTACTGAGCCATAACCTTCAGTGAGACATGATGAATTATCAGCAAATATCACTTTGGGTCCTGGTTCTTCCACATATTTGTGCAGACACTCCTTAACACCAGTCATGCTCCTTGAACATCCACTGTCTAGATGCCAAACAGGATCCCTGGCATGCCTCTGCACAAATAGTAAACTGGGTCAGTTCTTTCTAGGACTTCATTTCATGGAGGGTTTGGTTTTGTAGGTCTTTATGAAAGTATTAATCGATTCATGGTCAGTGGTTGAGTGGACTGAGCTACCACATGTTTTGCATTTAGTCGCAGGGGTAGCCTCAGTAGTCTGAGAGGATTGTTTATTCATTCCTCTTCTTGACTGAATGACCCTCTCTTTTCCTGAGGATTTCTGAGTGGAACTTCCACTAGATTCACAGTGTTTGTCATTTTGACAATCCTCAGGGTGATGGTCATTGAATCCACAAAATGGGCAAGGTGGAAAAGGCTTGACCTTTTGCTTCTGTTTCTGCTTAGAATCAGAAGGGTAGTTCAGGCACTGAGCCTTAAGTCCTGAAAAGTTTGACATGACTGAGCATTGTTTATGATCAGTGGTCCTGTGATCTTCCTTTTTGTAAATCATGCAATAAAGGACTCTATAGCAATCATCAGTGAGATGATTTGTATAGTTGCACAGTTCACACTTTTTCAGGGGTTTGGTTGGTTTGGGTTTGGTCTTTGAGGGAGCTAGTTTTTGTTCCTTCTTTAATTGAGAAGGTTTTTCAGAAGATGCAATCTTCTCACTTAGCTTCCTGACCATTTCAGTCAACTGATCAATTCTTGGATCAGGACTTTGGGTTGCTACTTCAGAAGGGACTGAAGTTGATGAGTCATCAGTATTTACTGAGACTTCAAGGGGTGGTCTTCTCAGGAGAATTCTACCTTTTCCTGATCTCTCCTTTGGAGAGTGTGGGGAGTAGACCAATGGTGGGAGGTCAGAGCTTGGTGCAGCACCCTGAAGGGTATTTAGTGGAGGGAGTGGAGGAGTTGATTTTGATTCAGGCTCACTGATTGGATCAGAAATACTGAGTTGGTTAAAGAGTCCAAGCATACCTTTCAGAGCCTGACTTTCAGGGAGCAAGATGTTTCCAGTCTCAAAGTTTGGCAACTTACTGACTGGGTTGTCCCTGACAATCCAGTCATTTGACTTGGGTTCCATCTCTTGCTCAAAGGATATGCCAGCTGGAACAAAGGTCATTTCACTGGGACTCTCACTGGAGGTTTCAGTGAGGTGGTCAATTCCTATAGTTATCTTAGGAATTAAGCCCACAGAATCAAAGACCTTAGGGTTCTTTTTGGTCTAGCTTTCAATAACAGCCTTTTCTTTCTTAAGTTCTGTTTGAAGGGCTAGGTTTTGTTTCAAAATTTCAGTGTTCTGAATTTGTAGAGTAATAGATTCTAATTTGGCTTGTTTCAGAGCAAGCAGTTCATCTCTACATTTATTCAATTCTGACACAATATTGTTATATTTTGAAAACAGGTTAAGCCTTTGTTCCTCAACAAACTTTAGATCAACACAAATATAATTCATGTAAGACTGCCAATCAGAATCATCATCCATAGAAAGTAAAGTATTTACCTTCTTCATGGTGATGTTGACCCACTCTCCATTCCTTGCATGGCTTTTTCCAACAGCCACCTGATCCTCTTCAAAAAGTGCCATCAGTGCGCTAAGTCTTATTTCCTTATCAGAGGAAACCTCTTCTTCATCCCAATCATATGCTTCAGCTACTAAAACCTTGATCTTTGTCTGAATAGGTTTGGATGTTTGAGTAGCCTGAGACAATATGGGGTTAGTTTCAAGATGTGCAAGTTTAGATTTGATTTTCCTATATTTTGTTTCAAAATCCTTTTGACCCTTGTTTTGAAATTGTTGGGTGGACTGAAACATTTTTGGTTGAAACTTGCTAGTTCCTGAGGAACTGTTTCCTGAAAATTTGTAATAGGGTTCTGAGATGGTTTTAGAATAACAGTCCTTAGCAAAATGACCCTTTTTACCACATTTAAAGCATTCAGTGGTCTCATTTGCTTTTGGTTTTGTAAAGTTGGACTGGTTTCTTTTGATGAAACGTCTTGAACTAGCAAGGAGTACCCTTTCTTGGAATTCCAAGTTCAAGTCATTCAGGTACTCCTCACCAGTCCTTTCATCAATTTCATCTTCAGAATCCTCTTGAAAATCCTGCATAACACTATTAGAATAGAAAGCAGTTGATATGGGTGTGGAGGTTAAGGCCTTTTTGGACTCAAGAGCTTTTGAGTCAGGGTATCTCCTAGAGATCAAGTTGTCCTCATAGACAAACTTCCCATAAATTTCAGGGAGCTCAAGGGTCTGAATGTGGTTAGCATTCCTCAGGCTTTGTGAGAAGTCGAGCCACTTCTCAGGGAGACTGTTGACAAAGCCAACATTAGTCTCATGCTTAGATAAAGTTACACCATCATTTGATAGCTCATTTATCAAAGTCTTGTATCTGGTGTAGGTCTGAGAGAGTCTTTCAGAGTCCTTTGCCCTGAAAGTATTGTACTCAAGTTTAAGGTCCATGACCCTATTTTCCTTGGTATCTGAGGGACCCTCAAAGCTATTTACCAAGTCATCCCAAGTTTGCTTGGCTGTAGAACAGTTGATGACTGATTCCATTATATCGTCAGGAAGACATGATATAAGGATGCTTTTCAGGCGATAGTCCTGATTGACCACCCTCCTCTCATCTATGGTCCATTGAGCTTCAGGCTTAATTAGCCCTGCAGCAGTTTTTGGGACAAATGGGCCATCCTTGATACAAGCGATGCAGTAGGGTTCCATCCCAGTTAAATAGCAAATCATACGTTTTTTCCATTTGTTAAATTTGCCAGCCTCAAGTCTGGGTGCTACAGCAGAATAGCTGCCACCCTTTTTATCGACTAACTGGGGTACATTGGTATCAGTCATTTTAGGATCTTGGTTTTAAAAACCTGGAGCTCTTTGGGTTTTTGAAAGGTTTTATAAACCAGAGGCTCTGATACCACTTGTTGTTCCCTTAGCACACCTAGTAATAACAATTAAGTTAAACTAAGTGAGCTTATGACTGAGATCAATGCAAAGAATATTTCTAACAGTTATAATACGTGAATATAAAAACACAATATTTTTCAACGTTTAAATTCTTATTAGAAATAATTCCAAGAATCTATTACCCAAGTGTTTTGCGGAACAAACACTTGGGATTGAATAGACAAGGGTTTATGGTGTCTCCTATCGAAACTCAAGTTTTGCTTGAGTGGTAACAATATACCCACTGAGCTATCTCAGTGAGTTGTATACTCTTTGTAGGAGAGAAGTTACTTTGTAAAAGTTCTAAGCTTTCAATATACAAAGCACACTTGACTTCTCTCCATCTGATCTATTTATACACAAGTAATCTAAGTATAAGTGATTAAAATATTACAAGTTGTTGAGGTAGCGTGTCTGACAATTACAAATAGTAATTGTCATTTCCAAGAACCAATAGGAATGGGCTAATAAGACTTTGGGAGTTGTTGGCTGACACTCCATGACTTTTAGCCGCAATAGGGAAGGTTGGTATCTGACAAGAGAAGAGTGTTTGGTCTGACACTTTTATCTTCTCAGATCTTTCCCTTTTGTTCCCGCCTATTCTTCAGGCATTGGTTCCTCAGTCTTCAATCACTTTAAGGTTGTTGAGGAGACTGGGGTTCAGTGAGTTCTTGTCCAACACTCACTGAACAATCATCTTCTTCTTTGGCTTAAGTCCAACTCAGGGAATACCGCCTTCCTGAGAGTGAGTCCTTTATTGAACTCGCCTTAAGCATCCTGAAGATGACTCACTGAGAGGCTGTTCTCTCAGTGACTTAAATTGTTCTCGGTTTAGCGAACACTTGGCTTAATTTATGTTCAAATCCTTTTTAAGATAATTGGGTGTTTTACGAACCCAACAAGATGTTTGGTGTTCAATCCCTACTTTCTCGAAATACTCACGAAGAGTGTGATTCTTAAATTCGGTTCCATTATCTGTTCTAACTTTTCTAACGGTATTGCGGAGCTGAACCTGAATTTTGGTGAAAAAGGTGATGATCATAGAAGGAGCTTGAGCTTTGGTTCGAAGAAAGTAGACCCAAGTCCATCTAGAAAAATCATCAACGATAACCAAGATGTATCGATTCCCGTTAATTGTTTGAACTCGCATCGGGCCACACAAATCCATATGCAGAAGTTGGA
The DNA here is from genome assembly GCA_021014915.2 of Artemisia tridentata subsp. tridentata. NCBI lineage: Eukaryota > Viridiplantae > Streptophyta > Magnoliopsida > Asterales > Asteraceae > Artemisia > Artemisia tridentata. The sequence continues at coordinate 256,180,429 of CP139508.1, read as the reverse complement.
GAACATGATCTATGTTGTGCTCGGTTTTAGGAGGAAAATGAGCATAAGTACTCTTCCCTTGTTCACATGATGGACAAAGGTGATCTTTGGCATGCCGAAATATGGGAAGACCGTCGACCAGTTTATGAGGAGCGAGATCTGTCATTGTCTTGAAATTCAAATGAGACAAACGTTTATGCCATAGCCATGATTTTGTAGAGTGTACCTTGGAAAGTAAACAAATTTGAGAAGAAGCGGTCATGTCTGACATGGAAATGGTGTAGAGACTCGTTCCGCGTTTTCCTGTCATAAGGTCATTTCCTTGTAGGTCACGAATACAACAGGTTTTCTCCCTAAATGCAACTTCCAAGTCAGCATCACAAAACTGTCCTACTGAGAAAATATTATGTCCAAGGCCTTCAAATTAGTATACACGGCTAATCTCGATGTTTCCGTTGACATAGTCCCCATAGCCCATTATAGCGGCAAAGTGATCATTCCTGAATCTAACAGTTCCTAAGAATTTTGCAACAAAGTTTACTAGATGTTTTAAGTTGCCTGTCATGTGTCAGGAACATCCGCTATCAACAATCCAAAGGACGATTTGAATCACCTACTATCACACCCCCAAATACCTAATTTGCAGCGGAATGAAATACCTGGGGCGCGACCGCCATAGCATCACAGTTACAGTTATATTGAACGACCTAAAGTGTCGTTTTAAAAGCACATCATTTGATTTGATAAAACATTCAGAGTTTACAAAAGATAGGTCCCAAAAGATTTGCCAAAGTTACGGAAATAAGTTTATTACAAACCAAAAGATAGTTTAAGTGCATAAAAAGGCAAGTGAGACGCGTCGTCATCGCGACTCTATAGTAAGTCTTCATGCATGCCATGATGCGAATGCCTTAATTACCTGAAAATACATTGCTAAAACGGTCAACAATAATATTGGTGAGAATCATAGGTTTATATAAATGTTTTGATAACCACAAGTATAAATTTAAGTATAACAATGTAGCCATATAAATAAAATCATACAATTGCTATAAGCTCATGACCCCGAAGCTAGACTAATAATGTATGCCCCAACTGAGTGTTTTGCCAGACACTTTATTATAATTCAAGTGAAATGCGTCCGTTTGCCTAACCGGTCAAGTTGGAGCGACCAACCCGGACGGAGCAGTCACCCTCAATAGATCTATTCACTCACCCTCGCTTACTGTCAATTAACTGTTCACGATAAATAAAATGGGACTTTAATATGGCAAGTGGTAAATTAAGCAATGTAAATGAATTTAATACTTTGACCCGCATAATTAAAAAAAATAGTGCAATGTATTCTCCCCCGCAAGTTTAGAAATGAAATTATAAATTGAAAGCGGGGCTATGAAAACTCACCTTAGCAAAAGAAAATCCCGATAAGTATTATGGTAAACTGAAAATATGGGTCCGATACCCTAACCGCGACCTAAATAATGCATATGTCTTAGGCTTCGAAAACAAGGTCAAGCACGCAAGTTCATATTTTACTTTATCACTTGTACATGTTATTGAAATATTTATCGTCAAAATATAGTTGCGTCAATTTGATCCTTTATTTAGAAAACGTAACTGGTTTATCACATGTTCACATTTTAGTAGTCATCTTAATAAGTTTTTCAAAAGTCTCTAATGCGCCTATAAAGTATATATAATGTTCTATTATTTCCGTTCACGTCATTTTTGCCAAAATATACTCTAAAAGGTCCAAAATTCCATTTTTCACATTTTATCAGCTTTTCTAATACCAGGTGATAATTATGTATGCACTTCACTAGCATATGATATAAAGAAAACATGAAACTTTAGTAGGATTACTTACAAAAGAAATTAGTGAAATGTGAGTTATGAAACACTAGTTTAACCTCAAGATCTATGCTTCAAATCCTTGCTAGAATGCTTTAAGTATACTAGATCTTAACCACAACAAGTTTCTCCTCTCCTTGGCTCCAAGAGTGGATCGAATTTTATGTATAGAATGGGTAGGATTATTTATTTTTTTGGCTAATAGAAATGAAATGAAAACTAGTTAGGCCTATTTATAACAGAAATGGTTCAAACCTTAAATAGTAAGTCAAGTTTCATCATTTTATCTAGGAGGAGGGGGGGCGGTCATGGGTGGTCAAGGGAACAAATAGGAGGCTAAGCCTCCATATTAGACAACTAGTCTATGATTTAGGGAATGTGGAGGCTCATTAATGGGCATGTGTATATTGTCTAGCTTGTTTATTTAGGACCAAAGGGGGGTGGCAAAAGGGTAGAATTAGGATTAGATGAGTAGTTTTGATGCAAAAATGTATATATTGTATGTATTGGGTGTTAAAAATTTGTATTGGTTGTTAGTTTGGTGATTAAAGAAAGTTATACGTAATTAAACGTAAGTTATAAAGAATTTACCTTGGGCGTCAGGAAATATTTTTGGAACTTTTGTAATCTTTTTGGAAGTATAAAAAATACATTAAAAATATTCGTTGAGAGAATTGGGTATATCGGGTGTTAAATTTTTGAATAACGAATATAGTTTGTCGTATTAACAACCGTAAGTAATTTAAGAAAAGGAAATTGTTTTAGAGTTTAAAATTGTGAACTGGAGTAGGAGCAAGATACTGGAGTGTTGTGGACTAAATATAACCTAAGTTCTAATGCGCTTGGAACTTATTCTAAAATTTGCGTCGGTTTAGATAAAAAGTTATATGCGATCTGTTTTCATGTAAATGTCAAGATAAGAAATTCGAGTTTATAGAATAGTATTGACCTGAAATTACGATTTGTCACAGTCTTCCACCCTAAAAGGAATTCAGTCCCTGAATTCAGTTAGTGTTGGTCTCTGGAGTGGTATTGGTGAAAAGGTGTGGATATTTGAGTCGCAGCTGGTCTTCCCGCTCCCAAGTAAACTCGGGACCTCTTCGAGAATTCTAGCGAACTTTCACGATAGGAATTCGACTCTGCTTCAACTGTTTGGCCTCACGGTCCATGATTTCTGCTGGTTCCTCCACAAAATCGAGCTTATCGTCGAGTTGAATTTCTTCTAATGAAATTACGAGTGATTCGTCCGAAAGACACTTCTTGAAGTTTAAAACATGAAATGTGTTATGTATGCTGCTGAGCTCTGATGGAAGCTCAAATCTGTATGCCAGACGGCCGATCTTAGCTAGAATCTAAAATGGTCCAATATACCTAGGGTTCAATTTCCCGCGTTTCCAAAATGGTATCATGCCTTTCCAAGGCAAGTCTTTCAACATAACTCGTTCTCCAACTCGAATCCTAATGGTTCGTGGCTTAGGGACACTTAATTCCAATGATTTGCGTCATGTTTCGACCTAACTTTTCTATTGTCCTCTTCAATGTTCGTTGGTCTGAGGATGGTAGATTGTGCGTATATCTGATTAGGTAAAAAAAATATCTTAAAGGGATTTTCAGAAGTTTGAGGTGTATCGTCTATCCTTTCATTGTTTTCTTATGTCATGGAATACTCCTTGTAGATGGAAAGTTTTTCCTAGATAGGTCAATGGTAAAGATCCACTTAATGGCCGAGTGAGTGGCATGTGGTGTAGGTATCTAGAGAGGGTTTGTCAAAAGGGGTGTTCATGAAAAAATTTATTTGGTTACAAAGCTTTTGAATGAAGATTGTTATTAAGAATTTTTTATTTTTTATTACTATTATTATTACTATTATTATTATTATTACTATTATTATTATTATTATTATTATTATTATTATTATTTTGAAAGATGTTTGTTTCTTTCATGGCATAATTCTTCCTGAATTAGACATAGGTGATCAGGCTATGTATAGTTGAGGACTAATGATGCGATGCTCGGTTTAGTCAAAGTAGCCTTATGTTTCTCAAAAGTTTTAGATGGTGTTCAACGTGTTGTTTGGTAAAATAGTAATAAATAGTTGGTAGAATGACAGAAAATCAATTTATAAGGTGGTAGTAATATAGCTTGTTTTAAAATTTCACGAAATAATTTCTTGAGATGGTAGTAAGATAGCTTGTGGTAAAGTTATGTGAAACAATTTTATAAAACGGTAGTGAAATAGTTTGGGATAAAATCTGTTGAATGGGTTATAGGATGTGTGTGGAGAATCTTATGGAATGGTAATAGTCTATAGTCAGAGACGAAATTTTCCTAACCCCTACTAGGATAGCGGTGTGTTGTAGCGAAATGGTTAGGAATAAGATAAATGGAATAGAAAATGAAATAAACGAAGGTTGTGATTATTGTGGAGTTGATAAAATATGGAGATTACATTAGATAGAAAGGTACATGATACAACGAGGTTACAAGAAAGTACTTAAGATAGACTACTTATAGAAACACAACCCTAGAGGGCTCCATCTACGGTTTATTATTAAGGCAGAAGTTCCTTGTTCTTAAACATTGTTGTCGTCCTCAAAGTTGTTGATGTCCTGGCAACCTCCTCCTCCGATGATATAAGCTCTCCCACGAGCTATCCACCCTGATTCTCAGTTCCTTGGTTCCTCTGTTTTGGACATTCATTCTTGTAGTGTCCTATCTCCCCACAGCCAAAACATGTCACTAAAGGTTTCTGATTTCCGGCAATGATTGAAAACTTGCATTCTCTAGTCGAATGACCAATCTTCTTGCAGTTACCACAAGGATTAAGACAATGCCCAGGGTTATGATGACTTTGACACTTGTTGCATAGGCTTTAGCGACTTCTTATCTCTTTGGTAGTTGTTGAGTAGCATTGTCACCCTGATTGTTGTCCCATCTTCTCTTGTTGTTGTTGTTGTTGTTATGGTTGGTATTGTTTCGGTTGCTGTTGTAGTTGTTGTTTCGGTGTTGTAGTTGTTATTGCTGTTACGGTTATTGTTGACAGTAGTTCCCTTCTTTATCACTTGGGCCATAAGCTTTTGAGTTATTCTGATAGCTTCGTCCAGTGTGAGTGGATCAAAAGAAATTACATCCCCTCGGACGCTGTGCGGTAGTCCACCAATGAAGTTTTCCAACAACTTCTCGTTATCTGGAACCATAGTTGGACATAGCGCGGCCAACTCTTGAAATCTCCTGATGTAGGCTTCGATATCATTAACTATAGTCTCCAACTCATAAAATTCTATTTCTAGCTTCTTTACTTCAGTGCGTGGACAAAACTTCTTAGTCAATAGCTTTTTGAATTCTTCCTCCGTGAGCTTGTAAGCGTTTTCCATACCAATAGGCTGTGCATAAGAATTCCACCATGACATAGCTTCATCAATGATTGTACTGGTAGCGAACTTTACCTTGCAGTCATCTGGGCAATTGCATAGAAGAAATACGGATTCCGTCTTCTCAAACCAACGGATCATAGCAGTGGCTCCTTCTGTGCCCTTGAACTTTGTGGGATCGCCGTTCTTAAATTCCTTGTATGTACATTTGCGAATATCAGGTACTCTAGTACCATTAGCAGCCAGTCTAGCAGCTTCGGCTGTTTTTGCCTAAGAAGCGGCTTCAGCAGCGGCTTTTGCAGCTCGAGCAGCCACGGCCTCTCGTTCAGTTTCTAGTGCTGCCGCTATACTATCCGCAACAAGCTTTCTGATGTCAGCTGGTGTCATAGCTGGAGTAGCTTTCTTTGGCGGCATAATTCTTCATAATCACAAAAGATGACAATAATGAGAACTCACAATAGAAACGACCATCACACACAATTATATACAACCACTACGTGTATGAATACAATGAAATCACAACGAGAAACAACCACGAATTATCATAAGTATAATCACAACACACATGAATATAATACATGAAAAATTCGGCCTACATTGACCGATATCAAGTATAGCACAACCGTATCTATATAGTAGAGTCAACACTTGGTAAGTTCGTTGCACAACAACCAAAATACTACAAGTTTCTTTGAACTATGCCACATATCTTGTGGCTAGGATAATAGTGAAAGCTAGTAAAGATATAAGTCTAGTCTAGAGGCTCCCTGGTGCTCCTCTGATTGGATCCTGGATTGCGGCATCTTGGGGTTGTGACGAGTTCTGATGTGGGGCCTGGAGTTGTGCATCGATCGTTTCCGAGATAGTATAGATCTCAAACCATTCTGGAGCAATCTGCTGATGTTCCTGTTGAGTCGGTGATCTTGGTACTATCCACAAGGTGTCATCTAATTCCTGATATGTGGGAATGGAAAAGGGGGAATGACAATGGTGGTAGTGGGAAGGCAGGGGCAGTCTCCTGAATCTCAAAGGTCTCAATGTCATATCTGGTAGTCTCTTCTAAGTCTAGCTCAGGTGGTGCCAATACCCCAAACAGGTGGGAGTTATCATCTAACAATGGTGAGTGATATGGGAATGTCGAGGTATAGGAAGGTGAGAGTGGTGATGTAGGTGTATTAGTGGATGAAAAAGCATCCTCGATATCCGAGTCTGCTGGAATAATAATAGGGTTGTTGGGTGAAGACATATCGCTGTGAACCAGGTCAATATAAATATATATAAGTATAAGTATAAGTAACTCGCATAGTGTGTGTATGAAACCGCATGTATAGTGAATATGCACTTATGCTAAAATGATGAGATGCTATGATGATGTGGTTATAGTCTAGGGTCCATGATAAAACCTAGTTCGCTACAACCTTAGCTCTGATGCCAATCTGTCACACCCCCAAATACCTGATTTGCAGCGGAATGGAATACCTGGGGCGCGACTGCCATAGCATCACAGTTACAGTTATATTGAACGACCTAAAGTGTCGTTTTAAAAGTACATCGTTTGATTTGATAAAACATTCAGGGTTTACAAAAGATAGGTCCCAAAAGATTTGCCTAAGTTTACAAAAGAAAGTGTCGTTTTAAGTGCATAAAAAGCCAAGTGAGACGCGTCGTCATCGCGACTCTATAGTAAGTCTTCATGCATGCCATGACGCGAATGCCTTAATTACTTAAAAGTACATTGCTAAAACGGTCAACAATAATGTTGGTGAGAATCATAGGTTTATATAAATGTTTTGATAACCACAAGTATAAAGTTAAGTATGACAATGTAGCCATATAAATAAAATCATACAATTGCTATAAGCTCATGACCCCGAAGCTAGACTAATAATGTATGCCCCAACTGAGTGTTTTGCCAGACACTCTATTATAATTCAAGTGAAATGCGTCCGTTTGCCTAACCGGTCAAGTTGGAGCGACCAACCCGGACGAAGGAGTCACCCTCAATAGATCTATTCACTCACCCTCGCTTACTGTCAATTAACGGTTCACGATAAATAAAAGAGGACTTTAATATGGCAAGTGGTAACTTAAGCAATGTAAATGAATTTAATACTTTGACCCGCATAATAAAAAAAAAATAGTGCAATGTATTCTCCCCTGCAAGTTTAGAAATGAAATTATAAATTGAAAGCGGGGCTATAAAAACTCACCTTAGCAAAAGCAAATCCCGATAAGTATTATGGTAAACTGAAAATATGGGTCTGATACGCTAACCGTGACCTAAATAAAGCATATGTCTTAGGCTTCGAAAACAAGGTCAAGCACGCAAGTTCATACTTTACTTTATCGCTTGTACATGTTGTTGAAATATTTATCGTCAAAATATAGTTGCGTCAATTTGATCATTTATTTAGAAAATTACCACTTTAGAAAACGTAACTGGTTTATCACATGTTCACATTTTAGTTGTCATCTTAATAAGTTTTTCAAAAGTCTCTAACGCGCCTATAAAGTATATATAATGTTCTATTATTTCCGTTCACATCATTTTTGCCAAAATATACTCTAGAAGGTCCAAAATTCGATTTTTCACATTTTATCAACTTTTCTAATAGAGAAAAATAAGCTGTCAATGCATATGTTGATGTAAACATTCTTTTGGCCATAACGTTTGCGTCGTAGCTTGGTTTCTTAAGTTTGACCTATCCCCGCGAAGGTATTCAAGTATACTCTAGGCTTTTCAAAGTCTCGGCTAGTCTAGACATCATTTAACCTCAGTTTTCATCTCTTAAAATTCGGGTCAGATTTATTTATTTTCTGAAAATAATGTTTTCGTCGCCTAAATTGAAAATAGCGTATCTTTTTCGTTATAAGCTCGTTTTAACTCATTCAAGCGGCTACGTTTTCGTTATTAAGTCTATTTTGTATATTTCTAGCCTAATATTGCCCTAGAGCTACTGATTTTTCCAGTTTTTACAAAATGGGACAGATTGTTTATCAAACGTGTCAAAAACTATTTTTCTAACCTTCTAGTCATTTTAACCACTTAACCACAACTTCAATTCTAGTCCTAGATCTCCATCAACTTCTCAACACAATGATAATGATCCATCCATAAGCTTAACAATATTCTAAGGTCCATGAAATACTCATCAAGAATGTTTAAATACACAAGTTTATAAAGTTTATTACCATTTTCTTATGAAGAGTTTTACTAACTAGTTTTTCTTGTAACCAAAACTTGTTAAAAAGCAAATCTTTGTTAAAGGATCATTGTAATGTAAAACTTTATTAACATGTACCAAGTGATAATTATGTATGCACTTAACTAGCATATGAAATAAAGAAAACATGAAACTTTAGTAGGATTACTTACAAAAGAAATTAGTGAAATGTGAGTTATGAAACACTAGTTTAACCTCAAGATCTATGCTTCAAATCCTTGCTAGAATGCTTTAAGTATACTAGATCTTAACCACAACAAGTTTCTCCTCTCCTTGGCTCCAAGAGTGGGTCAAATTTTATGTATAGAATGGGTAGGATTATTTATTTTTTTGGCTAATAGAAATGAAATGAAAACTAGTTAGGCCTATTTATAATAGAAATGGTTCAAACCCTGAATAGTAAGTCAAGTTTCATCATTTTATCTATGAGGGGGGGGGGGAGGTCATGGGTGGTCAAGGGAACAAATGGGAGGCTAAGCCTCCATATTAGACAACTAGTCCATGTTTTAGGGAATGTGGAGGCTCATTAATGGGCATGTGTATATTGTCTAGCTAGTTTATTTAGGACCAATGGGGGGTGGTAAAAGGGTAGAATTAGGATTAGATGAGTAGTTTTGATGCAAAAGTGTATATATTGTATGTATTGGGTGTTAAAAATATGTATTGGTTGTTAGTTTGGTGATTGACGAAAGTTATACGTAATTAAACGTAAGCTATAAAGAATTTAGCTTGGGCTTCAGGAAATATTTTTGGAACTTTTGATATCTTTTTGGAAGTATAAAAAATACATTAAAAATATTCGTTGAGAGAATTGGGTATATCGGGTGTTAAATTTTTGAATAACGAATATATTTTGTCGCATTGACAACCGTAACTAATTTAAGAATAGAAAATTGTTTTAGCGTTTAAAATTGTGAACTGGAGTAGGAGCAAGATACTGGAGTGTTGTGGACTAAATATAACCTATGTTCTAATGCCCTTGGAACTTATTCTAAAATTCGCGTCGGTTTAGATAAAAAGTTATATGCGATTTATTTTCAAGTAAATGTCAAGATAAGAAATTCGATTTTATAGAATAGTATTGACCTGAAATTACGATTTGTCACACCTGCATCACAAGAAGATGACACAGATGAAGATTTGGTAACGGTGGAATCCATTGGGTTAGTAGCACAGTTTTTAAGCATCTTTGGTAACCAAGTAAAACTAGGTTTATGCTGTAGCCAACGTTGCCATGTCCAACTAGATTCCGCTTTCTTCCTAGTGAATGCACTTGGTGATTGGATTGTTTTAGGGGCTACTATGGTTTTGTCTACGGTATTCTTAGAAACTACATTTGGCGGTTTTCCTAAAATTGACTTGGCAGCAGTAGTGGGCCTAGAGGAAATACCATTTGTACGTTTCTGAATAAGAGACAAAAGGGTCTTTGCAACACAGTTTTTATGATTACCAGACAATATACTCAACCGACAAAACACACAAGAAGCATCAACAATAACATCATTTAGAACATTCATAGTCTTAGCATTCGTTACATAACAATTAGAATTACACACTTTAAAGTTTGATTCTACTTTAGACATAACATGCTTTTTATTCAGATTCCTAATGTGTTCTTCTACTTCTTGGTCTTTAGATGTGCTTCCCGTACTTAGCCAGATACTAGTATTCTTTTTGTTCTTTTTGGTCTTGGATCTGCTAACGTTAAGAGGGGTGCCTAGTCCTGTAGAAGTCGAGGCATGCACATTAGTGGTTTGTGGGGATGTTTTCTTACGTGTCTCATCTACTCTATACATGCCTGGTGCAATCACATTCTTGTACACAAATTTTCCTTTTTCAAGTAATTTGATTTTCTCTTTCAACTCAATGATGATGTGTTTTGTTGTTGAATTTTGGAATCCAATTCTCGATTTAATCGAACAGTGTCATTCCTGTTTTGGCAAACTTCATCAATGTCCTCTTCATATTCAAAAATTTGATGTTTTAAAATAGCATTTTCTTTTTCAATATTCTGAATTTTGAAAGCATGATTGTTTTGACAGGACATTGATTCTTTTTGATTTTGTAGCTTTAACTCAAAGTCAAGACTTTGAGTCTGACACCATTGCAATTTTTGATTGAGTTGGAAATTTTCATTTGAAAATTTGTTTTCCAAATCATCATTGACTTTGCGAAGTCACTCATTTTCTCTTCTTAAATTATCGATTTCAAGTCTCAACATCTCAGTATCAACAGAATGAGCATCAACAAGCATTTCATTACAAGCCACATAAATGGAATTCATAATTACAGATATAACATCAGAACATAGAACATTCTCCAAGAGTCGATCTGTTTCTTTTTGTAAAGCTTTGTTTTTACATTTTTGTTTTGAGATCGTTTGTTCTGTTGCTTCGAAAATATTCATCATGGATGCAACCTTTGATTGGAGTTCCTGTTCCCAATGTGTAGCACAAAGTCGCAGGTGTTGAACGTGTGGCAAAAATTGCTTTTGAAAAACTTCTCTCTTTAGTTTTTCATATGGAGAAAGAAAAGTAGAGACTTTTATCTCTGAATTTCGTTCAATTACTTGTTCCAAAAATTGTATGTCTTCCATATATGTTTTAAAATATCCAAGGACAAGACATTGTTTTTGCAATGGTGCAATTACACCTGGATTTGGTAAAGGGCCATTGACTTGTGCTACTGTGTTCACAGGACCAACCTCAGAAGATTCATTCATTTCTATTAAAGACCATGTTTGTTCTGATTTATCTTGTTGTGGTACGAAGGTGTCGCTAATATGAGGTACTCTTGAGTAGTCATATGGTTTATTAAATTTGACATTGCTCATTTTAGATCGACTCTCTACGTCCCGTTCCATTTCCTCTTCACGATTATAAACAACAACACGCATGATAGAGTCATCAAACAAATGTTCTGCAATGTATAACTTCGGATTTTCCTTGAGTGCCTTATGTAAAAAACATGGTTTGTCATCCCCAATAGCAAAGCCATATCCTTGGGGGTTTTGCTTTAGAGAAAATTTCTGAATGGTTGTTACTGACTCACCAGTTTTATACACAACTTTTTGAAACTCTTTTAGTTTACATTCCAACTCAACAATTTCCTCAATATAGGAATCGACTCGTTTCCTTGATGCTGGTTTATGTTCAGAAAAATTATCTTGACAAGTTGGAAAGTTCAGACTGGAGGATGTCAACTTGTTTATGAAAATCTAATCTTTCTTGTTCCATTTGTGAAATTAAGTCATTTTTGGAAACGGTTAATTCACGTACCTGATGTTTTAACTCTTGTTCTTTCACATAAGATTGTTGGAATGCAACTTCAAAACTTCTATCCCGTTTTTATTTTGTTTCATAGTTTGAAAGTTGAAGTTTGTAGAATTTAAGATCCTTAGTGAACAATGCAAATTTAGCTTTTAAATTTCTATTAATTTCATTGCATCTATCAAATTGGGATTTATGTGTGTCTAACTGTGTTTGGGTAGTCAAGAGAAAGGTTATGAACTCTGGATCTGGACCAAGCATAAAATCATCTTGTTCAAGTTGATCATTATTATTATCATCAAGAGCAGCATCAAATGAAACAACCGGGTTAATTTGATCTTCATCAAATGTAACTAAGGTGTTTATCTGGTCATCGACTTGAGGAGATAAGAATGAGTCATCTTGACCAACATGCTTTTCAGTTGATGCAGATGCAGAGGGGGACACTATTTCATGTATGAAACATTTAGAGTCAGGTACCTGAGACAAGCCATTGGTATCATAAACCGGGCATGTTTCACCCATGTGCATCTCTTGCATATTAGCCATTAACGTTACGGCTGCATTGGCGTCTAGATCTTCCATGTCATCATCCGAGTAAGCATTAGCCATAAAGTTGTGCTCCTTTTTTGTAAGGGTGCCTCCAGCTTCATCTTTAAGAGCAAGAAGAAGAGCTTCCTTGTGATATACACAACCTCTGGTCCTTGGCTTGGGGCAAACATTGGCTATGTGACCTTTCCCTCCACAGTTGTAGCATTTCACCATTGTGTTTCCAATCCCAGTATTCCCTGTATCAACAACCTCTACTCTTCTTTGTGTGTTACCAATGTTGTTCCTACTGCTTCCAGCTGAATTAAACCTCTGTCCACCTGAGTTTCCCATATAGCCACCCGAACCATATCTCCCAGAAGCTCTGTTTTGAATCTCAACTCTGCCATCATGAACAACTGCTTGATTACGAGTGTTGGATGAAGACCTAAGACGGTTGTTAGATTTTTTTGAAAATTTGCTGAAAGCTCTGGCAATCAAATCAAATCCTTCGTTCAACGAATTGAAAGCATCTTCTTCATCACTGTTAACATTTGAGTAAAGCATAGAATCGGTGTTGTCATATGGAACCAGTTGATTATCAGTTTGTTGCAGTGATGCTTCGTATGGAACGAGTTGGTTAATGAAGTTTGTGAGGGATAAGTAGAATGATGTTGTGGTTGGGCAAAACTCTGATTTATTTGTGGATCAAAATGTGACTGAGCAATCAAAGCTAGTGAGTTTGGAGTTGATGATGGTGAGTAACCTCCACGAGCTGCTCTGTCTTTATCAACCTCTGATTGGTGATGCTTCAAGTAACCATACAACAACCCATATGAGGCGTTGTGTAGATTCTTAGCTTGTCGAACAAAAGTTACATACTTCTACCAATCAGGTCCAAGTCAACTTAGGAACTTAGTATTCACTGCAATCCTGGGTAATATGATGTTGTGACGGTCCAAGTCATTGATAATATTGGTAAACCTATGGTAATATGACTCTAAGAATTCTCTAGGTTCAATCATAAACATGGTGTATTCCAAATAGAGTTTTCATTCCATATCCTCTTGGTTTAACTCAGTTCCTTCCATGAGAAAATGAACATGTTCCCACATGTCTTTAGCAGTCTTTTGTGCATCAATACTTCGGAAGATAGGATTGGGAATTCCTTGAAGGATGTAAGACTTTGCTAGTTCATTAGCTTCTTTCTGAAGTACTTATTCTGCTGTGAGCTGCGCATCAGGAACAGGAGTCACAGTTGCTTCTCTTAGAGGGATGGCATTTGGATCGCCAGGAACCGTTGTGGTAGGTACTGGATATGGTCCTTCAATAATTACCTTTTTCAAGTACTTTCCATGTGGTTTTTTGAGTTCAATAAACCATAGAAATCGACTTGACCACTGCACGTAATTACCCGGAGTAAGCATAGGAGGTGTATCTAAGGATCCGGCCTCGTGTCTGGATTGTTGACTGCTGATTGCTTCACACATTTGGTCAAACCAGTGAGGGAAAAACTGATGTTGTTGCATGAAAAGTTGATGTTGAGGATATTGTGGTTGTTGATGATATTGTTGGTGCTGTTGATTATATTGTTGTTGTTGATGATACTGTTGTTGTTGATTGTAAAAATAGATTTAGTTTGGTGGTTGAGACATTCTTGTGTTCTTGTGGATCTTGTAGACAATTGAGATGTGTGTTATGAGTTATAAAGTTTGGTTTTGGTTTATATGTTTTTCTTGTTCAATTTTGACAAATCACTGTTCACTATCAATTATGATGAATCACTGTTCACAGTTTCCAATTGAGATGAGGTCACTGAATTCCGATGTGGTTACTGAATTGCGATGAGTAATCTGAATTTCGATGAAATTGTCCAATTCCGATGGATTATCAAAATTCTGACAAAATGGTTGAATTCCGATGGATTAGTGAATTTCGATGAACTTTAGAATTGCGATGGACTTTGCAATTGCGACAGAAATATACAATTCCGATAGCTTATCTGAATTGTGATAGAACTTGGCAATTTCGATAAGTTATCTAAATTTTAATTCCGATAATTTTCTCACTACCTTATACAAGATAGGAGATTTGCCTCAAAGTCAAAGTATTTTCACAAGCTTATACAAGCAAGGAATCTACTGAACACCAATTCCGATAAATCCTTAAGTCTGCAATTCCGATAAACCTTTTTTGACGAATTCCGACAAACCCTATCGAGCAATTCCGACAAACCCTCAAATCCAATTCTGATAAACCCTCTTTTCACCAATTCCGATAAAACGCCAAATTTTTCAAATCACTTTTACGACTAAAAGGCGATGTTTTAACAAGATGTTTTCGGTTCAAAACGTTTAATAACACTAAAATACTAGGAAAGTTTCAGCCTTAAACATTTAAACCAAAATTTGGTGAATTTTGACAAAACGCAACTAATGAAAACTAGTGAAAAACAAATAGAAATCGAATAAGAACTAAACTTTCGACTATAAATCTGATCTCTACTCACTATAAGGATCTTTACACTTTACATGTGTGAAGAAAAGTGAAAGAAATGAGAATTTTATGTCGAATTAAGCTACTAAACGACTCGTTCAAGCTAATAAACCAAACGTATACGTAAAATAATGATCTAAACTACTCAACAACACACAAACAATTATCTTCTAGCGAATGATACCACTTGTTAAGTCCTATTTTTGCTTAACACAAGATATAAACACACGTATAACAACTACTATGAATCGTATAACAATAAACAATAATGATAACAAGAGATATAACGAGAGATGAAGAGAAATAAAGGTCGATCTTATTCATGTTAGGGCAATATTTGCCTAAGTGTTTCTAGAAGGTTTTCATCATACCACACGACCCATGGGCTTCTAATGGAGCCGTGTGGTTAAAACTAACTTAAAGCCCATTTAATTGAGCAACCTAATTAATAAAAATGACCAATACTTGAAATATTACAAAACGTGTTTCCAACAATGAATATATATGATGACAAGAATAGCCAATGAGCTATAAGCATGAAGATGAAGGAAGAAGAAGTATTTTGAGTTATCGATTAGCCAATGTGCTAAGACGTGATATATATATGTGGTGATCGATGAAAGAAATCATAGAAAAGGCGAAATGTTGATTCGGATGCTATAATCATTTTGGGGTACATGGTTCGATTCTTTTTGCAACAAGTGATTTTGGTATTTGACTTGATTATTGTTGTACAACTAACTTATAAATCAATCTCATGCCTTATCCACACCCTTATATTAACCCTTAGCCTAACGTTTCAACCCGAATAAAAGTCCTCTTTGATAAATTTATTTATTTCTTACATGATTTGGATTAGTTTTGATACTCGTTCAATCTTAAGGTATGACATGAAATCATGATTGAGTAATTGAGTGAAATATACCTCCATCAAAAGAAATTAGTTTGAGTGAATTATATAATCTATTTTCTTTTCGTGTGGAGCTTAGTTATGTTATCTATCTTGATTGAGTACTACGTTTGATTTTTCACATACAAAAGATAAAACTCGCTTTTTGCTCTTTTACTTTGGTGAAAGAATGATTAGTGAACCTTTTTGAGAATCATGATCGGTTGGCTATTAGAATACTATTTTTCAAAATATTAATTTGCTTGAGGGCCATCAATACTTTAGAGTGTGAGAATTTGATAACGCTCGTTTGGTATATATTAGAGTCGCGTTATTTGTATATTTGTGCATGTTATTTGGTTGTGTTTATGAGCATTTTGCACTTAAAAGGTATAAAAGATGTATCCAGGTTTAGGTACAAGGAAATATCAAGAAAGAAGAAGAAAAGTAGATAAATCAAGAAGACATGCGAAGTGAAGATTCTCGTAAAAGAAAATGATCCATGTTATGATTATTTCCGAGTACAAGTAAAAGATTGTGAAGATATTTGATGGAAGAATAAGTCAAGATTAAGTGCTAAAGAAGATTGTTAAAGACGGAGTTTTTGTACCAGCCCAAGGTTTAAACCAACATGCCAATAAAGTCCTAACCCAATGTTGAAGATGAGCTTCCAACCCAAGGTTCAACATCTCAACATGATGTTGAAGCAGACATCCCAACCGCGAGTTAAAGGTCCCAACCGTGGGTTGAGACACTCCTGAACTGAAGAGTTGCATTTAATCATGGTTTTAACTACCATTACTCACCAAGTCTGATCATTACCTTTCTTTTATGATTATTACGGGCTTGTAACAGTTTTTGTGAGTGATTTCAAGCATAAATAAGGCCCTTAATCACCACAATTAGAGACACAATCTTACAATCAAGCCTTACACCATAAGGACTTGATCATATTTTCTACTAAACCCGAAAGAGCGTTATAATCTCTGCCATTCTCAAGAAGATCCCAAGGAGAAACGAAGGAAGTATTGGTGATACTCATTGGAAGAGGTGGAAGATTCGTTGTTCAATTGGAGGCCTTAAGGAGTGTTATAACTCTTTACATTTCTTGCTGAATTGTAGTCTTACATTGGGCAACTCTTTTACTTAATTATTATGTTGAACGATTTGATGTTAAATGAAATGTTACGTTTGTTGATGAAACTTGTTATGGAGTAATTTGTGATACTTGTTTGGGAATTATGTAGACTTTCGTGTGAATGTTGAATGATTAGTTCGGTTAGAGAATGTGATTTATCTCATAAGTTTGTTTAAATATAATTCGTGTTCTTAAACTTGTTGATTGAATGCTATTGGATTTAAAGGTCGAAAGGATTTCTAATATTGTTTTATTCCAAGAAGTTGGTGCACAAATGGATTGGTGCTTGATAATTGACAACTATTAAGTAGTCAAGTTTTAAATGAACCCGAGGGTATTTAATCACGAGTACGGGCCGAAAGGACTCGTAAGAACTAATGAAACCAATCATCTTTTTCATATATACAAATATAAAAAGTAACTAGGTTAGTGGGATGAGTATTGGCTGAAAGGACTCACCCATTAAACTAGTAAAAACATGTGATTTTTTTGATATTACCCATTAATTAGAAATCCATGTAAAATTGATATGTGCCTTCTACATATGTTTCACCCAAACATGTTCAACATTCTATCATGATTGATTACTATTCCTAGACAAGTACTTGTTTGATTTGATAGATTCGATAAGATAAACCATTGCTTGTTTGTTTGTTTATTTACGGTACTTTAGAGTGTGACAATCTAATGTGCCATTCTCATGCTAAACATTCGCTAAACAAGACTTACCAAAGTCTCTTGGGACGATCCCTATTTACCACAACCCATATTGCATGCGAACAAGTATACTTGCTCGTATGCGTTTTCTAAATAATTGGTAAAAAAGAGTTTATAAATTTAAATTTTGAGTAGAGCTTAGGATATATATATATATTTTATACACCATTCTCACACGCATTAGATCCGTTCTGTTAATTTACCTCCTTTGGGAATATTTGATTTCAAAATTGTTTTGGATATGGTTTTGTTGATTGAGCATCGAGATGCTAACCACTGTCGTACTAGATGTGTCATCTTTGGTGATTTGAATGACCCTAAAATCTTTTATCATGATTTTCGAATGATAAACCCATTTGAATCATTTCCGCTCTGAATGCTCGTACGTAAATCTCTTACGGTTGTGAAGGTTTCTTAACATCTTTTAAAGATACTTCGTTGGAGGTGCCTCGCCTCGAGAGTCATCTGGTAATTCAAAACTTCTCGACAAATTACCTGTATAGAGTACCACTGGGTTGTGAAGTTGTTTTGATTTGGTACAGAGAGATTGTTTACTCACGACTCGAGGTAGAATATGATCGCAATAAAGGCATGTTTATATGATGAAAGTATTATGATGCCTGACCAACAAGATAAAAGTTACGTCATATAACTTGAACTTATTGGAATCATAGTACGTCTTGAGAAGTGCCTGAAAACAAAAAAGTTAGATGAAACAGAATCCTATCCGTATTGAATGACGTTTTGCAAAATTCTGAAACTCCGTATGGTACTAATTGAATTGGAAGAACTGAACTCTTGGAGAGTGCCTTTATCCGTCCTAGTGTATCTCCGTGGGGTACCTCATTCTTGTTTGTGAAGAAGAAGGATGGAGGTATGAGATTGTATATTGATTTTTGGGAGTTGAATCGAATTACAGTTAGAAACCTTTATCCTTTACCTCGAATTGACAATTTGTTTGATCAACTGCTGGATGTGCAGTTTTCTCTAAGATTGATTTAAGATTTGGTTTTCATCAGTTGCGTGTAAAAGAGCAAGATATTCTTAAAACTGCCTTTTCGTACTCGTTATGGTTACTATGAGTTTTAGTAATGACAATTGTATTGGCTAATGCTCTGGCTGTTTATATGGACTTGAATAATCGTGTCTTTCATGTGTACTTAGATAATTTGTCATAGTATGACATCTTGGTGTATTCAAATACGAAGGAGAAACATGAGGATCATTTTCGTATTGTGTTGTAGATATTTTGTCAGAAGAAGCTTTATGCAAACTTCTCAAAGTTTGATTGTGGTTGGCGTTCATAGGTTGTATTGTTTCAGTAAATGGTATTACTATGGATCCTGCGAAGGTTGAGAAAATCACCAAATGGCCAAGACCGACGAAAATTACCGAAGTTAGAACCTCTTGAGTCTTGCAAAGTATTATAAAAGAATTATGGAAAATGTTCACGACTGGCGTTACCATTGACAAAGCTTATGAGGAAGGTTAGAAGTTTGTTTGGAATAAGAAAAAATGAGGGCAGACATTTGAAGAGCTGAAGAAGAGATTAGTCTCTGTACCGGCACTTACTGAAACCGTATGAGGAGAATTATCTGATGCACGACTTAGAGTTGGCAGCTGTGGTATTTGCACTGAAGACCTGAAGACATTACTTGTATTGAGAGACTTCTGACATCTTTACCTATCCAAAAAAAACCTCAACTATATCTTTAACCAGAAAGAACTAAACATAAGGCGAAGACATTGGTTGGAACTTCTCAAGATCGTAAGGCTAACATTCAGCATCATCCGAGAAAAGCTAATAGGGTAGAAGATGCGCTCAGCAGAAAGAATTCTAGAATTTTGGCTCGTCTCAAAAATTTTAACTTAGAACTCATGGGAATTGTGTTGTGGCAAACATGAAGATTGAATCTAATATTATACTACATATTAAAGAAGCTCAGGAGCATGTTGGCAGAGATCTTTTGGCAGAAGATTATCCGGTTATATGACACACCTGCAGTGATCGTGTTAGAGATTCACGTTTTTACTTCACGTTCCGAGGAAGAACTACAGAAGGCTTGAGGAACCAGATTCAAGTTTAGTAATGCTTTGCACCCTCAGACTGATGGACAAACAGAATAAACTATTCAGACTTTGGAATATATGTTGAGATCATGTACTTTTAAATGAACAGAAAATTTGACAAGTGTTTGGCCTGGTCGAGTTGCTTACAAAATTTATGGCAGCCAAGTGACAAAGGGATTCCTTTCAAATTTTGTATGAACGAAAGTGTAGAGCACCTCTTGGTTGGAATAAGGTCGGAGAACTGCTTATTGAAGGTCGAGGGTGGATTAAGTGACTTAAATAATAGTTATCATTGTGGAGAAGAAGCTTCGAATTTCATACCAGAGATTGTGTGTTTCTTATGTACAGAAGTGTTAGACGTTTTGGCTTATAAGGGAAGTTAAGTTCGTGGTTCGTTGGTCCTTATTTCATTTCCATCTGTACGGGTATTTTACCTATCTCTTCATGCAATTTGATACATTTTGATAATTCGATATGTGTTTCGTTGGTCGTTAGTACCTTTCAGTGGGCCGTTTGAAATCTTTGATTGAGTTGGTGAAATTCTCTACCATTTGGCATTACCTCCGAAATTGTGTCATATTCATATGTATTCCATGTATTACTTTTGAGAAGTTACGACTATCATCCGTTACTTTTATGTTTCGTATCTGTTGGATCGGATTCGTTATGATTTGTCTTTTGTTGGAGAGCCTGGGGCAATCCTAATTTGTCTGGATCGATTCATGAGAAACAAAACAATTCCTTTTGTGAAATTTTTTTTGGAAGAATCATCCCTAGCGCGAAGCTACTTGGGAGACTGAAGAGCCTATACATGCTAGTTATCCACATTTCTTTTAGTGATTCGGTACGTTTCCGTTTGATCTTTCTACTTCTATTTTGAGGCCGAAATTTTCTTTTTAGAGGGGAAGAGTTGTAAAACCCTAAAATTTGAATCATCATTTTATGCACCATTTTGAATTTTAACCCAAGTATAAATTACAACAATATGAAATATTAAAAACTATACATTATAAATTAAAATTACATAATAATACAAACTACTAACCTAAATTAATAATAACCTAATATTAGTGCAAATATTACGATATTTAAACTAAATGGATTCTGCGGTTTTAATAATGACAAACATGTAACTTTTAATGCATAACGTAAAATGCGCAAGTTACTTGTAAACACAAATCATCAATGCATACTTACTCGAACATCTCTCGACGTCTCAAGTATGTCTCAACAGAGTCGTAGATTTATATCCCGACGTAAATCACTCAAGGTATGAACAAACAAATTTAAAACTTGATGGATGATCAAAGAAATAAATTTTTTGTTCTAAACTTCACATTTTTATAAATGTGAAAAAATATTTTTTTCATAAATACATTTTTCAAATTATTTTTGGATTATAAAGAAATGTTTTATTTTGGGAAAATTATTTCAAAAATCCCAACAGCTATTTTTTCCCCCAAAACAGCTCCAAACATCCCCAAATAAACCTTCCCCACTAAAAACAAAAAGAGGAGCATTTTTGTCCCCGACGGTACCGTTAAATTTAGTGGTACCGTCTGACAATTAGTGGTACCGTCTGTCTGTAACGGCTAGTTTTTCTTTGCCTATAAATAGTGGACCATTTTACACTTCCAACTTGATTTTTCTAGTTAGTTTTCTCTGGTCTAATCCCTTCTTGATTAGATCACTTTCTTTGATCATTTAGAGAGTCTTAGTTTGTTTAAGAGTGATCCTTTCATCCAACTAAGAGATCACCTTCACTCCTCTACTAGTGGAAGAGAAGAACACATAGTATCACAAAGATACAAAGTGTTATAGTGTTAGTCTAGTGCACTCGTAACATTTGTTACGCGCTTGTTGTATCTTGCTATACATCAAGTTGTCTATCATCTTATTTAGTTAGTTTGTGTGGATCATTGTGATCTTGTAGAGATCGGGGAGATATTGTGTAGCTTGTGTTGTTATCGGGTAGATCGGGTATATCGTGAGTAGATTGGTTGGGTTGTAAGTAGATCGGGTAGATCGAGTGTAGATCATGTGGATCTTGTAGCTTGTGTGATATGTGAGGATCAGGTAGATCGTGAGTGAGAATTGGTACTAGCTAGAATAGTACTCGACATATAGCTTAATGTCGGAAAATAATATAAGCGACGCGGTTTTTGTGTTTAGGCCTCAAAACACAAGGTTTGTTATGTTGGGCCATAAAACATAACGGGTTTGGTTGTACCCGAAGAAGAACTCGACATCTAGCTTAGTGTTGGAAAATATTGTAAGCGACGTCGTATGGTTTTCTCCGCCAAGAAGGGAGCTTGTTGATTAGTGAAGTAACTCTCGAGTTGGGTACTCGTGGAGTGGAATAGGGCGAAGAGGAGCTTCATGACCGAACCACTATAAATCATCGTGTCTGGTTTGCGTTCTCTTTCACTTATCTCTTTACATTTATTTTTGCATTTATCGCTTTACATTTATCTTTGCATTGTGTTTATGTTTGTGTGGTTTGTTGCTTATGTTTTGTTGACTATATTTGTGTAGTGGCATGATACTTATGTTATGCTTGTGTGGTGATCTACTTAACATTATCTCTAGTTGTTGTAGATCAATGGTTGACACTTTTCATATTGTGTCACACTTGATTAGGAGTTTGATACAAAAGTTTTTAAGTTTTTAAATGGAAACATATTCACCCCCCCCCCCCCTCTACTGTTTCAACAATTGGTACCAGACCCAGGTCGCTCAAAATTTTAATACAAATGGTTTTCAAAATTGAGTATGATCCATGTATCAAATTACCCATGAAGGGGGATAAAATATGAAAAGTATTTAGTTGCTTAATACTTACAAGTTTTGTTATTAAGTATACTTTATCTACTAGCTTGAAGGTTTTCTTAAACCAATAAAAGAATAGAGTTTGTAAGTGCCTGATCACGTTTGTAGAACAAGTCGTAAAGTGACGAGGTTTTGAAAGGAGCGTTTGGGAAAACTCCTTGTTCTATAGTAAATGTATTTTCGTAAATGTTTTTCTTAGTCCGGAAAGGTTACTTAATATATATTAGATGTTCGGTATCTAATTTATTAAGTCACACCCTGAATTTACCTGTTAATGGCAGCGGATATGAATACCTTGGTGTGACTTTCATGGCGTCTCATACAATGGATATATTGAACGACCTAAAGTGTCGTTTTGAAAATACACGTTTGATCATAATTAAAATCAGAGTTTACAAAACATAGGTCCCAAATGATGTTGCAAGTTTATAACAAAACCATAGTAGATCAAACGTTACATAAGTGCATGAAAATAAGTGATGCAAGTCGACCCCGCGACTCCAAAATAGCCAAATGCATGTCCACACGCTAGCTAATTACCTGAAAATACATTGCTAAAAACGGTCAACATAAAGTTGGTGAGAGATCATAGGTTTAATAAAATGAAGGTATACGATAGCCACAAGTATAAAGTGTATGACATAAGTCACATAAAAATGGTGTACAATAGACTTAAGCTCATGACCCCGAAACTATGACTGAATCTGTGGTGCCCCTCAGAGTGTTTTGCCAGGCACTCTAATAAAAGACATGAAATGCATCCGCTATCGGTTGTTGGTCAAAGCCAACACGGATGGAGGCGTCACCCTCGATAGATCTATCCACTCACTCTCGCTTACAGGTAAATTAACGGTTCATGATATAGGGGACTTTCATATGGCAACAAGGTAACTTAATCTATGTACAAGGAATTTGATACCAGGGCTCGCATATAAAAATGGTTGCAATGTATTCTCCCCCGTGGGATTTGAAATGAAATAATAAATTGAAAAACGGGGCTATGAAAACTCACCTGAAGTGATGATACAACAATGCTATGAAATCGGAATACTTGGAATAACAAGGCGCGAACACTAGCCGCTACCTAAAATGAATATGCATAATCTACTTAGATTATGAGGCAATGTAGTGCATGTACATGTATATGTAACCTATACCACTCGTACTTTGAAAATAATAGTTATCGTTAATATGTAAGGTTCTTCCAAAACTTGATATAAATATGTTAACTTGTTTCGTCAAAACTAGTCATGTAATAAAGTGTATAAAACGTTCGTGTTAGCATCGGCGTTTTGAAAACATGAAATGTAATATGATAGTCGTGTTAATAAGTCTTTGATCGTACGTGTTCCAACGGGTAAGAATTACGGTTCTCCATAGTCGTTACGTGGAAAATATAGTTTCTAGTACGTAAACATTTTCTAGTAAAAAGCTGTCAAAATGAAAGGTACATTATCGATGTTTAAACGCGTGTATCTTGTTCGTTATTAGCTTGTTTTCGACGTTCTTTATATCCGTGGGTTCGTATAAACATGTACTAATATATTTTCAGTAGCTCGGGTCATCTAGGTCGCGTTAAACGCCTCAGTTTGTCCGTCGAAAGTCGTGTAACAGCATGTTATTTTCTGAAAATTAGTTTTCGTCGTTAAACTTTGAAAAATCATATCTCCTTCGTTATTAACTCGTTTTTATCCCCGTTTTCGGCCACGGCTTCGACTCGGAATGTATTTTCTAAATATTTGGCCAAAAATTTCCTCACACCTACTGATTTTCCCACGTTTCACCTTTAAGGACAGAATGTTTTATATACTTGTTAAAACTTGGTTTTCTAGTTAGTAACTTGTCCAAAAATGTCACAAACAACAACCAATCTTTCTAAAACTTACCATATATCTTTTTAAAGTGTCAAGGGTCCTAAACATCATCATCCATGTAGATCTAACAAGGATCTAAGTATAAAACACTTCTAGGGCTCATAACTTGCAAAAAGATTTAAAAGGAGTGGTATAACTAACATATACATATAGATCTTGCATAAAAATGATATGAACATTATATTAACTTGGTAAAATTATGAAAATGAGTTTTGACAACTTACTTGAAAGATTAGTGATAAAAAGATGATGAAAACCTAAGAAACCTTTGAGTTTGTATTTCAAAACCCTTAAAGGAATACTAGATGGACTTGATTATGGATTGATCTTGAAAGTTTGATGTTTTCTTCCTCTTGTTCTTGTTTGGCCGAATATACACACACACATATAGAGATGAGAGAGTTTTCTTGAGATATTATCTAAAATGAAGTGTATTAGGGAAGTTAAGTAGGTATATTAGACAAGATATGATGGGCATTAATTGAGATGGGAAGTTAGCAAGTGTTGGGGTGTTTTGGGGGGTGTGAGGCCGGCGCACAAAGAGAGAAGGGGGGGGGGCCTCTTTGATTAGCTCATGTGATGATTACATATGTTTAATTGTGTAATTTTAATTAGTTTTAGGTGTAATCGGGTACCGCGTTTGCTAGAAATAAAATTTAACGGAGTTAGTCGGGACTTGACGAAGTCATAAAAATTCCAAAAATATGTTGGGTACAAATATTGGGTGTTCGGGTAATTATTGTTTAGTTTTTACGAAAACCGTCGTAATTATATTAAATGAACGATATAAATTAAATAAATTCGCAAAATACCGGGTAAATGAATTTTATAATTTTCTTGATGTTAAAATGAGTATAAAATATATCGGGACCATCGTGGGAATTGTCGGACGTGTTAGTCACATTTATCGATCGCGCGTTAACGTTTTAATTAAAAGTAATTATACGTAAAACGTCAAATGTAACAAAAATATTAATTTGATAAACCTACGAGTGGAATAGTATGAAAATGTAAATATGATGATATGCAGACTATTACTAGTCCGTATGCAATGATTCTACTGATGATGCATAAATTTTGCAGCTAAACCAAACCGGTTACGCTAAAATGAATGATGAATGATGGACATGAACGGTGATTTGTCGAGGTTAGGAAAGTGACCTGAAATTACGGGTTGTGACAGTCACCCTTCCAAAAGGGAATTCAGTCCCTGAATTCAATTGTTGTTGGTTTCAGAAGCAGGCTCGGGAAAAAGGTGTGGATACTTGCGTCGCATTTGGTCTTCTCGTTCCCAAGTAAACTCGGGTCCTCTTCGAGAATTCCAGCGAACTTTCACGATAGGAATTCGACTCTGCTTCAATTGCTTGACCTCACGGTCCATGATTTCTACCGGTTCTTCCACGAAATTAAGCTTGTCATCTAGTTGAATTTCTTCAAGTGGAATAACGGACGACTCGTCGGAAAGACACTTCTTGAGGTTTGAAACATGAAATGTGTTATGAACGTTGCTGAGTTCTGGCGGAAGTTCAAGCTTGTAGGCTACCGGACCAATCTTTTCCAGAATCTTGAATGGCCCAATGTATCTCGGGTTCAGCTTCCCGCGTTTCCCAAATCGGATCACGCCCTTCCAAGGCGAAACCTTCAACATGACTTTATCTCCAACTTGAAATTCCAATGGTTTGCGTCGAACATCTGCATAGCTTTTCTGTCGACTTCTAGCTGTTTCGAGCCTTTCTCGAATTTTAACAATCTTCTCGGTTGTATCTCGTACCATCTCTGGACCGGTTAATTGCACTTCACCAACCTCGGCCCAACACACTGGGGACCGGCATTTACGACCGTACAATGCCTCAAATGGTGCGGCCTTGATGCTCGAATGATAACTGTTATTATAAGAAAACTCGATTAATGGCAAATGGTTAGCCCAACCATGTCCAAAATCAATCACGCACGCCCTGAGCATATCTTCTAATGTCTGAATCGTCCTCTCACTCTGACCATCGGTCTGAGGATGATAGGCAGTGCTCATGTCTAATTTGGTGTTGAATGCATTTTGTAGTGACTTCCAGAAATTTGAAGTAAAACGACTATCTCTGTCGGAAATGATGGAGACTGGTGCACCGTGCTTTGAGACTATTTCCTTGACATAAAGTCTAGCGAGTTGGTCCATGGAATAAGTCTCTCTAATCGGTATGAAATGGGCTGATTTGGTGAGACGATCTACTATAACCCAAATAGCGTCGAATCCACCTGAAGTCTTAGGAAGTTTAGTAACAAAGTCCATTGTAATACGCTCCCATTTCCATTGAGGAATCTCTGGCTGTTGAAGTAACCCTGACGGTTTCTGATTCTCGGCTTTCACTTTAGCACACGTAAGACATTTGCTAACATACCTCGCTATCTCTGCTTTCATATCGGGCCACCAATAAAGTTGCTTGAGATCCTGATACATCTTATCAGAACCTGGATGAATAGAGTACTTCGACTTGTGCGACTCATGCATAATCAACTCTCGTACTCCACCATAAAGGGGTATCCAACTTCTGTCCTTGAAGCATAACACTCCATCGGATCTCTTTACAAATCCATTCTCTCTCTCGGGCATACCATAAATCTTCTCGTGTGGTCGGTTTTCTTCTTTGAGTGCTTCAATCTGAGCCTCTAAGATCTTTAATGGTAAAGGTGAAATAATTGTCATTCCCAATGACCTGACCCTCAAAGGTTTGGGTCGTTCTTTCCTGCTAAGAGCGTCAGCTACAACATTAGCTTTTCCCGGGTGATATCGGATCTCACAATCGTAGTCACTAAGCAACTCTAGCCAACGACGTTGCCTCATATTGAGTTCCTTCTGATCAAGTATATGTTGTAAGCTCTTGTGATCGGTAAATACCACACACTTGGTGCCATAAAGATAGTGCCTCCAAATCTTGAGTGCGAAAACTACAGCACCCAACTCCAAATCGTGCGTAGTGTAATTCTTCTCATGTTTCTTAAGCTGACGTGACGCATAAGCAATCACTTTCTCGTTCTGCATTAACACGGCTCCAAGCCCTTTGTGGGATGCATCGCAATATACCACAAAATTTTCAATTCCTTCTGGTAGTGCTAAAATCGGCGCGCTACAAAGCTTCTGTTTCAACAACTGAAATGCGGACTCTTGCTTATCTCCCCATTCGTACTTTTGATTCTTCTGTGTCAACTTGGTCAGCGGCTTAGCTATCTTGGAAAACCCTTCAATGAACCTCCTGTAATATCCGGCAAGTCCTAAAAATTGGCGAATTTCTGTCGGAGACTTGGGCGTAGCCCAATCTTTAACTGCCTCAATCTTTGCTGGATCAACTTGTAGTCCTTGACTATCAATGACATGACCAAGAAATTGAACCTTTCGTATCCAAAAATCACACTTAGAAAATTTGGCATACAATTGCTCCTTCTTGAGCAGTTCTAGAATCGTTCTGAGGTGTTCTTCATGCTCTTGCTTACTCTTGGAATAAATTAAGATGTCGTCGATGAATACAATCACAAACTTATCAAGATACGGCTTACACACCCTATTCATGAGGTCCATGAATACCGCAGGTGCGTTAGTTAATCCGAACGGCATCACTTGAAACTCATAGTGTCCATAACATGTTCTAAATGCGGTCTTCGGGACATCCTCCTCCCGAACTCTAAGCTGATGGTAACCGGACCTCAAATCAATCTTGGAGTAATAACTAGAACCTTGCAACTGGTCGAACAAATCGTCAATCCTAGGGAGTGGATAACGATTCTTCACCGTCAACTTGTTCAGTTCTCGGTAGTCAATACACATTCTGAAAGATCCATCTTTCTTCTTCACAAACAAAACCGGTGCTCCCCAAGGCGAGGAACTCGGTCTAATGAATCCCTTGTCCAGTAATTCTTGTAATTGGTTCGACAACTCTTGCATTTCGGAAGGCGCTAAACGATACGGTGCTCTTGCAACAGGTGCGGCTCCTGGCACTAAGTCGATCTGAAACTCAACTTGACGCGTAGGTGGTAGTCCAGGTAATTCTTCCGGAAAAACTTCGGGAAAGTCCTTAACAATTGGCACATCCCCAAGTCGTTTCTCATCCGACTTCTTCTCGGTAATGTGAGCCAAAAATGCATAACAACCCTTCTTGATGTAGTTCACGGTCTTGATGCATGATATGATACTAAGTCTAGTTCCGCTTCGCTCTCCACGAACGACTAATGTCTCCCCATCATAAGGAAGATGAACAACCTTCTCATCACAAATAATTTTTGCACGGTGACGGGACAACCAATCCATGCCGATGACAATGTCAAAACTACCAAGTTCTACGGGCATAAGATCTATGTTGAATGGATGATTAAGGAAATTGATGGTGCAATTACGGAGAACGGTATTGGTGCTAACTAAAGACCCATTAGCTAGTTCAACTTGAAATGAAATGTCTAGTGCGGTTGGTGTAATATTGAGTAAAGGTGCAAACGTAAGTGAAACGAAACTTTTATCGGCTCCCGAATCAAATAAAATAGAAGCATAACGATTATTGACAAGGAACGTACCGGTGACAACCTTCGGGTCTTCGCGGACATCATCTCCACCCATGACGTAAGCTCTCCCTCGAGCTATTCCTCCTTGATTCCTTACCTTCGGGCAATTGTTCCTAAAGTGTCCCACTTCTCCACAACTATAACACGTTGGCGGTGGATTCTGATTGTTTACCCCAGGAGCAGATCTACATCCATTAGCTTGATGACCAACTTTCCCACAATTTTGACAAGGCCTAGGGCAACCTCCCGGGTTATGATGAGTTTGGCACTTGTTACACTTTGGTAGAGTACCGGAGTAACCTTTCTTTTCTGTAGGACCAGCAGCATAGGCCTTTGCAGTCTCTTGCCTCTTGGGTGGTGGTTGGTTGGCGTTGTTACCTTGGTTGTTATCCCATTTCCTTTTGTTGTTGTTGTTATGGTTGGTGTTGTTTCGGTTATTGGAGTAGTTGTTGTTGTTCCGGTAATTGTTGGTGTTATTGTTGTTGTTACGGTTTCGGTTGGAGTTACTGTTGTTGTTGTTGTTGGCGGGTGTCACTTTCTTCAGAACTTGAGCTATGAGCTTTTGAGACATCCTGATTGCCTCATCAAGAGTTTGCGGATCAAAAGAAATCACGTCACCACGGATGTTTTCGGGCAAGCCACCAATGAAATTCTCAACCAACTTTTCATTATCAGGCACCATAGATGGGCATAGAGCGGCTAACTCTTGGTACCTCCTAATATAAGTCTCGATATCATTCCCCACGGTTACCAGATCATAAAACTCTACCTCTAACTTTTTCACTTCAGTTCAGGGGCAAAACTTCTTAGTCACTAGCTTCTTGAATTCATCCCACGTGACCTTGTAAGCATTCTCCATCCCTATGGGCTTCGCGTAAGAGTTCCACCATGATAAGGCTTGATCACGGAGTGTACTAACGGCAAACTTTACCTTGGAATCATCCGGACAGTTGCATAAGATAAACACGGATTCGGTATGTTCGAACCATCGAACCATGGCAGTAGCCCCTTCAGTACCCTTATACAAAGTAGGATCTCCACTCTTGAAATCCTTGTACGTACATTTCTTTCCATTAGTCCCGTTGCTAGCTTCTCCCGATGTCTCAATCCGAGAAGCATCTTCGGCAGCTCTTGCGGCAACAGCGGCTCTTTCAATCTCTAGGGCTTCGGCTATACTATCCCTAACGAGCTTCCTGATAGCAGCTTGAGTCATATCTGGGGTAGCTGTTGCAGCAGCCTTGGATCTTGTTTTCCTAGGTGCCATAATTCTGGTACATCACAACAGAATACATCAACCACAATCATACTAGAAATGATTATCGCACAAAATATATACAACCACAACCTGTATGTATATACACACAACATGTATAAATACAACCACGACATGTATAAATACAATGAAATCACGATGAGAACAACCACAACATGAAATTTCATAGAATAATCACAACACATGAATATCATACATGAAAATTTCGGCCTACGTGGACCGATATCATAATAGCACAACCAAATCCTACATAGTAGAGTCATACTTGATACATTTTGTTTGTACTACAACCAAAAGACAACAAGTTCATAACTATGTCCCACACCCCGGGACTAGGATAATAACAGTACAAGCTACATGATAAAGTCTAACACTAAGCACTCCCTGGTGCTCCACCTGGTCCACCTGGTCCACGCCTCCAAGTCTTGACCACTTTGGCCATGGAAATAGCAACCTTCTCCAGCTGCTCCACTCGCAACTGAAGATCGGTCTCCCTGCTCTGTGATGCAGTCAAAGCAGCTCTAACTGATGCCAACTCAATAGCCTGGCGGCGTAGCTCCTCCTGAGTCTGCTCGGCTCTGTCCCGAATCTCGGGTAACTCATCCCTCAACTGGTCTATCAACTCCTGATGTGCTAGCTGACGTGTCTCCAGTCCATGATAAGACACATCAATAGAAACTCTACCCTGAACCAAATCCTCTACATCCTCCTCAACCACATCTAGTCGAGGCGCAAGGATCTCATCTACTCGGTAACTCAATCTAGCTAACTGCCCCTGCTGATCAGTCAGCTGGGCATCCAAGGTAAGAGCAGTGGGTAACCTCGCAGCAGCAGCCCGCGAGCTCTCTCCAATGTGGTAATGTGTAGGTGGTGGTAAATCTGAAATCTGAGTAGTGGGTAAGGCTGGGGTAGTGCATCTTGCACGCTTTTTAGGCGGCAAGGATAGAGCAGGTGAAGGAGTAGTAGCAGGTGTAGTAGTGGGTAAATCTGATGATGGTGGTAGTGTAGGAATGGCTGGTGTCCTGAATGTAGTGGTAACACGACGTACGCTCTTACGAGCACCAATGATCGTCTTGCGACTAGGAAACATAAGAACAGGTTCGGCTGGAACGGATGAAGTATGGGATGATGACTCTGTCAGAGGACGGGTAACAAGAGGTGGTGCAATGGGTGAAATCTGAGGAGTAGGAGCAACCTCATCCTCGTAGAAAGCCTCGGTATCCTGTGCCAAAGGTGGTGAAAGTGGTGCAGGCTGAACAGGTGTAACCATGGGTATAGTGGAAGACATAGCGTCCTCAATGTCCACATCGGAAAGTATGATAATCGGGCGGGAGTTAGAAGACATATCTCTGGGGAAACAATGCAAAATGAAATGAATAACTCATGTAATGAAACTCATAAATAATAAATATGCACTTATGATGAAATGATAAGACGCTACCGTTGGGGTAGTTATAGTCTAGGGTATTGAGGACAGCCTAGTTCGCTATAACCATTGCTCTGATACCAATCTGTCACACCCTGAATTTACCTGTTAATGGCAGCGGATATGAATACCTTGGTGTGACTTTCATGGCGTCTCATACAATGGATATATTGAACGACCTAAAGTGTCGTTTTGAAAATACACGTTTGATCATAATTAAAATCAGAGTTTACAAAACATAGGTCCCAAATGATGTTGCAAGTTTATAACAAAACCATAGTAGATCAAACGTTACATAAGTGCATGAAAATAAGTGATGCAAGTCGACCCCGCGACTCCAAAATAGCCAAATGCATGTCCACACGCTAGCTAATTACCTGAAAATACATTGCTAAAAACGGTCAACATAAAGTTGGTGAGAAATCATAGGTTTAATAAAATGAAGGTATACGATAGCCACAAGTATAAAGTGTATGACATAAGTCACATAAAAATGGTGTACAATAGACTTAAGCTCATGACCCCGAAACTATGACTGAATCTGTGGTGCCCCTCAGAGTGTTTTGCCAGGCACTCTAATAAAAAGACATGAAATGCATCCGCTATCGGTTGTTGGTCAAAGCCAACACGGATGGAGGCGTCACCCTCGATAGATCTATCCACTCACTCTCGCTTACAGGTAAATTAACGGTTCATGATATAGGGGACTTTCATATGGCAACAAGGTAACTTAATCTATGTACAAGGAATTTGATACCAGGGCTCGCATATAAAAATGGTTGCAATGTATTCTCCCCCGTGGGATTTGAAATGAAATAATAAATTGAAAAACGGGGCTATGAAAACTCACCTGAAGTGATGATACAACAATGCTATGAAATCGGAATACTTGGAATAACAAGGCGCGAACACTAGCCGCTACCTAAAATGAATATGCATAATCTACTTAGATTATGAGGCAATGTAGTGCATGTACATGTATATGTAACCTATACCACTCGTACTTTGAAAATAATAGTTATCGTTAATATGTAAGGTTCTTCCAAAACTTGATATAAATATGTTAACTTGTTTCGTCAAAACTAGTCATGTAATAAAGTGTATAAAACGTTCGTGTTAGCATCGGCGTTTTGAAAACATGAAATGTAATATGATAGTCGTGTTAATAAGTCTTTGATCGTACGTGTTCCAACGGGTAAGAATTACGGTTCTCCATAGTCGTTACGTGGAAAATATAGTTTCTAGTACGTAAACATTTTCTAGTAAAAAGCTGTCAAAATGAAAGGTACATTATCGATGTTTAAACGCGTGTATCTTGTTCGTTATTAGCTTGTTTTCGACGTTCTTTATATCCGTGGGTTCGTATAAACATGTACTAATATATTTTCAGTAGCTCGGGTCATCTAGGTCGCGTTAAACGCCTCAGTTTGTCCGTCGAAAGTCGTGTAACAGCATGTTATTTTCTGAAAATTAGTTTTCGTCGTTAAACTTTGAAAAATCATATCTCCTTCGTTATTAACTCGTTTTTATCCCCGTTTTCGGCCACGGCTTCGACTCGGAATGTATTTTCTAAATATTTGGCCAAAAATTTCCTCACACCTACTGATTTTCCCACGTTTCACCTTTAAGGACAGAATGTTTTATATACTTGTTAAAACTTGGTTTTCTAGTTAGTAACTTGTCCAAAAATGTCACAAACAACAACCAATCTTTCTAAAACTTACCATATATCTTTTTAAAGTGTCAAGGGTCCTAAACATCATCATCCATGTAGATCTAACAAGGATCTAAGTATAAAACACTTCTAGGGCTCATAACTTGCAAAAAGATTTAAAAGGAGTGGTATAACTAACATATACATATAGATCTTGCATAAAAATGATATGAACATTATATTAACTTGGTAAAATTATGAAAATGAGTTTTGACAACTTACTTGAAAGATTAGTGATAAAAAGATGATGAAAACCTAAGAAACCTTTGAGTTTGTATTTCAAAACCCTTAAAGGAATACTAGATGGACTTGATTATGGATTGATCTTGAAAGTTTGATGTTTTCTTCCTCTTGTTCTTGTTTGGCCGAATATACACACACACATATAGAGATGAGAGAGTTTTCTTGAGATATTATCTAAAATGAAGTGTATTAGGGAAGTTAAGTAGGTATATTAGACAAGATATGATGGGCATTAATTGAGATGGGAAGTTAGCAAGTGTTGGGGTGTTTTGGGGGGTGTGAGGCCGGCGCACAAAGAGAGAAGGGGGGGGGGCCTCTTTGATTAGCTCATGTGATGATTACATATGTTTAATTGTGTAATTTTAATTAGTTTTAGGTGTAATCGGGTACCGCGTTTGCTAGAAATAAAATTTAACGGAGTTAGTCGGGACTTGACGAAGTCATAAAAATTCCAAAAATATGTTGGGTACAAATATTGGGTGTTCGGGTAATTATTGTTTAGTTTTTACGAAAACCGTCGTAATTATATTAAATGAACGATATAAATTAAATAAATTCGCAAAATACCGGGTAAATGAATTTTATAATTTTCTTGATGTTAAAATGAGTATAAAATATATCGGGACCATCGTGGGAATTGTCGGACGTGTTAGTCACATTTATCGATCGCGCGTTAACGTTTTAATTAAAAGTAATTATACGTAAAACGTCAAATGTAACAAAAATATTAATTTGATAAACCTATGAGTGGAATAGTATGAAAATGTAAATATGATGATATGCAGACTATTACTAGTCCGTATGCAATGATTCTACTGATGATGCATAAATTTTGCAGCTAAACCAAACCGGTTACGCTGAAATGAATGATGAATGATGGACATGAACGGTGATTTGTCGAGGTTAGGAAAGTGACCTGAAATTACGGGTTGTGACATCTAATTTATTAAGTTTTACATCTTTCGTTACGTCAAATACTTGTTTGCGATAAGAAAATTGGTTTTTGACAAAACTGTTATAATAGGTCATGGTAACATTAAATATAACAGACGGTACCACTAAATATGGACAGTACTGCTAAATTTAACGGTACCTTCGTCTGTTTTTCAGAATTGGGTAATTTTCAAAATTTCGTATAAAATCAACCGTAAGTCCATAGGAGTCGTGCCACCTATCGTTTTAAACGTAATTGAGTCTTCTTTCCTTTAAAAATACTTTTAGGAATTGATTGTAAAGTAAAATTTACAAAAGTCTTTAATTCGTAACAAATAGACTTTTCCGGTCATGCCGATTATGCAAATTTTTGGTCAAATTACAAAGAGAACATCTCACGTTGATGTATTTATATTTTCAAATTGTTGAACTTGATCAAATTTTGAAATGAGGTTGAAACTAATTATTTTTCAAATAAAATTAAGCTAAGTATAAATTGTTGCATTTAATACACAAAATGACGATAAGTATTTATGTGTGTTATGCTAATTGACTATTTGTTTTTTCTTTATGTCTTGGTATTGTTAGTTAATATTTTTGAGTGATTATTGTTATCTTTAGTTGAGCTAGTCATATCTATAAGCATAAGTGTTTTCATGCCTTGTTGCTATTTTTTGATTATTAGTTGTTAGGAAATTAAGCTTAGGCAGTTAAGACTGTTGAAGATGGAAGTTAAGACTGCTGAAGGGTTTTGAAGACGTAAGCAGTTAGGGCTGCTGAGTGAAGAAGTTAGTACGGTTTATGTTTATGATTTATGTAATAGATAATTATGGAAAATATATTGTGTATATCGTATAAGATTATAATGATAGTTATCTTGTAAAGGAATCCTTGGTCTATAAAAGGATTGCCTAGGTTAACATACAGAGATATAGAAGTACGAATTAAATATAGAGATTCAAGGTTGTAAACCCTAGTGATAGGAGATCACTCGTATTATTATTCTAATAATATTGAATCGTTGAAGTTTATTATTCTGTGTTCATTGTTTCATTCAAATCATACAAAACACATAAAGTCTTCTAAGTGCTAGCTAGTAAATTCCGCGTGCTAGACTACGTATAATTCTTAGTATCACATCTAACACAATGAGTGTGTGTAGATCCGGTCAAGTGGTATCAGAGCCAGGTTACTGATACTTAGATTTAGAAGATCCGAGAAGAACAAAGATGGACATGGAAACAACACCAAACACAGCTAACATTGCTGCTAAGCTTCCTATGCTTAAACCTAATGAGTTCGACATGTGGAGACTTCGTATTGAGCAGTTTTTCCAAGTGCAAGACTATGCACTTTGGGAAATCATTGAAGAAGGAAACTCCTTTACACCAGTAACAACAACAACTGTTGTCGAAGGAAAATCTGAGACTACAATGCAGACAAAGCCAACCACTAATGAAGAGAAAGCAAGGCACAAGAATGATGTTAAGGCTAGAAGTTTGCTTCTGATGACTATTCCCAATGATCAGTTGTTGAATTTTAGTAAGTTCAAGTGTGCTAAAACCCTTTTTGAAGCTATTGTTGCAAGGTATGGTGGGAATGAAGCCACCAAGAAAACCCAGAAGACCCTTCTCAAGCATCAGTTTGAGAACTTTACAGCAACAAGCAGTGAGTCGTTGGATCATATGTTCAATAGGCTTCAAAAGTTGGTGAGTCAATTGGCTGTTCTAGGAATTGAGATGCCTCAGGAAGATCTCAACTCCAAATGTAACACCCCAACCCGACAAGGGTAAAAGATATCACAACAATGGATTCACATCAGAACAAAACCAAGCATACATTTCCATCAATACAAAAATCTCAAAGGATAACAAATGAAATACTAACTCTATAGGGTTACAAATGAAAACTTCCAAAACATTATGTCTAAAGTATATTATCTTCGGTTCAATTCTAAATCCAGCATAGCTATCCAAGCCTCTAAGTCCAAAGATACACTCTTCTCTCATTCCCATCTTCCTACTAAAACCTGCCGCAGGAAAAGAAATGCGGCTGAGCTACGAGAGCTCAGTGAACAGATATAACGGTAACAAAACAATAATAGATAGTAAAATCAAGAAGATCAGGAATACAGATCATACCGGTAACTCAAGATGTAAAAATGCGATATCAGGAATAAATAAGCAATAAGACTAAGGAAAAGAAAAGGAACAATTAATAGGGAAAATTCATGAGGTTCAATAGACAAAGAAATCAGGAATCTATCACGAGCCCAGAAACAAGCCATATCATATCATCGCAAATGTAACCAATTAGAGTAGCTAACTCTCAGATATGTGAAAGACGTGTATCGCACACACCATCAGTCACCAGATAAATATAACAATAAACATATAACATAACATATACAGATAACAGGTCAAATCTAGAGTGCACCCATACGCCCCACAGACAAATCAATAATCATAATTATAATGGCCATAGCAAATAATAAATAAGGGACGGAACAGGTCATCACTCTCCTGCCCTAGAGTCATGTCAGAGGTGCGTCAATGACATGGACATGAAACCCTCATGCCTAGTGATTGGCTCGTAATATCAAACTGTAAGTCAAAGGTCAAACGTACTATCGAATAATCAAAAGTCATATCCTAAGGGTACATGGCAAAGGTTCATGTCAACCAGTTCTGAATTAGATATCATAGGTTCGATTTAGAATTTATCAGACTAAATTTTATATCAACGTTTTAAGTTCAGATTAAAAGAACTATATTAAATGGTTCAAAAGAGTATAACAAAAGTTTATAATCAGGGTTTCATATCAACAGTTTATCTAAAATGGTTTCTATTTAAAAGTCCATTTAAACAATCCTTCAAAGATGGTTTTCATAACAACTGATCTTACAAAATAGTTTTCTTCAAAATGGTCTTCCAAAACTTTTAATAACTTTCATCAAAAGTGGTTTCGTTTCTTTTTAAAATAACTTTTCCCAAACAGTTTCATATATGGTTTAATAATAGTTCAAAATCATTTAGGTTCAAATAAGGATTTAACAGATTAAGGTTTATATAAAAAATCAATTTAGTTTTATAGCAAGTATATTAGATTAAGATTCAAACAAGGTTCACAGATCAGGGTTCAGGACAAGAGATCAAATACAAAGTTCATGAAGATTCACAAAACAAAAGATCACATGGAAGGTTCACAAACAAGAGATAACATGAAAAGTTCACAACAGCAGGGAACATAGCAATGGTATAGGGGATCCTAATAAGGAAAATGAGAACTGAAGGAAAAGGGAAATGAAAGACCCTTACTGAAAGAGGGCAGAATATCTGTACCTTATTATGAATGCAAGAAACACAAAGATGAAAGCTGACAGGGATTAGATTACTCCTTCCTTGAACCTAAGGAGTAGAAGACAGAAGTCCAAAGGGTCTTTAGCTATATTTCCATTATTAGTAAGTTAATAATATCACAGATTAGGTTAAGTCCTTATTAAGATTATTATGGAAGTAAGGTACATTTTATCAAGTTACAAAAGTTTGGGGTTAATTATGACAAGTTTACATAGTTTAGGGTTTAAATTATAAATTCATTTGATTCAAAGGTCTAAAATGAAAATACTTTAAGTTACTGATTTAATCACTCATTATTATTCAGAATGACATTTTAATCCCTTCAGTTTCACAATTTACAGTTTATACCCATTTAGTTATATAATTTTCAAAACAAACCCCACATTTACATAATTCATGTTTTAATCCCTATAATATTTATTTTTACCAACAAGCACCTTATATTACAAATTTTCTGGAAATATCCTTAGAATTACATGTAGTATAAATTTGACCCCTCAGAATTCATTAATTACACAATTGGTCCCTTAACTTTATAAAACTTACAATTTAAATCATAATTTATTTATAGTTACATATCAAGCCCATAAATATTCAAAATTACACATTACGCCCTTTATAATATTATTTACTCAAAATAACTTTAAGTTTCCAGAATTTACACCTTTAGTCCCTCCATTTTAATAAATTTCAAATCGTACCCTTTAATTATCATTAATTCATTTTCTTGCAATATTTACACTTAGGACCCTCAAGTTATATTTTTCCTACATTGGTACTGACCTAATTAACATTATAAAAATAACCTTTAAGTTTCAAAGTTGGCAAAACAAGCCCTTGTCATTTATGTTCCAAATCGTAAAACATGTTTTATTAACCAAATCCAACCCTAACTCATCAAATAATTATACCACTATTACCCAATCATTAGAAACACTAATTACATCACACTTAGCATGATCAAACCCTAACCCTAATTGTTTAAGGATTTTTCCCCATTTTCTCCATTTTCACATAATATACGGTTTAAACAAAAATAAAAATTAATTAATCTAAGCTTCTACAAATCACATGGCTATTTTTCTAAGCTTATATTAACATCAAGTAACCCATAAAATTTATGTTCATCATCCAGAAAATTCGTATGATATTATTTGCAAATTACGTGTGTTTTAACTCATTATTTTTCGTACGCATGATTTAGCTTGCATGATTCGTTTTTCTTATTTTTCCTGAGTTATATACGACCTAAAGATCACAAGAAAAATACTATATTAAGTTTACAACGTAAGGTTTGGTCGTAGAAAATTATACCTCTTGCGTATGATTATAGGAACAAACAATTCGCCACGATCACACGAGGGCTTCCACAACTCAAATCCTATTTTTCGTAGCTTCCTCACACTTCAATGGACTCCAGAAAATTGCTTGCTCAGTTCCAGAAAGTCG
Source organism: Artemisia tridentata subsp. tridentata (assembly GCA_021014915.2). Taxonomy (NCBI): domain Eukaryota; kingdom Viridiplantae; phylum Streptophyta; class Magnoliopsida; order Asterales; family Asteraceae; genus Artemisia; species Artemisia tridentata. Next base: position 256,141,254 of record CP139508.1, on the reverse strand, counting down.
AATGGAGGCTTGGTCGATTTTAGTGTGTGTCGATATTAGGGTTTTCGGAATTTAGGGTTTTTAGAAAATAATGTGCTTTGTTTTTATGTTTAATAAACCGACTAGGAGGGGGCATGGATCCAGAATTTTGGCCTAGAGGATTATCATAAGAGTACAATTTGATTTTGTATATAATTCCCTTATTTAGTTCGTATTTATCTTGTTTTAAAAGATTTTGTAAATATAATTAGTTTTATTTAATTTATTTCGGTGCATATATAATTATGTATATATATTTTGTAATTTTTGGACATTCAAAATAATGTAATGTTGTCCCAGAAATTAATTCGTTTCATATATGGTTCGTTTTCAGAAGTTTGGAATCGTTTCAGAATTTTATAGCTTATTTATTTAGGTTTTATAATTTTAGGGGTAATTTGGTCTTTTTACAAGTCATCTGAATTTCAGGTATTACAACTTCTTCCCCTCTAAAAGAAAAATTTTCGTCCTCGAAAATTGACGTGAAACGAAATGGAAACACAACTGACTGTGGACAGGAATATGAAAACTTGGTTCTTATGACTCTATATTATAGGTTAAAACTTTGGTTTCCTCAAAAGGCAAATCATACCAAATCTAAATCGAAAGAAAGATAGATCGAACGTAATGGATGATAATCGGATCTTCTCAAAAAAGACGTAGGAATTACATGGGATTTTGACGGATGGGTCATCCCCAGGATTTGATTTGACAAGTCAGAGTAGAACGTATGGAATATATTATCGATAACATCAAATGGCAGGAGTTCTATAACAGGACCTAAGATTGTTACCAAAATTTTTAGAGGTCAGCAGAATGCATGACGAGAATCTAGACATGCAATCCACCTATGGTGAAAGCAGGTTACGCATACCGTTAGGATGAACTTAAGGTCTCACTAATGCGGATGATCCCAAATAGTTATCAGAATTTCTAAAGTTCTAAGGCACTTCTTGAATTGACCTATGCCCACAACAAGTGCACGTTATATGATGTAAGTATTATCACGTTGGCCAGACGTCATAATACTGGCATCATATAAATATGCCCTCATGATGGTCATACTTGATTTCAAGTCGTGAACAAACTAACTTATCTTATTCCACCTAGTCTTCCTACGGTCTCAGAGGTCATCAAAATTAAATACCTTATCTAAGTGGAGAACGAATCACTCGAAAGAGCCAACGGATGTCCTAGAATATCTATCGGAATTTGGTACATCGCTAAAAAGCATCAATCATCCATCCTTTGCCAAAATCTCTCAAAACAAGTCATCACCGAACCTACGAAAATGAACACGAACAGGAATGCTTCTAGGATCTTATTACGAAACTTAAGTAAATCAACGGGGTGAAAGTTAGTCGCCAAGAATTTCGGCCCTCATAGAATTAATTTTCCCCCAACCATAACGGGTCTTTTCCAAAAACCCACTCATTTAACACATCCAATCTCTTCAAGTACGGTTAGTCTGTCTTTATCAGTCCATTAATCGGAACGTGAAACCAAAATTGGAACTTGTGTTTGGTCCTTCGAGCTTTCTGCCATTCTTCTTGAAATGTGATGGAGTAATGTGATTTTCTAACATGCTCTTCCTCGTCTCCGAACGCACTATTAAGTCACACAATGAACATTTTTCCCAGTAGTCACGAGAAAACCTAATTACCAATTTTATAAGCAGTCGGAGCTTTAGCTAATACTATTAGCGTTACTAATCGTCATAACAGTCGTTTATGGATTCGGAAGGCGATTTCAAAACTAAAATTAATTAATTCGTCGCAAAGAAACTTCGCGCTCTAAACTTAAACAAACACATAATCGTTTCAGGATGGAGGAATATTGGTTTCTAACGGTAATACGGTTCAGCTATCTTCAGCCACCATCCTTCTTTATCGCGAGCGGAACTAAAACAAGCCCAGAAGATACAATTAAACAAACTTACTTCCCGGTCTTCGGTTGTCGCTCTTTCTGGTTGCTCAAATCGATCTATATGATCCCGGACATCTCTGAAAGACACCTTCACTTGGTGACTAAACATCTCTCGGTAACTTGTCAGTTCCTACCTCACGCTTTGGTGGACAACTTGGTGATTCAACTAGGAATTATATTTAGAAACTCAGGGTGCCCAAAACTCTTCATTCCTCAGTGTACGAAATGGGTTCTAGGAAAACTTCAGTACTCGAATTTCTAAGGAGGTATTTTAATGGATGCCAGAAAACCAAGGCAAACATGGAAAATCAAGTTCTGGCTTTTATAGCCGACATAAGCTCGACGAACTTAGAAGGTTGAGAGCCATGATAGACACATAACAACATAATTTATTCCAAAAATTTCTCAAGCCTTATTATTAAATATTCGGGAAAACCCACAATCCAATGGAATCCGTACAATATCAATGTCAAAAGAAACCTAAGACAAAATTTTAACAGTAATAACACACATGGCTCGAGCTCTCATTTCCATGACTAGATCGTGTTACATGCAGTGGACTCCAAGTCTGAATCCACTTCATCTTCCTCGCTAAGCCATCCATTTCGGTTCCCTTCAGGCTGTGGCAGTGGTTGTCTCGCAAAACCATCCTCAGGGTTCCTTCCTTCATCTCCTACATCGTCCACGAATCCATACAAATTGTGAGGCTCTGCCCGCACTACTCCTCCCTCTTCCACGAACTTGGGACACCTTATCGGGTACTTAGTCACTACTCCGTCTTTATCAGTCACTTTCGTCTCGTGCACATTTACCTCCGTTCCATTTATATTAACCACGGTCAACCTTTCTTCAATCCGGCAGGGACACATGCTAGCAGGGATCAGCATCCTTCTGTCGGTCCACCTCAGCTTACCAATCCTTTTCTGGCCTGTAGCGAAAACTATTGTCCAACGATAAATGCTGCGTGCTGGAGGTACCATGCTGAAAATGACACAAATGATACTAAGTACTAGAACTTGATAGGAGTCGAAAAACTACTCATAACTCAAAAAAAAAAATTTAAAACACGTGGAATATCACCGTCTGAACGATTTCAAAGATGATTAACGAAATATGGAGAATAAGCACGAATGGAACGACAAAACAAAATCCTAATGTCTACCCAAATCCTCACCGGTCAGAATTTAAGTTCCTATAGGAAAAATCCTAAAGTAATTTCTCAAAGGTTGTCCTACGAGTACCTACAGTGGAAACTTAGTGGTTCTAACTTACACAGGTCAAGGGTAAATGCATTACGAATCACAGCCTGTTCGCTCTGATACCATAAATTGTAACACCCCAACCCGACAAGGGTAAAAGATATCACAACAATGGATTCACATCTGAACAAAACCAAGCATACATTTCCATCAATACAAAAATCTCAAAGGATAACAAATGAAATACTAACTCTATAGGGTTACAAATGAAAACTTCCAAAACATTATGTCTAACGTATATTATCTTCGGTTCAATTCTAAATCCAGCATAGCTATCTAAGCCTCTAAGTCCAAAGATACACTCTTCTCTCATTCCCAGCTTCCTACTAAAACCTGCAGCAGGAAAAGAAATGCGGCTGAGCTACGAGAGCTCAGTGAACAGATATAACGGTAACAAAACAATAATAGATAGTAAAATCAAGAAGATCAGGAATACAGATCATACCGGTAACTCAAGATGTAAAAATGCGATATCAGGAATAAATAAGGAATAAGACTAAGGAAAAGAAAAGGAACAATTAATAGGGAAAATTCATGAGGTTCAATAGACAAAGAAATCAGGAATCTATCACGAGCCCAGAAACAAGCCATATCATATCATCGCAAATGTAACCAATTAGAGTAGCTAACTCTCAGATATGTGAAAGACGTGTATCGCACACACCATCAGTCACCAGATAAATATAACAATAAACATATAACATAACATATACAGATAACAGGTCAAATCTAGAGTGCACCCATACGCCCCACAGACAAATCAATAATCATAATTATAATGGCCATAGCAAATAATAATTAAGGGACGGAACAGGTCATCACTCTCCTGCCCTAGAGTCATGTCAGAGGTGCGTCAATGACATGGACATGAAACCCTCATGCCTAGTGATTGGCTCGTAATATCAAACTGTAAGTCAAAGGTCAAACGTACTATCAAATAATCAAAAGTCATATCCTAAGGGTACATGGCAAAGGTTCATGTCAACCAGTTCTGAATTAGATATCATAGGTTCGATTTAGAATTTATCAGACTAAATTTTATATCAACGTTTTAAGTTCAGATTAAAAGAACTATATTAAATGGTTCAAAAGAGTATAACAAAAGTTTATAATCAGGGTTTCATATCAACAGTTTATCTAAAAAGGTTTCTATTTAAAAGTCCATTTAAACAATCCTTCAAAGATGGTTTTCATAACAACTGATCTTACAAAATAGTTTTCTTCAAAATGGTCTTCCAAAACTTTTAATAACTTTCATCAAAAGTGGTTTTGTTTCTTTTTAAAATAACTTTTCCCAAACAGTTTCATATATGGTTTAATAATAGTTCAAAATCATTTAGGTTCAAATAAGGATTTAACAGATTAAGGTTTATATCAAAAATCAATTTAGTTTTATAGCAAGTATATTAGATTAAGATTCAAACAAGGTTCACAGATCAGGGTTCAGGACAAGAGATCAAATACAAAGTTCATGAAGATTCACAAAACAAAAGATCACATGGAAGGTTCACAAACAAGAGATAACATGAAAAGTTCACAACAGCAGGGAACATAGCAATGGTATAGGGGATCCTAATAAGGAAAATGAGAACTGAAGGAAAAGGGAAATGAAAGACCCTTACTGAAAGAGGGCAGAATATCTGTACCTTATTACGAATGCAAGAAACACAAAGATGAAAGCTGACAGGGATTAGGTTACTCCTTCCTTGAACCTAAGGAGTAGAAGACAGAAGTCCAAAGGGTCCTTAGCTATATTTCCATTATTAGTAAGTTAATAATATCAAAGATTAGGTTAAGTCCTTATTAAGATTATTATGGAAGTAAGGTACATTTTATCAAGTTACAAAAGTTTGGGGTTAATTATGACAAGTTTACATAGTTTAGGGTTTAAATTATAAATTCATTTGATTCAAAGGTCTAAAATGAAAATACTTTAAGTTACTGATTTAATCACCCATTATTATTCAGAATGACATTTTAATCCCTTCAGTTTCACAATTTACAGTTTATACCCTTTTAGTTATATAATTTTCAAAACAAACCCCACATTTACATAATTCATGTTTTAATCCCTATAATATTTATTTTTACCAACAAGCACCTTATATTACAAAGTTACTGGACATATCCTCAGAATTACATGTATTATAAATTTGACCCCTCAGAATTCATTAATTACTTAATTGGTCCCTTAACTTTACAAAACTTACAATTTAAATCATAATTTATTTATAGTTACATATCAAGCCCATAAATAGTCAAAATTACACATTACGCCCTTTATAATATTATTTACTCAAAATAACTTCAAGTTTCCAGAATTTACACCTTTAGTCCCTCTATTTTAATAAATTTCAAATCGTACCCTTTAATTATCATTAATTCATTTTCTTGCAATATTTACACTTAGGACCCTCAAGTTATATTTTTCCTACATTGGTACTGACCTAATTAACATTATAAAAATAACCTTTAAGTTTCAAAGTTGGCAAAACAAGTCCTTGTCATTTATGTTCCAAATCGTATAACATGTTTTATTAACCAAATCCAACCCTAACTCATCAAATAATTATACCACTATTACCCAATCAATAGAAACATTAATTACATCATACTTAGCATGATCAAACCCTAACCCTAATTGTTTAAGGATTTTTCCCCATTTTCTCCATTTTCACATAATATACGGTTTAAACAAAAATCAAAATTAATTAATCTAAGCTTTTAAAAATCACATGGCTATTTTTCTAAGCTTATATTAACATCAAGTAACCCATAAAATTTATGTTCATCATCCAGAAAATTCGTATGATATTATTTGCAAATTACGTGTGTTTTAACTCATTATTTTTCGTACTCATGATTTAGCTTGCATGATTCGTTTTTCTTATTTTTCCTGAGTTATATACGACCTAAAGATCACAAGAAAAATACTATATTAAGTTTACAACGTAAGGTTTGGTCGTAGAAAATTATACCTCTTGCGTATGATTATAGGAACAAACAATTCGCCACGATCACACGAGGGCTTCCACAACTCGACTCCTATTTTTCATAGCTTCCTCACACTTCAATGGACTCCAGAAAATTGCTTGCTCAGTTCCAGAATGTCGAATGGAGGCTTGGTCGATTTTAGTGTGTGTCGATATTAGGGTTTTCAGAATTTAGGGTTTTTAGAAAATAATGTGCTTTGTTTTTATGTTTAATAAACCGACTAGGAGGGGGCATGGATCCAGAATTTCGGCCTAGAGGATTATCATAAGAGTACAATTCGATTTTGTATATAATTCCCTTATTTAGTTCGTATTTATCTTGTTTTAAAAGATTTTGTAAATATAATTAGTTTTATTTAATTTATTTCGGTGCATATATAATTATGTATATATATTTTATAATTTTTGGACGTTCAAAATAATGTAATGTTGTTCCAGAAATTAATTTGTTTCATATATGGTTCATTTTCAGAAGTTTGGAATCGTTTCAGAATTTTATAGCTTATTTATTTAGGTTTTATAATTTCAGGGGTAATTTGGTCTTTTTACAAGTCATCTGAATTTCAGGTATTACACCAAATTTCTGAGGAGTCTACCAGCTGAATGGGCTATGCATGTGGTAGTATGGAAAAACAAGCCTGATATAGATTCCATGAGCTTAATGGATCTCTATAGCAACTTCAAAATTGTTGAACATGATATTAAGAAGTCTGCTGGATCAAGCTGAATCTCAATCTCAGGGAATTTGGCATTTGTAACAACTTGAAGATCAGTTAAAGAAAAAAAGGGCAAGAGTGATATTGGATGATGATTCTGATGATGATGATTCAGATGGTTCAGAAGGGGATGGTGAAAATTCTTCCAAACAGGGGAGGAAATTTAGTAAAGATAAGGATAGATCAGGTTCTCAAGGGAGGCATGATAAAGGTTCAGAACAAGATGAAGTTTTTGATATTGGTTCAGGTTCTGGTTATATTCAAGAAGAAATAGCTGAGACACATCAAGCAGTTCCAAATGTTGAAGTAGTTCAGACTGCTGAGACAGAGCATGAAACAGTTCAAACTGCTGAGACAGAGCATCAAGCAGTTACAATTGGTGAAACTTCTGCTGAACAAGTTTATGAAAGAAGAAGAGCAGATAAAGGAAAGAAGCCAATGACATCTGAAGAAGTTGCTGCTGCTCAAGAACTTGAAAGGCTTAAAAGATTGAAACCAAAAACTCAAGAACAGATAGATCATGATGCAGAAGTTGCAAGGCAAATGGTAGAAGAAGATTTGGCTAGTGAAGAAGCTAAACAAGCTCAGATTGCTCAAGATGAGGAATTTGCAAGAAAAATGGCTGCTGATGATGTAAGAAATATAGCTGAATTCATGGAAAGAAAAAGATCAAAAGAAGTAAATCAAGAGGAGTTCAATGAACAGTTACAATATTTGTTGGATTCTGATGTGATTGTAAGAGATCAAGCTTCAATGGTTCTTAAAGATAGATAGTTGAATGGATAAGAGAAAGACAAAAGTCAGGATACAAGACAAAGTTGCCAACAAAGAAGGAACTAGTTGAGTCTATGAAGCATTATTTGAAGAACTCAGCAAATTACACCATGAATGACTTCAAGGGAAAATCTTATGCCATAATTGAAAAGGAATTCTATGAAACTTATGCTATTCTGAATACTCCAAAAAGAAGTTTCAAAACAGGTAAGAAGAGGGAATCAGAAACTATGGAATCAGAAGTTGCAAAGAAACAAAAGTCTGAAGAAGAAGGGTTAACAAATGAGAAGATCAGAAGTATGATGATGATTGTTCCAGAGTCTTTTTATATTAAACCTTTACAGGTAAAACATCCAATCATTGACTGGGAAGTGTTCACTGATGGAAGAATGAAAGGATGGAAGATTATCAGACTTAGAGATATTTCTGAAAGATACAAGTTGTTTGAAGATTTACTCAAAGGCTTTGACAGAGAAGATCTAAATCAACTTTGGAGCTTAGTGAAAGAGAAATTTAGAGATAAAGATCCTATTGAAGATAAAGATAAAGAACTATGGGTTCAATTGAAGAGAATTTATGAACCAGATGGTGGAGAGTCAATATGGAGATTTCAAGCACAAGTCAAGGACATCACTTGGAAGTTATTTGGAATGTGTGGAGTACACAGAGTGTCTAACAAGGATGGAATAGAGATCTATATGCTGGTTGAAAAAGATTATCCACTCAGACCAGGTGTTTTGACGATGATAGCACATATTAAACTAGAAGCTAATGAAGAATCTGAGATGGCTGATATGCTGGTGACAAAGATATTCAACCTTGCACAAGAAGTGAAAGCTAGATCTAAGAGATTTGCTTGATAGGTGTTTGAAAGAATTTTCAGCATTAAGAAGAAGAAGCTTAATTTGAAGAAACTTAGTGATTTGGATAGAAATCATAAGTTTAGGGGAGGATTGTTAGGAAATTAAGCTTGAGCAGTTAAGGCTGTTGAAGATGGAAGTTAAGACTGCTGAAGAGTTTTGAAGACGTAAGCAGTTAGGACTGCTGAGTGAAGAAGTTAGTACGGTTTATGTTTATGATTTATGTAATAGATAATTATGGAAAATATATTGTGTATATCGTATAAGATTAGAATGATAGTTATCTTGTAAAGGAATCCTTGGTCTATAAAAGGATTGCCTAGGTTAACATACAGAGATATAGAAGTACGAATTAATTATTTCAAGGTTGTAAACCCTAGTGATAGGAGATCACTCGTATTATTATTCTAATAATATTGAATTGTTGAAGTTTATTATTTTGTGTTCATTGTTCCATTCAAATCATACAAAACACATAAAGTCTTCTAAGTGCTAGCTAGTAAATTCTGCGTGCTAGACTACGTATAATTCTTAGTATCACATCTAACACAAGGAGTGTGTGTAGATCCGGTCATTAGTTTTCCAGTTTATGCGTCAATAGGACTTAGACTAGATTTCTTGCACAAGGTTGCGTAATTGGTTTTGCATTGCATATAGGCATAGACCACTTTTCTTGCATATGTGTTTTTGACATCTTGCAAGTTTTAAAATGCTTTAGTAACCTTCTTAGGAATGGAAACTAAGGGCCCGCTTGGTTCAAATGGTGGGGAATGCAAAGGGAATGCAATGCAATGCATTCCCTTACCCCCCTCCCCCCCAATTTATTAGGTAATGCCCCATTACCCACTACTGGGTAATGGGTCATTACATTACCCTACACCAAGCACCATCATTCACTACCTTTGCCATTGATTAGGCCATATGACCCTACACCAAGCACCCCCTAAGTTGGTTGATCATGTATGTCGAAAGATATTGTCTTACACAATTATTTTTCCAAAGGTTTAAGTGTAAAAAAATTATATCACCTCAAAATATTTAACACTTTCATTAAATCCGTAACTTGATCTCTAAAACATTACGTCCTCTCGTCTTGCTTGACCATGAGTTGTCTAAACAAGACAAAAGATCATATTAATACATTAGTATTTAAGTAAAAGAAAATGTATTAAACTTGCGTTGATCTAACACACACAAAAAATGTTTTAAACATTTATTATTTTACGTGTGTTGTATAAAAATGGTTAAGATAATTATTTTTATACTCATGATATGTTGAAAACTAAGAATATTATACTTAATAATAAATAGTTTTTCGCACATAAAAATTAATGACAATCTCGAAGTAGTAAGTTAATATGTCATTAACCTCACACATACAACTAGTATTAGAATAAATGGAACACATTCCTTAAATTTTTATTTTCCTTTTAAAATGAGTGATCGTGAGGTCCAAGAAAGATTTCGAGTACATATCAATTCATTATTCAAATTATGATTGATATCATCATCGAATCTAATTGACAAGTTTTCGAGTATGGACATGAAATTGGAGTCATTATTTGTCTAGCTTCAAGATAACATCAAAATATAACGAATATATTATCTTAAATCTACATACTCAATCACACTCTATTGTCATGAAAATAATGACATCCTTGCAAGACGAAAATAATATGCATCGGATCATAACTCACACTTGTGTTGAAGATGCCATATGGAGTCTTCTTGTCCAATGATTGTGTTCCAAACATTAAACTAATATGTTTAAAAAGATGCATAAAATACACAGCTAAGTAGAATTGACAACTTGGATGTTTCATCAAAAATATTCAAGTAATTTACTTTGCAATGCAATTAGTAAATGTGTCATTTCCGAAAAACCAAACACGAGCAAACAAACAACATATGCAAACTTTGCTCATGAACGACTCAACACTCAAAATCACATGTCTAGTAAAAGTTTCACACATAACATGTTATTAAATATTATCTACGTCATCAATCTTCGAGAATATCACATGTATTTCTCTTATCAAAAGATTGACAAAGGATAACTTATATCATATGCATCTGATTTTCTTTGTAACATGAATGGTTATTTTATAAGAGAATACATTGCATCATGTTTAACAAATATAGGATATTAGATTTGAGTAATAACCCAATACAACATGTGTCATTGCATAAACAAGTAAAATTGATCATACACTAAAATACTTGTTTTACTAAGCATTCGTAAGAGTGATAAGTTTTCTCTTAGAAAAGCATATTTGTTGAAAGATACAATATGTCCCATTTCAATCATACATCATATAATACTCACAAGATTTATTGAGGTAAGTAACCTTTACTAGATTTTTTTTCTCAATATATGCAAAGGAGCATTCTTGAAACACTCTCGATGTAGTAGATTCTACATTGTATCACATTAAAGCATTTCTTGGTTCTAGAAAACCAAATCATGTTAAAATAACATGCAACAACTCAATAAACAAAGATGTTATCCAAGAAATCATAAAATGCGCCATCTCCAACAAATAACCTCTAAATCTCAAACACGAAATTAAAACATTTTGCTTGCCTTTGTTAGGAGTTGTGTAAGACATGTCATCTTCTTAACCGACTTTCAAAATATGGTTAGTTGAGTCATATTAGGCCATGTATTAGCTAAATAAGCTAATATCATCTTTGCTATATTTCAATAGGCAAATATAGGAATATGAATTATTCTAACATGAGAATGACTACTGGAGAACCTATCGCACTAGAAATTCAATTTGACCTAACGGTTGAATTGCTTCCAGGAGAGAAGTTGGGTTCGTGGTATAACCCATAAAAATGGTTGTGTTTAGCCTGAATTGAGCACCATTAGTGATAGTCTCATACTCATTCTCTCCTTGAAAATTTTTCATTCCTACATTTGACTAAAGATAGTTTACATCGGTGAACTTTATCTCCCATTATGATTTCATTTTGAACAAGTAGTAATTAGGATCCTCCTTAGCGAACCTAGATTACTTGCATCCCACATATGTGTTTCAAAATGATAGCATGTTCTCCTAAGATATGATTAAATGTCTTCATACTTTTAAATGCTAAATGATTATCATGTTTTGTAAGATGTTTGCATTTATTCCTTATGTGCATTTTACATGATTTTTTTGTAAATTTTGCACCCACACTATGTCATTTTGGCACATAATGAATTAGGTATGCCTATCACTATGAACTCTTAGACGTCATATAGTCATACACTAGTGTCAAAATCTCTAAGTTAAAGTAGTCGCAAAATTGTCCTAATTCCTTGGACATCATTTTACTTTCTTCCAAGTAATACACCCTTTTGTAATGGGGAGGTTAGATACAAAACTAGTAGAACTCGGAGTAGGTTTGACAACTTAAATATTTCATCCGAAATATTCAAGTAAGTTTAACTTGCGATCGCAATTGTTAAATGTCATATCCGAAACATCATATTCAAGCCTTTTAACAACATATGTTAAAACGCTCATCAAAAAGCTAAAAGCTAACATCAACCTTCGGGTAACAAAGGACTCACGAGTTACTACATAAGTGATTAATAATTTCGCTCATCCTCATGTGAATATACACTTCTTAAGACCAAGTATATTCATTTCTATTAGTTCCTTTTATCCCCATAGGTTTTTCATCGTGCTTTGTGTCAAGCTCACCTCATAGATAATGAGGATCGAACTTATCCATCTGTTTTAGGGTAGAAAACCAACGTATCATCCTATCTAGCCAAGAGTCTATTGATACTCTCTTTCTTCTGAATAACGGGCAATATGCCTATAAGAAGATTGATATTTTTGAGTCTCTTCTTTTTCGTTGTCAATCTTGATCACCTACCAACGTGTAGTGATCTCACAACTACAATGGATGTTCATCCCAAAAATCTCATCAATCACCCTAAAAACACCAAACCTCAATCAACTTTAAGCCATCCTTATGTTCCAAATCGAATCTCACCTATACATCCCCCACCGTTGTGTCAGTTAAATACTTCATTCTTTTAGATCCCAAAACCTGCTGGGAATCAGCACCATAGGCCTTGCTTTACGCCTTTCAAAACCCCGTGAAACACTCGCGTGCGAAGCACATCGAAATCCGTAAATTAGCGAAACCTCTCAAACACGAACCATTCAACTATCTACGTCTAAGTCTAGGAATGATGGAACACACTTCGTGAATTTCATAATTTACGTGTGTTCAAGAACATCTTCCGAATTTCGTCTTATGACTATCTAAATATTTCATTAGAAATATTAAAGTCAACATTCATATCCCTCTAATCACTACTGACGTATTTCCTTGGAAATATTAAAGTCATCTCTTCTCGTCTAGTCCTGTTCATCTCGTAAAAAGAATTAATTAGGTATAAATTCTCTCCTCGTGTCAAAAAGTCTCACTAAATTAGCGAGATTTATTCGTAAAATCCTCTTAAATTCCAATGACAACTTAAATATTTCATCCAAAATATTTAATGTATATTTAATTTGCAAAATGCAATTAAATGTCATCTCTCGTTCTCGATCAACGTTCATCGACTCCCGTTGGATTCATTTATAAAAGAATTTATTTGGTATAAATTCCTTTAATATAAGGTCTTGAAAAATAACAACATATGTGAAATTTCTTTGTCAAAAATCAAATTCTGGGTCAAAACTGACCTCAGCAAGTCATGGTACCCTTAAATAGGGGACGGTACCGCTAAATTTAAAAGTACCGTCGGCCGTTGTCTGCTGAGACAATTTATTTTGTTTTCAATTCTCACAGTTTCAAAAGCACTATCAAAACCCACTTGCTGTAGTATTGAACCAGAACCGTCTCCTATCGGAATAGATTCTGCCTATCTTCTGATTCCTTAGCTTTTTCCCCTTTCACTTCCGCATGGTACTAAACACACCATATGTTTGGTTACTTTCGTATCCATCATCTTTTCAACTTATCTACAATTCTCAACCTTCGTTCTACACTACCAATGCTACCGAATTCCACTCATCTTCCACACACTTCCAGCGAAGAACCGCTAGGATAAGTTGAGATAACCCGTCTTCATCAACATAGTTTCTTCTATCAAAGATAACCCCACTAGAACCTTATCACTAAATCCACAACCTTGAAGATTCTATCTTCTTAACCCTTAGCACATTTCCATGTAATCATATGCGTCATCATATGAATGTTCTATGAATATTCAAAATGATTGAGAAAAGCTACGTGACTTCAAAGGTGAAGTTTATTGTATGCTATCCACCACTTGTCATGACGTTACTAAGCTCATCACTTCCATCAACGTTTGTTTTCCTCTTCAATTTTTTTATTCTTTTTCAAACAGATCTTTTCCAGATGGTCATCGATTAAGGGGGAGCGAAAACACACTCATATAGTCCTTCACCAAACACTCTCAAGAACACACAAATGTGGTTCTTATTCCCTAGAATTATTTACAACACTCAACCTTTACAACTAAACTCCACTATTAACAGTGATATTTAGTTTAAGAATCTTCAACCCATCAATCACTACACTCAAACCTTACAACTATTCTTCACTCTTGATAGTGATAGTTAGTTCAATAACCTTCAATCCTCACAATCATCATACCCAAAGTGTATAACTACACAATCACACAAAATCCTTCATAAAACAAATTATCTCTAACTCACAACTAGGATCATCCAAAACTAGAATTCTAGAACTTCGTTACCTCAACCCTTGTTGATATAAATAATGCCTAAACACGTTATTAATATTTTTCGATATCTCTACGTTTTGATAATCATAAAATGTAAAATCATTAAACGAAAAATTATGACGTAAACAAGTATTTAGTTGTAAACATCTATTTTAACTACTCAATCACATAAGGTATGAATAAACAAATGCTTAATGCATTATATGATCAAAGGAACATTTTCTTAATCACTAGATTTTTTATAAAATGTCAAAAACATTTTATATCTTTTAGAAAAACATTTTTGGTAATAAATAAAAAGGTTTAGTCCATTATAAATTTATGAATTCAAATTTTCAACCAAAAATGGCAAAAATGTTCCAGAAAAACATTCCCCAGAAAAAGACAAAACTGGGCAACGGTCTTGAGGGGCGGCCCCCTTAATTTTAAGGGGACCGCCCCGCTCCTCCAGCTGTCCAGTTTTTGCCTATAAATACTGGTTTTCCCCTGGACTTTTTCTCACCTTTTGCACCCCAAACCTTCTGTTCTAAATCTTCTCTAATCCTTGTAAATCCTTTCTAAAATCCTTTGATCATATTCTCTTAAGCATTGGTTTCTAAGTGATCCAAGCTTCCATCATCAAAGTGCAAAAGAAGAATACTCCTTCAACTAGAGAAGAAGTATTGTAGTTCAATTCATATCATTTTGTAGTTGTGTAAAGTGTTGTATAGTTGTGATAAGTAGATCTAAGTGTAAGCAAGTAGTTGTGTTGTAAAGAAGTTGTGTAGAAGTTGTGAAGTCGTAGTTTAGGAGTTGTGAAGCCGTAGTGTAGAAGTTGTGAACCCGTCGTGTAGAAGGTGTGAAGCCGTCGTGAAGAAGTCGTGAAGCCGTCGTGAAGAAGTTGTGAATAAGTCGTGAGGAAGTCGTGTAGAAGTTGTGAGATTGGTTCTAGCTACGATTAGAACCCGACATCTAGCTTTGTGTCATTAAGCCGGTGTAAGCTAAAGTTGTGTAAGGTTTTCTCCGCCATAAGGGAGTTTGTTGACATAGTGAAGAGAACTCTCGAGTAGGTGACACGGGAGGTGGAGTAGGGCAAGGAAGGTGTCCTTGTAGCCGAACCACTATAAATCCTTGTGTTGTGGTTTGATCTTTCCATCCCTATCTTTCATTTCATTTCATTTACTTTACTTGCATTACTTATTTACATTTGTCTATATTTGTTCATATTGTTTAAGATTTGAAGTCACATAAGATCGAATCGAAGTTTTTAAAAGTAAACAAAAGTTTTCACAATAAAATTAAAAAGAAGTAAAACTATTCAACCCCCCCCCCCTTCTAGTTTTTCCACAATTGGTATCAAGAGCCACGTCAAACAAGATTTTTAAAATAAACTGTATTTTAAAACTTGAAACGATCTATGGAATCTGAAAAATATTTAGAAGGGCAATCTAGGCAAATACCACCACTATTTGAAAGTGATGGATTTCTTTATTGGAAAAATCGATTCGAAACTTATGTGAAATCAAAAGATCTAGATCTTTGGCATGTTATTACTAATGGTGATTTCTTACCTATTCAAAACAATCCTGAAACTAAAAAGGATGAAGTTGTACCTTTTGAAAAACAAAGTGATTTAAAAAGAAAACTTGCTAAAAATAATGAAGCAAAAATGGTTATTTATAATGCGCCACCACGTAAAGAATACGAAAGAATTTTTATGTGTGAAACCGCAAAAGAAATGTGGAACTCTTTACTAATAACTCACCAAGGTAATAGTCAAGTCAAAGATAATAAAATAGATATTCTTGTTCAACAATATGAACAATTTACGATTCCGGAAGAGGAATCAATTGATAATGCTTTTGCTAGATTTAACACAATCATCACAAGTTTAAAAGCACTTGATGAGAGTTTTTCTAGTAAGAATTTTGTTAGGAAATTTCTTAGGGCGCTTCATCCAAAATGGCGAGCTAAAGTTACGGCGATTGAAGAATCGAAGAACTTGTCAACTCTTCAACTTGATGAGTTGATCGGCAACTTGAAAGTCTATGAAGCAATAATAAAGAAAGACTCCGAGATGGTCAAAGGAAAAAGAGAACAAAGCAAGTCAATTGCATTGAAAGCTAGGAAGGTATCTAGTGACGAGGATAGGTCAACCTCCGAAAGTGATGATGATGAATATGCCATGGCTGTAAGAGACTTCAAGAAGTTTTTCAAAAGACGAGGAAGATTCGTTAGACAACCACATGACGAAAGAAAGGCATTCCAAAGAAACAAAGATGACAAAGGTAGCAAGAGCGAGAGGAAGTGTTTTAAATGCGGCGATCCAAATCATCTCATCGGAAGATGTCCAATGATGTCAAAGGAGCAAACTCAAAAGGCGTTCATTGGAGGAGAATGGAGTGATAGTGACGAAGATGATAAAGAAACCACAAAGGAGGAGAAATGTCTTATGGCTAAGACATCAAGTAAGGTACATTCCGAAACCGAATACTTTAGTGATGAATATTTATCATTAGAAGAAAAAGACCTAGTTAGTGAATATAATAGATTATGCCAACTAGGTCAAAAAGTAATGACTAAAAATAAATCACTAAAATGCTTAAACAATCAATTAGAAAATGAAATACTTGAATTAAAGATTAAACTACACAACTTAGAAAAAGGAAAAGAAGCTTTTGAAGAATGTAAAACATGTCAAGTAACTAAAAATGAAAACGAAAAACTTAAGGAAGAAATTTGTAAACTTGACAAATTTGAAAATAGTAGTAACTCACTTAGGAAAATAATAAGTGTTCAAAGAGTAGTAGGAGATAAAACCGGTTTAGGATTTAATTCAACTGAGGCCTCAACTAGTGAAACTAAAAATGTAAAGTTTGAAAGTGAATCTAGTAAGCAAAAACCCTTAGAGTCAACACCTAAATACATACTTATAAAAGATAGAAAAATACCCATTGCTAGTAATGATGAAATAAAAACTTTTTACAAACCATCTTTAAAAACCAAAGAAGAATCACCTAAACCGAAATTAAGATAAAAAAACACCTCCCTTAAGAAGACCAACTAATCCTCACCCTCGGCCTAAAACTCCTCAACCTAGAAGAAACCAAAATCGACAAAACCTCCATAATAATAATAATTACCCAATGTGGAATTATCCAAATCCACCAAGCTTTAATCCTTGGGGAATACTTCCACCATATATGCATCCTAGTCAATTGCAACCCATGTTTGGTTCAAACAACTTTGGACCAATGAGACAATGGGGACCAAGTGGCTAAATTGCTAACTTATTGGGAAATCGGTATCTCTTCTTTGATTGACTTCTACAAGTCAACTTAAACTCTTTGAAGTTCTTGAAGACTACTTGTTGAAGACTAAAAGGTACGCCTCTCTTTCATGCTCTCTACTATGTTATATGCTTAGGATTGATGAACTAGCCAATTGCATGCCCCCGTAAGTTTTTAATGCCTAGTTTAGTTGGTACTTGTGTGTTAGTTAGTAGATAATCCCTTATACATATATCTAATATAAATATATATCTATATTACTATATATATATATACTATATACACATATAAATATATCCGCACATAACCTAGATACGTCATTTGTTGACTATCTAGAACTAAAAGAAATTGTTCGTCCTCGAACCTTTTCTTCCCCCTTTGCCTCTTTTGAACCTTAACGTTCAACACGAAAATCTTCTATGTCCACTATCACATAACTCATGGTGATGAAGAGAAGTGAGTTAAGTGGATTAACGTAGAAGTAGTACTTAAATCGTCGCGCCAAGAAAACTATGAATGAAACAAACTCCCGTCGCCATCAGCACTTATCTCCGTCATTGCCTCATCATTTCTCGACGCCATTCAACATCCCACGTTTACACACAATATATATAAATATGCACATTCCCTCTCATTCCTCAAAACCTTTGTCGACTTGACGTCTTGATTATTTTATCCAAAATTCTCAAGATATATTTTAACGAAATGTTAATAAAATGTCAATCATTCCCTCCTCGTGCCTATACAATCCAACGTATTTTTGATATATTATAAATCTATATATATATATATATATATATAATATATATATATATATATATAATATACATATAAATATTTTACCGTCAGAAACAAAAATAAAAAATTCCCATTTTTGGTAGGCGGCCCCATTAAAATTAAGGGGACCGGCTAGTTAACGAGGGCGGTCCCCTTAATGTTTAAGGGGACCGGCCATCTGATGCTACCAAAAATGATTTTTCTCTTAAATTTTTTGCCAAACACTCCATTTCTCGCACACCTTTTCTTTGCTACCTGCTGTGAACGAGCTAAACCACCCAAAAACCATCAAAATCACTTACCAAATCACCAATTCGGGCTAAATTCGCAAGGGGCAAACACTTATATCTCGATTAGCAACATATATTGTAAGTTTTCCAAAACACATTTCATCTAATTTCATCAAATTTCGAGTCTAATCACAATTTGATATTTTAGTTAAAATTTTTAAATTCGAACTTATGTTGAAATTAAGTCTAGGATACTCATTGCCAAATGCTTCCCATAGGATTAGAGTACTTAATTAACCTAGAATCTAAATAATCTAAAACCCTCATGCTAAAATTTTGAAAAACCAAACACTCTCATTCAAAATTTGTTATACATTGTTGAAAAATGCCATAAACACTTGTTAAAACTAACTACATTATAGTATCACAACTTTTAATCCTAAAAATATACTTTTTGAATCATGAAAAACGATTTTATAAACATAAGAGGGTGTTTGGATTAGGTCATAAAATAGCCGAAACTAAGTCGAAATAAAATTAACAACTAATTATCGAGCTTATAAACATGCAACTAGTAATTTTGAGTCATCAAGATACGTAACTCATATGTATATTGAGATATGAGTCTTTATTTTTCTAGAAAAAGGGAGCGTTTGGCATAATGAATTAAAACACATTTTCGAGTCAAAATCCATGTTTTCATCTCTTTCATAAGTTTCTTAACATGAATACTCGTAAGAAATAGCTAGACATACAATCTAATATTTATCTAGCCACATTTCAAAATGGCTTATGATGTATAAAGGAGTGTTTGAATATTTATGATTCTTTATCAAAACATCATGATAACTACTTCTTGACATCATAAAATATATTTTAAGCAAGTTAAAAATTAAAACTAAGGAACATTGCAAACTACTTCTTAGGATTGAATTTTTAGAGTCGAAGTATGTTTGTGTTCCACATAAGTAGTGTATATGACACATGCATTTTTTTTTCTTAATCTTATTTTTCTTGTTGCTATCTTGTTTAGGTGAAATGCCTAAAGTTACGGTTGGTGATGTCTCCAAAACAAAACAATACATTCCAAAAGTTTCTGCCACTCCCGGCATTTCTCCCGCTATTGCATGTCTCTATCGTCCCATTGAAGATAGAAACATTCATGAGGGGAGAATTGTCGATCCATCTTTCTATCAATCTAACTATATCGAACGAATGTTCTCCAATGTTCGTCTTGATTGTCTTTACAAAATCAATGAGCGTATCGTTCCTCGCTTTGTTCTTGACTTCTATAGCCAAGTTACGGTGCAAACCGATAACAATGGTTATATCCTCATC
Organism: Artemisia tridentata subsp. tridentata; assembly: GCA_021014915.2. NCBI lineage: Eukaryota > Viridiplantae > Streptophyta > Magnoliopsida > Asterales > Asteraceae > Artemisia > Artemisia tridentata. The sequence goes on along the minus strand of CP139508.1, from coordinate 256,121,372 downwards.
TCCTTTATGATCCAAAATGAATTCATCACTCTTACTGTCGCTCAATTCGGTCAAATTCTCAAAATTCCACACAACGGTCAAGCCGTTTTCTCAAATGAATGGGATCTTTTTTCTCTTGAGCAACACCGACCTCAAAATGGTCCTTACTACTCTGAGATTCCATCTCCCGGTGACATTCGTCAATTTCTTGGCCTAGAACGTGGTACGACTAGCCAAAAGATCAAGTCAAAAAATGTTGACATCTATGCAAACCAAATCCTCCTCAAGGAGTTACGCCCCGACATGAAGCGTTGGGAAGAACTCATTCGCGAGAATGCGTTCGGTACCGGTGGTCACCGTGATCATCTCACAGCGAGCATTGCTCACATGTTGTATTGTGTTGTTGTTGAAGAACAATACAATTTGACCTATCTCTTTGTTCATCGTATCATATCCGCCAAAAACACTTGTAATGCCAATCTTCCTTATGGTATGTTCCTTACTCGACTTTATTATCATGTCATGGAACATTACCCTCATCTTGAGAGTGATATTTACGAGTTCCTTCAACCGATCCTTCGTCCTCTTGTTCGTGTCCAACCTCGTCGATCCCAAAGTGACAAGGGCAAATCTCGTAGCTCTTTCTCACTCCCACCTCGTGGTTCTACATCTCATCAAGGAGATGATGATGATGAGGTGGAAAGCACATCACGTGTTACTACTCCATCACCTAGGACCTTCATTGAAAATCTTCCGGAACTTGATTACACTGACTATCAAGTTCCTTCTCGTTCTGAACAAACCGACCAACTCCTATTCGAAAGACAAACCTCATTGCTCAACACTGAACAAAAGATGCATCAGGAGGTTCGAGGCGGTTTCAAGTCCATTGGAAAAACCCTTAGGAAGATGCTTGGAAAGAAGAAGTAGATGTATTTGATGGGAGATTTATTGAACTTTGATGTTATGTTTTTTTTAAACAATTATGTGTAGTGTTATTTCCTTGATATTTTTTTTGGTATGACTTGTATTATGCTAGATGTTTAACCTTTTTCATTTTAGAACTAAGTAACTAGTTTATTTAATAAAATATGCCTATGATATGCTTATAATATGATTTTACTAGTTTACATATGTACATTGTCTCTTAATATGTTATTGTTACTATTAAATCATTCCTAATGTACATGGTTCAAATAGAGCTTGCTGCAAACACAACCTAAAAATTGACCCTTTTCTGAAAAATTTTCAATTTTGTTCGTCTGGGAAATACCAGATGGACGGCCCCCTTAATTTTGCTAGGCGGTCCCCATAATTTTAAGGGGGCCGGCCTACAATTAAGGGGACCGGCCATCTGGACAGTAATTTTCACTGTTTTCTTTTGCATCTTGTGACCTCTTTTCTCTAGTCTCAGCTACCCTTTCTCTTATTAACCCAACTGAGTTTGGAATATTACTACTAAACCTCAAAACCTTACCCAAACCAACCTCACTTTCATACTATAAATTCCCTCCAAATGATAAACCCTCCTTTCATCAATCTTCATCTCCTTCAAACACCAACCCAAAACACCATGCTATCACCAAAATCCTCCATTTCCAAGTCCTCTAAGAAACACAAAATGGTCATCATACCACCCAAACAACTTTTCATTGATCTCACTAAGGAAGACAACACCACTCCATCACCACCACCTAAATGCTCATCTCCAAATGCACCTAATGCACCATCAAAAACTCCTTCCACCAATGGTACCTCATCTTCTTCCTTACCTTCAACCTCATCCATCAATGACTACATCAACAAACACCTCTCCTCACCAAAAATAACATCACCACAAACAACATCACCACCACATCTCACTCAAGAACCTCCATCCACCGAGCTTGCCATCTCCATCTCACCTATCACACCTCTTGATGCTCACTTTTCATCCTCACCACTTCCACCACCTCTCTTTGTTAATCCCATTCCTTGGAGTCTCCTTGAAGCTCATGGAGACACTTGCCTTTGTTGCATTCATAACCGAACCATCATCTTTGGTCTTCGGGATGAGATGCAATACATGTTCTCATGCATTGAGCATATGTTAACCAACCCACTTCCACCACCACCTCCACCATCTTCACCCATGTCACCACCACCTCCTCCATTGTCTCCAAACTAGATGAAATGTTTTAACAAAAATAATGTTTTCCACCCTTTTTGGTTGCAAGCTCTATGGGGATTATGTACCTTTTGGATGATTATGTAGTATCATTAGTTGAATTGTTTGATTGCTTACATGCCTTATGATGTAATCTACTTGGTTGTGTATTTATACCCAACCCTTTTATTTAATGAATGCTCTTATTCTATATTCTTGCTTATTGTTATTACATATACATGTGCTTCTAACATTTTTCTTGCAAGAATTCCATAGCTCGTCTCCTTGGTGCCCTCAAACGAGGGGGAGTACACATCAAGGGGGAGTTCTCATTCCGACAATTTTACACTTAAAACTTGCCGGCAAAACCTTTTTGATTCTACAAAAAGGGGGAGAAATAGATGAAAACTCACTAAATACTTGTCTAAAAACTAAATTTTCAATTTAATGAGTTTAGGTTTTGTAATCATCAAAAAGGGGAGATTGTTGACATAAATAATGCCTAAACACGTTATTAATATTTTTCGATATCTCTACGTTTTGATAATCACAAAATGTAAAATCATTAAACGAAAAATTATGACGTAAACAAGTATTTAATTGTAAACATCTATTTTAACTACTCAATCACTTAAGGTATGAATAAACAAATGTTTAATGCATTATATGATCAAATGAATATTTTCTTAATCACTAGATTTTTTATAAAATGTCAAAAACATTTTATATCTTTTAGAAAAACATTTTTGGTTATAACTAAAAAGGTTTAATCCATTATAAATTTATGAATTCAAATTTTCAACCAAAAATGGCAAAAATGTTCCAGAAAAACCTTCCCCAGAAAAAGACAAAACTGGGCAACGGTCTTGAGGGGCGGCCCCCTTAATTTTAAGGGGACCGCCCCGCTCCTCCAGCTGTCCAGTTTTTGCCTATAAATACTGGTTTTCCCCTGGACTTTTTCTCACCTTTTGCACCCCAAACCTTCTGTTCTAAATCTTCTCTAATCCTTGTAAATCCTTTCTAAAATCCTTTGATCATATTCTCTTAAGCATTGGTTTCTAAGTGATCCAAGCTTCCATCATCAAAGTGCAAAAGAAGAATACTCCTTCAACTAGAGAAGAAGTATTGTAGTTCAATTCATATCATTTTGTAGTTGTGTAAAGTGTTGTATAGTTGTGATAAGTAGATCTAAGTGTAAGCAAGTAGTTGTGTTGTGTAGAAGTTGTGAAGTCGTAGTTTAGGAGTTGTGAAGCCGTAGTGTAGAAGTTGTGAACCCGTCGTGTAGAAGGTGTGAAGCCGTCGTGAAGAAGTCGTGAAGCTGTCGTGAAGAAGTTGTGAAGAAGTTGTGAATAAGTCGTGTAGAAGTTGTGAGATTGGTTCTAGCTATGATTAGAACCCGACATCTAGCTTTGTGTCATTAAGCCGGTGTAAGCTAAAGTTGTGTAAGGTTTTCTCCGCCATAAGGGAGTTTGTTGACATAGTGAAGAGAACTCTCGAGTAGGTGACACGGGAGGTGGAGTAGGGCAAGGAAGGTGTCCTTGTAGCCGAACCACTATAAATCCTTGTGTTGTGGTTTGATCTTTCCATCCCTATGTTTCATTTCATTTCATTTACTTTATTTGCATTACTTATTTACATTTGTCTATATTTGTTCATATTGTTTAAGATTTGAAGTCACATAAGATCGAATCGAAGTTTTTAAAAGTAAACAAAAGTTTTCACAATAAAATTAAAAAGAAGTAAAACTATTCAACCCCCCTTTCTAGTTTTTCCACAACCCTGTTAGAGATATTCACCCACCATCCTATTAGGATCACATGCGCATTTTATTTTTCTCGTTTGAAATATTTCATGCATTTCATTGTCAGTGCAAACGATATATTAATCTAAACCATCTTTTCCCACCTATTCTCAAAGGTCAAATCCAACACTTCCCATCTTATGGAATCATTTCCATTCGCGTCTAGGTGTATATCGTTCTCATTTTCATTTTTTTTGGTTTAACTTCTATCGAGTCTACTTTATGGCATGAGTTGTCATAATAGTAATCATTTAGAGTATGTCTTATAAACAAACTATCATTAACACCAATCATCTTAGGTAGATGATTATGTTGTTCAAAAGGTTTGTTAGAACTTGCCTTCCTAATGACAACTTGGAAGAAGTCATTTTATGTGTCAGTCAACGAACGAATCTTGTTCTTGTTAATGTGATTGATGGAACAATTACACCTTAGGTTTTCGGTCGGGTTGTGACACTAAAGTGTCTTTGAATTGCAATATGCATTCATCTTTTTGGTCGCTCAACTTTATTGGGCTTTCTTCTTTTTTTTTATCCTTTTAGCACAATTTCATCATGTGTCTAACCTCTAGCATACTTTGATATGCTCACATACCTCATCAAACTCATTGCTTTTAGGTAGCTGCATTTTAATATGGTTTAACCCTTGCATGACTTGCTACATGTATTTTATTCGTATAATGTTGCTCTTATTCTTTTATGTATTATGTTGCACGAAGTTAACCCTTGATGTAGGAAAAGCCTTTGTAAGAATTTGATCCATGGATCCGCTAGATACTAAGGTATATAAACAAGGGGATTCAATCACCATAGGGGAGCATTAAGCTATGGGGAGCTTGGGGGTATTTGAATACATAGCATGGAGTCGTCTTAAGAAGTGGTGATAGAAGACTTCACTAGGATGATGCAAGCTCGACTTTCTGGGGAGAAAGGAAGGTGTTGTAATAAGTGGGAGAAGTTGAATGATAGAAGTAGAGAGCTTAGGGCAATTACCTTTTTGATTCATCAAAAGGGGGAGAAAGGAGTGTAAACATGTATCCTCTACATTTTACTATGTGTTACAGTTTACATATTTGTCATCATCAAAAAGGGGGGAGATTGTTAGTGAAAATGTAACACCCCCAAATTACTGCAGCGGAACAGTAGAGTCAAGGGGGTATTACTTCATAATATAGATCAAGGTATAGAAAACGACCTCTAAATGAGACGTTTTGAAATATTATCATTCGAATTATTAAAATCAAAGTTAAACAAGTGATTCTAAGTATAATGTTACATAGAAGTTTTCAAAGTATATCGAATGATAAAGATAAGATATGAGTCATCAAGTATGCAAATGACTCTAGAATCCATGCATCCACTATCGCCTTATGACCTGAGATAAACATGCTTAAAAAGTGTCAACCAAAGGATGGTGAGTTCATAGAGTTTAGTTTGACTATAAAGCATTTGAATAAAGATTCTACAGCAAAGGCCTTGTAAATCCACTCAGTCCCAAGCCCCGCCCCATACAAGACTTGCGACCTGTGTGTAAAACCCGAATATCTGAAACATATTAAAAGACCAAAATGCCCTCATACTTTGAAAATTAATTAAAACACATATAACTTACAAATAAATCACAAAACGTATGACAACAAAACAAATGCGACATGAGATGATTACGAGGCACCATAATATAAGTATACGAGCTACCAATAATATTTGTAACACATTACTTAGTCACTTGAACCAAAAACCCAACAAGTTCATATTTATTTTTGTTCAAAAAATAGTTACGTGTAAGTCGTACTTAAGAAACGAGGGAAATAATGAAACTTGGACATAGATGTGGTGTGTTGGGCTTATAGGCCGACCCAAGCCCTCTCCCCCTCATCCAAACCCACGACCCAACCACCCAAAAACCACCCAAGAAGGCTTCAAATCTTGTTCCTAATTCGTGTTTTATCATCACAAGGTAAGTCTCTAACATCAACGATGATCCATTCGAATTTTATGCATCAAAAACTAATCAAAACAACCATGTTTTCTTCCTTTTGGGCGGTTTCTGTCGATCAAGAAGAAGAGAGGAAAAGAGAGCTTCGTGTGGTGTTGTGATTATCGTCGTGTTCGTGTTCTTCGTGGTCTACGAGGGTATTGTATCCCCTAATCTATTCGATCTTTGTTTCTTGTGTTTCTTTTGATTCTAGCCGAAATAATCACAAAACTAATCACATGAAATCATAAAATTAACAAAACCCTAAAAGTTGATATGTATGAATCGGCTGAGTTTTGTGTGAAATAATTCATTGTGATTATGTTAAGACCATGTATAAATCAACATAGACATGTTATAAACTCATCAAAAAACGTTTTATGTCAATAATTGATGATTGGAATGATTAAACTATAAGTATATGCATGAAACATAAAAACTGCTACTGGTCTAGAACTATATGCGACTTTGAACGACTATATAAAAATAATGGAAACGTATATTTTGGTGTTTTAAGAGCCTAAAACTAATTTCATTGAAATATCTACCTGGAGAAATTTAGTTTGTAATTTTTAGAGGCTTGGAAGGTTACTTTTTGATTTTTAGAAAATTATGTGTCTGGTCGTATTTATAAGTCTGGAAAATCAGTCCGGGTTTTTGAATTTTAATTTCCAAACCATATTGAATTAGAAGGAGCCCTTCGAAATGGATAATATTTGGGATGTATTCTAGTATCTTGAATTTTTATAGAATTTTTTGAAGTTTTCTGAAGGGGTAATGAAGTGGTAACTTATCGGGTGTTCCATCAGACATGTTTCTGGGACTGGTTGTAAAAGTGGATTTTTCATTCATAACAAAACTAATTAATAAAATCTGGAAAAATTAGAGTAAATACTAGGAATGTTGAAGAAGCTCTGTGAATTTTTGTAGATTTTATTTCGGAGTTCTACTCTGATTTTTGAATTATTTAAAACAGGTCCAGAACTTACTTAGAACCTGAAAAACTGTATTTTGTTATTTAAAAAGTGTTAAGTGTTTATATTCAAACATTAGAGGGTTTATGTTGTTATTTTGATAATACTAATGGACTAAACTTGTAGAAACCTGTAACTTTTCAATAATTACACCTTATACCCTAACCTTATGATAATTACACAATTGGTCCTTCAACTTATCCTAAACACTTAATAAACCTTTGAATGTATGACACTACCATAATAACCGTATGAACCCTGAAGTACTTAAAATGGAGAAGTAAATTAAGTAGTAATATGAGTTAGAATCCCTTGTAATTCCATCTGCTATTCCTTAGGTGTGAAGAAGGAAAGGTCCTGATCCTTTCTGTGACGTCTATTTTCTGATTCGTGTTTGCTTCTAAAATAAGGTACGGATATTCTGACCTTCTCTGTAAGGTTTCTTATGGTCTCTGTTCTGATCTGTTTAGTCTCTGATTCGATACCTTTGCTATGATCCGTTTCGTTATGACCTATGATATGAACCTAAACCTTGAAAACCTTTTTAGCTCTGACCTGAGAATGATTTGAGAAAAAGTTATTTTTAAATGATGTTTGCAAATATGATACAATACTTTTTAATGGGCATTTTACTAACTTTGATGAAAACCATATTTAAAAGACTATCTTTATGAAAGACCGTTTTGAAAGATCGTTTTATGAAAACTACTCTGAAGGATTATTGTTATAAAAATCATTATTAAAAGATTGTTTTAAATGAACTATTAATTAGAAACCTTTTTAAATGAACTGTTACTATGGAACTTGGATTATTTGGCCTTCTGATATTGACCTTCTGATACTGACCTTCTGATATTGGACCTTCTGATATGACACTCTGATTATGATATGAACCTTTGACCTTTGACCTTTGACTCCCAGTTTGATACCCGAGCCAAAATTTGTTCCCTAGCCATGAAGGTAACATGGCCGTGTCTGTGATGCACCACTGGCATGACTAGTGTGTAGCCCTAGTGATTTGGTTACACCGTCCCCATTTTGATTCTGTTATGCGCGCTTATATTATATCTGATATGGCCAATATGATTTGTTCTGGGGGGCGAATGGATGCATCCTAGATTTGTTCTGTTTTGTGAAGATCTGATATATCTGATATTTGGTGACTGATGATGGGTGCAATCCACGTCTTTCATGTTCTGGGAGCTAGCTACTCCATATATTTCTGTTGGATACATGAGGTCACCCCTCATATTATCTGGTTACTTGAGAGGCATCCCCTCTGGATTTCTGATATGGTTACATGATATGATATTTTTGTTTCTGGGCTCGTGGTGGATTACTGTCCTAAACCTTACTCTTGTACCTTATTTATATCTTTTCATTATGCTATATCTGTTCAGATCCGTTTGCTTTCATTTCTGTTTGTTTCATTTCCGTTTATTATATATATCTGTTCACTGGGCTTTTTAAGCTCAGCCGCACGTTTCTTTTCGTGTGCGGCAGGTTATAAGCAGGACGACGGGTTTGGGTATGAGTGAAGAGACTTTTGGACTTAGAAGACCTTGATAGTTATTCTGAAGTAGAAGTCATTAGAAGGGTTGCATTTGCAGACTTAGTATTTAGTTTTGTTACATTCTTAACCTTGAAATGTTGGTATTTCATTTGTAACCTTTGAAATTATTGTATTACTATTGAAGTATGCTTTGTTTGATCTGATATGAATCCATTTATGTGACACCTTTGCCCTTGTCGGGTTGGGGTGTTACAATTATGGTATCAGAGCCCAGGCTGCGACTTGTAATACATTTACCCTTGACCTGTGAAGTTAGGACCACTAAGTTTCCACTGTAGGCGCTCATAAGATAACCTGTAAGAATTGCTTTAGGATTTCCCTATAGGAACGTAAGTTTTTGACCAGTGAGGAATGGGTAGACTAAGGCATTTGTTTAAGTATCATTGCTTCCGCATCACTCTGACCTTATCTTTAGATTCCGACTCTGATATCTAATCCATTTGTTAATCATCTTGATGCCTCTCCGGGCAATTCTGAGAATCTCCATGATGATGACGTACTAGATACATTCTGTTGTTTGTCTCTTGCTCTTGATAAGCACCTATGAATCTTCTGACGCTATTTGATTCCGTCTTACCCCTCTCTATCCCTATGAAAAGTCTTGTGATGGTTAACCATGCATATAAGAATGTTTCCCTCTTACTTTTGAATGATAAGATTTGCCTGGTTGATCCGTCTTTCTTGGATAGTCAACTTCGATTCCATTCTGATAAGGGATTGGTTGATTGAGCGCTCGAAATGTTAACAACAATGGCGGCTACCCTGAAGAGTGAAGGCATCCCTTACAAGGCAGAAGTGTTGGCGATGCAGAAGAAGAAATCTACTCAAGACGGCGAACCTGGAGCTGATGAAGACATGCAGTTTAACTTCCCTATTCACCTTGGTTGTACTAAGATGAATTGAGAGCGGAGGCAGACTGGAGGATGAAGGATTTGAAGATCGTGCCAGAAATTCACATTACTCCAAGAAGAACAGCAGGAGGCTTGACGAACCAGACACAAGTTCACAATTTTGTTTCACCTCCGAGTATTCTCAAATTTAAGATCCTCTGATGATTTAAGTTCCTTAGATTTCAGTTCCGTGTCTATTCGTACGTCCAATGATGGCTTTGATGAATTGGAGAAGATCTGACGCTTGTGGACGGCATACCTTAATCTGATAGGCAATCTGGGATTCCGATACTCTTGCGAGTATTTTGTTCTCCCTCTTGACTATGACATCGATTTTGTTGACCTCTGAGACTATAGAAGTACTAGGTGGATTAAGATAGGTGGTTTTGATTACGACTTGAGGTAAAGTATGACCATCATGAGGGCATATTTATATGATGCCAGTATTATGACGTCTGGCCAACGTGATAATACTTACATCATATAACGTGCACTTGTTGTGGGCATAGGATATCTTGAGGAGTACCTAAGAAGTTTAGAATTTGAATCTCCGTTGGATTATCCGCGATTAGTGAGACTTTAGGTTCATCCTACCTGTTCATATACTCTGCCCTTGTTCATTAAATGTCTGGATGAGTTTGGACTCTCATGTTGCATTCTGTTGACCTCAGTTATGAATCTTAAACTCCTTGAAGAGCTCTCTGCTGTGGATACAATTAATTCGATTTGAAATCTTGTTCGCATTCCGTATGAGTATTCCGTTCTCTTTCTCTCTGCTTCCTGCAAATTTCGAGGACGAAATTTTTCTGTTTGAGGGGAAGAGTTGTAAAACCCAAAAATCTAAAACATATTAAAAGACCAAAATGCCCTCATACTTTGAAAATTAATTAAAACACATATAACTTACAAATAAATCACAAAACGTATGACAACGAAACAAATGCGACATGAGATGATTACGAGGCACCATAATATAAGTATACGAGCTACCAATAATATTTGTAACACATTACTTAGTCACTTGAACCAAAAACCCAACAAGTTCATATTTATTTTTGTTCAAAAAATAGTTACGTGTAAGTCGTACTTAAGAAACGAGGGAAATAATGAAACTTGGACATAGATGTGGTGTGTTGGGCTTATAGGCCGACCCAAGCCCTCTCCCCCTCATCCAAACCCACGACCCAACCACCCAAAAACCACCCAAGAAGGCTTCAAATCTTGTTCCTAATTCGTGTTTTATCATCACAAGGTAAGTCTCTAACATCAACGATGATCCATTCGAATTTTATGCATCAAAAACTAATCAAAACAACCATGTTTTCTTCCTTTTGGGCGGTTTCTGTCGATCAAGAAGAAGAGAGGAAAAGAGAGCTTCGTGTGGTGTTGTGATTATCGTCGTGTTCGTGTTCTTCGTGGTCTACGAGGGTATTGTATCCCCTAATCTATTCGATCTTTGTTTCTTGTGTTTCTTTTGATTCTAGCCGAAATAATCACAAAACTAATCACATGAAATCATAAAATTAACAAAACCCTAAAAGTTGATATGTATGAATCGGCTGAGTTTTGTGTGAAATAATTTGTTGTGATTATGTTAAGACCATGTATAAATCAACATAGAAATGTTATAAACTCATCAAAAAACGTTTTATGTCAATAATTGATGATTGGAATGATTAAACTATAAGTATATGCATGAAACATAAAAACTGCTACTGGTCTGGAACTATATGCGACTTTGAACGACTATATAAAAATAATGGTAACGTATATTTTGGTGTTTTAAGAGCCTAAAACTAAGTTCATTGAAATATATACCTGGAGAAATTTATTTTGTAATTTTTAGAGGCCTGGAAAGTTACTTTTTGATTTTTAGAAAATTATGTGTCTGGTCGTATTTATAAGTCTGGAAAATCAGTCCGGGTTTTTGAATTTTAATTTCCAAACCATATTGAATTAGAAGGAGCCCTTCGAAATGGATAATATTTGGGATGTATTCTAGTATCTTGAATTTTTATAGAATTTTTTGAATTTTTCTGAAGGGGTAATGAAGTGGTAACTTATCGGGTGTTCCATCAGACATGTTTCTGGGACTGGTTGTAAAAGTGGATTTTTCATTCATAACAAAACTAATTAATAAAATTTGGAAAAATTAGAGTAAATACTAGGAATGTTGAAGAAGCTCTGTTAATTTTTGTAGATTTTATTTCGGAGTTCTACTCTGATTTTTGAATTATTTAAAACAAGTCCAGAACTTACTTAGAACCTGAAAAACTGTATTTTGTTATTTAAAAAGTGTTAAGTGTTTATATTCAAACATTAGAGGGTTTATGTTGTTATTTTGATAATACTAAAGGACTAAACTTGTAGAAACCTGTAACTTTTCAATAATTACACCTTATACCCTAACCTTATGATAATTACACAATTGGTCCTTCAACTTATCCTAAATACTTAATAAACCTTTGAATGTATGACACTACCATAATAACCGTATGAACCCTGAAGTACTTAAAATGGAGAAGTAAATTAAGTAGTAATATGAGTTAGAATCCCTTGTAATTCCATCTGCTATTCCTTAGGTGTGAAGAAGGAAAGGTCCTGATCCTTTCTGTGACGTCTATTTTCTGATTCGTGTTTGCTTCTAAAATAAGGTACGGATATTCTGACCTTCTCTGTAAGGTTTCTTATGGTCTCTGTTCTGATCTGTTTAGTCTCTGATTCGATACCTTTGCTATGATCCGTTTCGTTATGACCTATGATATGAACCTAAACCTTGAAAACCTTTTTAGCTCTGACCTGAGAATGATTTGAGAAAAGGTTATTTTTAAATGATGTTTGCAAATATGATACAATACTTTTTAATGGGCATTTTACTAACTTTGATGAAAACCATATTTAAAAGACTATTTTTATGAAAGACCGTTTTGAAAGATCGTTTTATGAAAACTACTCTGAAGGATTATTGTTATAAAAATCATTATTAAAAGATTGTTTTAAATGAACTATTAATTAGAAACCTTTTTAAATGAACTGTTACTATGGAACTTGGATTATTTGGCCTTCTGATATTGACCTTCTGATACTGACCTTCTGATATTGGACCTTCTGATATGACACTCTGATTATGATATGAACCTTTGACCTTTGACCTTTGACTCCCAGTTTGATACCCGAGCCTAAATTTGTTCCCTAGCCATGAAGGTAACATGGTCGTGTCTGTGATGCACCAATGGCATGACTAGTGTGTAGCCCTAGTGATTTGGTTACACCGTCCCCATTTTGATTCTGTTATGCGCGCTTATATTATATCTGATATGGCCAATATGATTTGTTCTGGGGGGCGAATGGATGCATCCTAGATTTGTTCTGTTTTGTGAAGATCTGATATATCTGATATTTGGTGACTGATGATGGGTGCAATCCACGTCTTTCATGTTCTGGGAGCTAGCTACTCCATATATTTCTGTTGGATACATGAGGTCACCCCTCATATTATCTGGTTACTTGAGAGGCATCCCCTCTGGATTTCTGATATGGTTACATGATATGATATTTCTGTTTCTGGGCTCGTGGTGGATTACTGTCCTAAACCTTACTCTTGTACCTTATTTATATCTTTTCATTATGCTATATCTGTTCAGATCCGGTTGCTTTCATTTCTGTTTGTTTCATTTCCGTTTATTATATATATCTGTTCACTGGGCTTTTTAAGCTCAGCCGCACGTTTCTTTTCGTGTGCGGCAGGTTATAAGCAGGACGACGGGATTGGGTATGAGTGAAGAGACTTTTGGACTTAGAAGACCTTGATAGTTATTCTGAAGTAGAAGTCATTAGAAGGGTTGCATTTGCAGACTTAGTATTTAGTTTGTTACATTCTTAACCTTGAAATGTTAGTATTTCATTTGTAACCTTTGAAATTATTGTATTACTATTGAAGTATGCTTTGTTTGATCTGATATGAAACCATTAACGTGACATCTTTACCCTTGCCGGGTTGGGGTGTTACACTGTGTGTTTACAACCCACTGCTAACATAGTATGAATATCATGAATCATCCAAATAAATGGACTTCCAACATCGCCATGTCAGGAATGTATGACTATACCCAATTTAAGGGTCTACCGACATAGCCATGTCAGGATATCTGTCTGAATCGAGTCTAATCACAGTTATCAATAGAAATCAAGAATAGTGAAATCAAGTTTTTATGCAAGTATTTATGTAAATACACATAGTGTCTGTAAATTAAGCGAGTAAAGTATTTCTAAGCATGTATCTCCCCCAAGAGTTTATCAAAACGTAAAAAGTAGGGGCTATGAAATCTCACCTTGAATGTATCTGGCAATGTGGAGTTATGAAATTAAGTAAGATTACGGAAACGACCTCAACACGTGACCTGAATATAAGGGAAGTCTGAGAATTCGACTTATACGAATAGTGAGTGTGAAAGTGAGAGAACGGATGATGATTTGACCGGTGATGTGAGTTTGATATACTTAAAATGCCTAAAGTTTAAAAATAATATTACATATAATATTATCTCGTTTTTATGTCATTTAAATCCAATAATATCATTTCCTAGAAAGTGGTGAAATGAAACGTGAAGTTAAATCATTTTAAATCTCGTTATATATAAATAACGTAACGTTATTTATTAAGTAAATGAAATATAGAAAAATGCACGTGACGTGACGGGGAATCATAAAATGAGATATAGAAATGGAAATGTCAAATATATTATGTTGGTCCTTGTCCTTTTCCAGTTTTTACATCTTATACCCTAACGGCATTAGCGTTGCATCGTTAGTCCTTAGTTAAATATAAATTGTATTTATAGTCCACTACTTGTCCAAAATAACATTCTGACCTTGGAATTCAATATAATCTCAGTTTCTACCTTAATGTTTCTGTTTTGGCAGCTACAATCCCTGTTTTTAACTGTTGACAGTTTTAGTCCTTATAAGTGAAACTAGTTTGCAATTTTAGTCCAAAAGTACAAAAAGTGTGAGGAAAATTTATCTTTATTTTTCTGTAGCTTATTAAAGATTATTAAAGCTTATTTCAACTGCTTATTTGCCAAAATGGCTTATTTTTCACTTAATGGGCCTTAACAAGTTAAAATTAAGGCCCGTTAATGTTTAACGATCCATGGGCTTTGAGACAAGTTGGGCTTATCCTTGGGCTCATTTTTAGTGTTCTAAAATCTTATCAAAAGAGCTTATAAGGCTAGCTTATTCATATTGCTTATAAATTGCTTAATGGGCTTTGTGATCCAATTCAAATTTTATTAACAGTTTTACAATACATGGGTGCTAGTTTACTTTGGCCATTTTCGAAGGCTTAAATGAGCTTATCTTGCTAAACTATAAACATGAACTAATTAGCTAGTAGTATGGAGAATCAAGTTGTGTAAAAATATTAAGTTGTTGTTAAGGCAGATTTCATTTTACATGGTCATTTTGGGGGTCGAATGGAGCACTTTTTATAGTAAAAGACTTGGTAAATTTTATTGAAATGCATGATATGTACGTGTGATACAAGGATCAAATGAGGTTCGAATAAGGGTTTAGCCATAAAATAAACGCGATATGTGTATGTTTTGTGGTTCCTAGGCCTTCCACAAGGGAGGCCAACCAACTTATGTGTTCTACTAATAAATGTGGTACGTAAAAATTAAAGTGAAACATATATGTTCGAAAATAATGAGTATGTGATGCATGATATATCAAAACGTAATGAATTGGATTTCAAATGATACGAGGGGACTTACTACAACTCTAGGGTGGTGAGTGGACGAGTAAGAGTGATTAGAACACAAGAAATTAATTCACAACTCGCTATAACCCAAAATACGATTAATATGAATAATCCCTAGCTTCGAATGGACTTCCAAAGGAGATGGGAAACCTTCCTGGTCGTTTTGTGGCTCGTTTAACTGATTAAAATGAACTAGGGAAGGGTTAAAATGGCTAAGTGTGACAGGGAGTGAGTGTGGAGAAGTTTATACGTGTATATATACACTCGCAATGTATATATGTGATATAATATGTACACAACTTGTGTGTACAGTAGAGTGGCAGTGAGTATGTAATAAATATGGACTTTAAGAGGGATTTACTGACAATAAAAGATCAAGGGAAGGTTTATATGGACAAGGCTTGATTTGGTTAGATTTGGTCACACAATATATGTCAACATATTTGTATTAAGGGTCCAAAGATCATTTCAACGTGTGATACCATGAACCAAGTCATGAAATACACTTTATAACTCACTAATGATCAAATAAAAATATTTGAACTAGGTGGAAACAAGTTTGGGTTGATTTGGAGAAGTTGGTGAATTTTTATATATCGAATGTGTTGTTGCAATGGCAATTCACTTTGCCCAATTTAAACGTATCAAACGTTGATATTAAGAGTTGAAACTCGGCACCTCAATTCTTTGGTGGGAGGACAAATAAGTGGTACAAAAATCCATATGTGTCGTGTTTCAAAATTTGAAGAAAACAGGTTCATTTGGAGTGCATGTGGGTTGATTTGAATATGTACTATCAAGTGAAGTTGGGCCTTGTGTGGGCTGTTATTAACAGTAGACGGGAAAGGGGTAATTGGGCTGAGATTTTATGTCCATTTGAGCCTGACACCATTGCAGTTTTTGTTCGAGTTGGAAAAATTCTTTTGAACGTTTATTTTTCACATCATCATTGATTTTTCGAATTCTCTCATTTTCTTTTCTCAAATTCTCAATCTCAATTCTCATGATCTCAATTTCAACACAGTGATCATCAACAAGCAATTCATTACAGGACAAATAGATAGAATTCGTAATCACAGATATCACATCAGAACTTAGAACATTCGTCAAGAGTTGTGACAAATCGTAATTTCAGGTCATTTTCCAAACCTCGACAATTTACTATTCACCATTTACTATTCATCATTTCACTATTCATCATTTTTGAAGTCAGTTTGCGACTTTGAGATATTTTCAAAAATTTCACTAATTACAAAACACTATTCATGATTATCATTCATCATTTCGTAAACTAGGTTTACGGGTATTCAAATTCGCGTAACCATTATGGTTTAGCTGCGCATTCATGCATCGTCATTTAGGACACATCATATAAACTAGAGTAGTCTACATATCATCAGTAACATCATCATCATATTAGGTCATGCACGGGTTTGTGTGATTTTCATTAACGTATGTTATTTATTTAATAAATGTTACCACTCAGTCATTACTACGATTAATACACCCGACACTTCAGACTATGGTCCTAATATATTTTCAAACTCATAATAAAGAAATAAAAACTCTATTATTAGTTTACCCGGTGTTTTGAAATCAATTGCTATATTTTCAGTTAGACGCTTATAACTACGACAATTTGCGTAATTTTAACACGACAACTATTTGAACACCCGATTCTTGCAAGGAATGTGATTTTACAATTTTTACAACTTCATCATACTTTATTTTATTTCCTCAAGATTTATTTCTAGCTAATTCGGTACCCGGTAACACCTAATATACAACTAAAGCTACAAATTTCTTACACTTAGGAGACAAGAACTTTAATTAGCCAACACACTTTTCTTCCCTTCCTCCTTTCCCTTGTTTCACGCCACAATGCCCCCCCCCCCCCCCCCAGTCCATTTACACTTGATGATCTTGACTAAAATTAATACTAACTAAACATATATCATTTTTACTTCCATTTACTTCATTTATACATTCAAACAACTAGAACCAGCTAGCAAAATTCTCTCTTCTTCTTCCTTCCTCATATGATCGGCCAAGAACACAAGAACAAGAAGACATCACCAAATTTCACAAGATCAAGTATTATCTAGTCTCATTTGTATTCCTAGTTAGGGTTTTGAAATAAAAACCCCAAGGATAGTTAGGCATTTTTCTCCAAAACTCAATATTCAAGTAAGATTCTAAATAAATTTTCTACTCATTTTTACTTTTATTTAATATATTTTGATGTTCTAGTAGTGAATCATGCAAATATGTATATGCTATATACCACTTAACACATAATCTTGTCACTAAAATGAGTTTAATGAACTTTATTAGTATCCTTGTGAGATCTATTATTTTTGGTGAAGATTAGGAACCCATGACACCCTAAGAAGGTGTATGGTAGGTTTTAGAATAGCTTGGTGTTGATTGGGAGTGATTTGAACAAACCTTGAACTAGAAAAATGGGTTTTAACAACAAATAGAAAAGGTTCTGTCCATTTTTGCAAGATCTGGAAAACTCAGTAGGTCATGGACTATTTTGGCTTACATTTTTAGAAAATACTTTCAAAAACGATACCGTGGCCGCTCGAATGAGCAAAAACGAGCTTACGACGAGAAAGATACGTTAATTTTAAGTTTGACGACGAAAACTATTTTTCTGAAAATTTACGTGCTATTGCACGAATTTCAATGGACAAAACAAGGCGTTAGACGTGATCTAGACGAGCTGACATGCCAAGAATCTATTAGATAGCTGTAATACGAAACCGTGGATATAAAGAACGTAGAAAACGAGCTTATAACGACCAAGATACAAGCGTTTGAAAACCGACGAACACTATATATTTCCATCAGCTTTTAATAGGAAAATATTTCTAAGTCTAAAACAGTTTTTGCAAGTGACCATGTTGAGAGCCGTTTTTCTTAGGGATCGAGACGCGTATGGACAAAATGACAATAATACGACTTCAAGATATTGTTGCAAGGTTTCTAAAATCGTCGAGCTTATTTTCTAACGACCAACGTACGCTGTTTTATGACTAGTTTTGCGAGGCCATTTGGTCATTCTTATAAGTTGTGAAAAATGTAAATTTACGACGAAAACTCTATATTTATCGATAAATCACCAAACGATGATCGTGGGGTAACGTTGCAACATATTCACACGAAAAGTGTTTTATAACTTAACGAGACGTCAAAAATATATTTTTCGACGATAAACGTTATTTTCAAAATACACGAGTGGTTCAATAACATATGTATTTGCATGTGTAGCATAAATTCATGACTTACCTTAGATCATATCATTCATATTAGGTTGTGGCTAGGGATCGCACCTCATTTCAGTATATTCACTATTGTTATCATAGCTATTGCATCAGGTGAGTTTTCATAGCCTCGTTTTTCAATTGATTATTTAATTTCTAAACTCTCGGGGGAGAATACATTGCATCATTTTTTTTATACGGACCAAAATATCAAATTCATTTACATTGCTTAAGTTACCATCATTGCCTTGGTAAACTCCCCTTTTATTTATCATGGACCGTTAATTTAGAGGTAAGCGAGAGTGAGTGAATAGATTTATTGAGGGTGACGCCTCCGTTCGGGTTGGTAGCGCCAACTAGTCATATGAACGCATTTCATTTTAATCATTTCAGAGTGTCTGGCAAAGCACTCAGTTTGGGGCATTTATATCAGTCTAGCTTCGGGCTCATGAGCTTAAGAGCCAATGTATGATTTTTACGCAACATCTTTATCATTTCACTTTATACTTGTGGTTCCGTAGAGATTTACCATTTACATAAACCTATGATTCTCACCAACATTATTGTTGACTGTTTTAACAATGTATTTTCAGGTAATTAAGGCACTCGCATCATGGCCTGCATGTGGACATAACATAGAGTCGCGGTGACGACGCGTCTCACTTCTATTTATATGCACCTTAAACAATCGTTTGGTTTGTAACAACTTATTTCCGCAAACTTGAATCATCTTTTGGGACCTATCTTTTGTAAACTCTGAATGTTTTATGAAATCAAACGATATAGCTTTAAAACGACATTAGGTCGTTCAATATAACCGTAACTGTGATGCTATGGCAGTCGCGCCCCAGGTATTCCATTCTGCTGCAAATCAGGTATTTGGGGGTGTGACAAGAGTCGATCTGAATCTTTTTCCAAAGCTTTCCTTTGACATTTTTGTTTTGAAATCTTGTTATCTTTTGCTTTGAAAATGCTCATCATTGATGCAACTTCTGATTGAAGTTCCTGTTCCCACTGTGTTGCACAAAGTCGCAGGTGTTTGACATGTGGCAAAAATTGCTTTTGAAAAACTTCTCTCTTTTCTTTCTCATAGGGAGAGAGAAAAGTAGAGACTTTGATTTCATAATTTCTTTAAATTGCGTCTTTCAAAAGTTTGATGTCATCCATAAATGTATTAAAATATTTAAGAATGCGACAATGTTTTGGCATTTGTGCATTGACACCTGGATCTGGTAAAGGGCCATTGACTTGTGCTACAGTGGTTACTGGACCAACTTCAGATGAAGCATTTATTTCAGTTAAAGACCACATATGTTTAGATCAATCTTTTTGAGGTACAAAAGTTTCACTAATATGAGGTGTTCTTGAGTAATCGTATGGTTTGTTATAATATACACAACTCAACTTAGATCGACTCTCGTCCTCGTGTTCCAGTTTTGCTTCAGTATTATATACAACCACACGTGTGAAAGTATCATCCAACAATAATTCTGCACTGTACAACTTTGGATTTTCCTTGAGTGCTTTGTTTAAAAAACGTGGTTAATCATTTCCAATTGCAAAGCCATATCCTTGGGGATTTGGTTTGACAGTTAATTTTTTAATGGTTGTTACAGATTCACCCGTTTTATAAACAACGTTTTGAAATTCTTTAAGTTTGCCTTCCAATGCCACAATTTCATCAAGGTATGAATCAACACGTTTCCTTGAAACTTTTCTGTGTTCAGAAACATTTTCTTGACAATTTGACAAATCTATTTTGGTTTTAGAAAGTTCAGAGTGTAAGATGTCAATTTGTTGTTGAAAATCAAATTTTTCTTGTTCCTTTTTTGAAATTAATTCATTTATGGAAACGGTTAATTCACAAACTTGATGTTCTAAATTTTGTACCTTCACGTATGATTCTTGGAATGCAGACTCAAAGCTTTTCTCACGGTTTTTGTTGTTTTCAAAGTTTGACAGTTGTAGTTCGTAGCACTCAAGATCCTTAGTTAATAATGCAACTTTGGCTTTTAAGTTTCTGTTAATTTCATTGCATTTATCAATCTGGGATTTTTGTGCATTTAATTGTGTTTGGGTGGTCAACAGCAAGGTCATAAGCTCTGGATCTGTATCATATATAAGATCATTTTGTTCAATGTGATCATGATTGTCATCATCAGAAGGATCATCAAATGAAACAACGGGGTTAATTTGATCTTCATCAAATGTAACAACGGGGTTAATTTGATCTTCATCAAATGTAACAACGTTGTTTATTTGATCATCGTCTTGAAATGATAATGATGAGTCATTTTGACCAATATTTTCTTGTGCAGATGAAGATGCAGAGGGTGATGCAATTTCATGAATAAGACATGTTGATTCAGGTACCTGAGATAAGCCGTCGGTATCATAGACCGGGCCTGTCTCACTCATATTCATTTCTTGCATGTTTGCCATCAACATTACAACTGCATTTGCCTCAAGGTCTTCCATTTCATCATCTGAGAATGCATTTTCCATAAAGTTGTGTTCTTTCTCTTTCAAAGTACCCCCAACTTCATCTTTCAATGCTAGAAGAAGAGCTTCCTTGTGATAAGCACTACCCATTGTCCTTGGCATTGGGCATGCATTTGCTATATGACCATTCCCACCATAATTATAACATGTAATTGTTGTGTTTGCAACCCCTTTCTTCTCTGTTCCAACAATCTGAGCCCTCCTCTGTGTATTACCCATGTTGTTTCTACCATTTCCTCCCGAATTAAACCTTTGTCCACTAGAATTCCCCATATAATTTCCTAAACCAAATCTCCCTAAAGCCCTGTTCTGGATTTCAACCCTTCCATCATTAACCACTGCTTGATTCCTTGTGTTTGATGAAGACCTTAAACGATTGTTAGACTTGTTTGAGAATTTGCTAAAGGCGCGAGCGATCAACACAAATCCCTCGTTCAAAGAGTTAAAGGCATCATCTTCATCATTGTCAGCGTTGGAGTACATACTATAATTAGTGTTGTCGTATGAGATGAGTTGATTATCAGAGTATTGTGAAGGTGCTTCATATGGGACAAGTTGATTTGAAGGTTGTAGTGCAAAACCCGAATGAGGTGGTGGTGGTTGAACAAAATCCTGATTTGGTGGTGCAGAGTGAGATTGAGCCATTAAAGCAAGTGGGTTTGAAGTAGGTACTGATGAAAATCCCCCACGAGCTGCTCGGTCCTTGTCAACTTCGGATTGGTGATGTTTGAGGTAATCATACAACAACCCATAAGATGCGTTGTGTACATTCTTGGCTTGTCTAACGAAAGTCACATACTTTTGCCAATCCGGTCCGAGACATCCTAGAAACATAGAGTTCACAGCAATCTTTGGTAAAATGATGTTGTGACGATCCAGATCGTTGATAATGTTGGTAAACCGATGGTAGTATGATTCTAAAGATTCTCCAGCTTCAATGGTGAAATGTATGTATTCCATATAAAGTTTAGATTCCAAGTTTTCCTGATTTAACTCAGTACCTTCCAAGAGAAGGTGCACATGCTCCCACATATCCTTTGTTGTCTTTTGTGCATCGATGCTCCAGAAGATAGGATTTGGAATCCCTTGGAGAATGTAAGACATGGCTAACTCATTAGCTTCTTGTTGAAGAACTTGTTCTGCGGTGAGTTGAGCTAGAGGAATAGGGGTTGTTGTAGCTTCTCTTGGAGGAACATGATTTGGATCTGCAGGAATGGTTGTAGTAGGAGCTGGATACGGTCCATCAATGATAACCTTCTTCAGATACTTTCCATGAGGTTTCTTTAGCTCGATAAATCAGAGAAAATGACTGGACCGTTGCACATAATTCCCTGGTGTTAACATTGGTGGTGTGTCCAAAGACCCTGCTTCATGTCTTGACTGTTGACTGCTTATAGCTTCGCACATTTTGTTAAACCAGTGTGGTTCTCTTGAAGGAGGTTGGTAACTTTGCATTGGTTGTTGAGGGACTTGTTGCTGTGGAATAAATTGATGTTGCTTCATTAACATGTGTTGTTGTTTATACTGTGGTTGATATTGTAGTTGAGGATACTGTTGTGGATATGGTTGTTGTTGACGATACTGTTGTTGTTGTTGATTATAGAAGTAGTTATGATATGGTGTTTGAGACATTCTTGTGTTTTGTGTGGATCTTGTGGATAACCAAGATGTGAGAAGTACCATAAATAGCCCATGAGAATCAACAGCTGATAAACGTCTCTACTCTTTTATACTCTTCTCTACTAACTCTTTACCGACCCCATTATCATTCTGACGGCTCTTTGTAGTGACTAATGATGGAGAAAACCCAGTATTACAAACTTGAGACTGAAGTAAAATAACCCAAACTTATGACTTAAACTTGCACTATTGTCTGACTAAGAACCAATACTGAGAATTTCAATAAAGGTAGAATCATATACCCATCCAACCTTCCTTAATAGTACATGAATTTCTCTCGAATTATCCACAGATTTTTGTGACACTTGAGCACTACAATGTAGCTCCTTTAAAGTGATAGTTATACTCTGTGAGCACAACAACGTAACTCTTTACATCAGGTATAACTAGATAACTCAAGTCATAATCATTCTAACGGTTAAAAGCTCGAACAAGGATCTCGAAGAATCATGCATCCAACCAACCCCGATATCTTCAAGATACTAAGTACACGCACCCGTGAAATTCCACTTCAACCTCAAATAAATAATAATGAATTAACGTTGTAGTCACATCTTGCGGTTCAATACCCAAAACTAGCGTTCGTTACTTGGTTAAAATGAACTTTGATAATGGTTTCATCCTGATCTTGTAAAAAACGTATTCCCGTGAAAATTTGTAACACCAAAATATCACACTTTTGACAAATAAATATGCCAACAATCGGCCCATAATTAACCATTAACCACAAAACAACAAACTTCAACCCAATTTATCAATGAATATAACCCGCCTCTATTAGAACCAAAAAATAATTCGGTCAGGGCCACAAATGAAATACCATCTGTACTAGAATTAGGCCCAAAGAGTAACTAATAGTTTCAATAAAAAAATGCCTAACCCTAAACTTTCGTGGCTTATATAAGATAAAAACCCCAATGACTTATATTTCCCTTATGCAGCCACCCTAATCTCAAAAACCATCCGCCCCCCTCCTTCAATTTTTTTCTCTGCTGAATCAGTCATCTATCCATCAACCGATCATAAAGAAAACTCATCAACATAATTGTATCTCACAAATCAATCAAAACAAAAGCAAACAAAAGCAGTGCCAAACCTTAACCTATGTCTACTTTGTTGCTCAATCCGATTCAAGAACTTGTTTTTAAGGCTTCATGATCCTTTGAAGGGTCACAAGTAGGTTCTACATACGTTTTTGTTCTTGTGTTGTGTTTGACCCGACCGAAAAGAAGAATGAAACCAGTTATGGTTTTGTTCTTTCTTTGGATGGTTCGGATATAAATGAAGATGAGTCTTCGACAAATGATCTGTGATGTTTAAAGTTCATGCACGAATATCTTTTAAAGATAGGAACAAAAGTGAACAAACTGAGATCATTAATTTATTTCATTTATGTTTGAGTCGTTGATGTGAAGTGTTGTAACAGAAGTAGGATGGGATTAGGATAGACATCGATTAGGTTGTTGGTATTTCGACAGATTTTGGTTGTTAATTATTGAGGAGGATGGGATTTTTAGGTAGATTTGTTGTTTGTTGTTTGATTGTGTAGATGTGAGATGAATTAAGTGATGGTCGTTGGTTTGGCTTGTATTTATATTCTGGTTATGTCCATCTTCTCCATCTTTTTATTTTTCTTTTGACTGTTAAGGACCAGTAAAGGTTGTAACAGATCTGAGGTCAATGAGAGTGATTTACGATTAGTTTTCTTTGACTTTTCTTTTAATTTTGATAAGTTTGACCTGTTTACCTGATAAATTGCGATAAAATCCCAGTCCAAAATTGCGATAGAAATCCAGGTCCACAATTGCGATAGAAGACTAACTTTGCGATAGAGTCAAACTTTCATAATTGCGATAGAGTTGTCTTCCCGATTTACGATAAAACCTAATGGCCAGATTTGCGATAGAAATTATACAATTCCTATAAACCCTCAAATCTATCGAAATTCTTACACAAGAATTTTGGTAGAAGAGGGTTTATCGAAATTACTTATACAAGCAATTTTGATAAAACTTTCCGATGACTTTTACGGCGAAAAATTCCGACCAGATTCCAACCAGTATTATCCGACCACCATTCAGAGGAGTATTATCCAACCAGTTATCGACCTTAAAAATACTCACGGGATGATGTAGAAACTCGTTTTAGACCGCATGTCTAACTTAACTAACAACGAGTTTACTTGATCGTTTATGGGCTCTAGGGTTTTAAGCCTTTGACCTAGGATTTCTGCGTTTAAAGAAAAATGATAATATTGGCGGAATATTCAATGAACGAATACAATACTATCACAACAAGGTTTTGTGGAATTCATTGTTTGTTATTACTCTTAGCCCCAATGTTACATGATCAATATAACACGATTACTATCTAATCAGGGATCGAAGATCCTTGAGGCTCCTAACAACAATAACAACATTAGACACCCATGTCCAATGTTCATCAGACCCCACGTCTGATGTTCCCACACACACTCTTTAAGTGCTTTACATTTTAACACAACTTTGTGTTGTAATTTGAGAGTACTAAGCACTTTGGTGATCACTAATCACATAGTGACACACTTTTATCTAAGGGGTATGATCTTCCTTTTATAACATAAGGAGATCATTACAAACTTGATAAGTCTTTAGTCATCCACTTGCTTTTACATATGTCAAGTCAATAAGATACAACTTGTATCTTGAGTGTTCAACTTGATGACTTGATAAAATATCTAGATATTATATTTGTATAAACATGACTCATACAAAATAATATCTTCTTCGTTCTAAAGGACTAATATCCTCATAGTGTATCACATCCCCAGAATCAATTCCCTCTTATTGATTATAGCCTTGTGCTACTAACCTTGCTTTATTCCTAGATACAATTTCGTTCTCGTATAATTTATTCCTAAATACCCACTTGGTTCCTATTATTGTCACGTACTTAGGTCTTGGTACTAACTCCCAAACATCGTTAGACTTAAATTGATTTAATTCTTCTTGCACTGCGATGATCCAACTTTCATCTTTCAATGTTTCGTTGACGTTCTTAGGTTCTATGATTGAGACAAAGCAAAAGAAATTACTTTTGTCTTGAGCTTGTGATCTAAGGGTTCTTTGGTTTAGATTTCCTATGAAGTTGACTAAAGGATGATTTCTAGATTACTTAATGTTGGTGGTTTCATTTCTTTCTATGGTTTCATTCACATTATGAATCCTTAGGTTTTTCTTGTTATCTACGATGGCGTTTTCTTAATTTAAATCATCATCTACCAAAGGTGATGTTTTAGGTGGGGAGGACTCTCATCGAAAGTCATGTTGAGTGATTCTTCGACAGCCATTGTTTCCTTATTGAGGACTGTATAGGCTTTACTATTTTGTGAATATCCTAGGAATACACCTTCGTAAGCCTTTGGGTCAAACTTGGTGAGATAGTCTTTGGTGTTTGGAATGAAGCATTTGCTTCCAAACACTCTGAAGTAATCTAGAGTCGGTTTCCTACCTCTCAAGATTTCGTATGGGCTTTTTCCTAGGATTGGCCTAATGAGAATTCTGTTAAGTATATATGTAGAGGTGTCTACGGCATTACACCAGAACTTTTGAGGAATGGATTGTTCGTTTAACATTGTTCTACTCATTTCTTGTAGTGTTCGATTCTTCCTTTTGACTACCCCATTTGATTTTGGAGTGCGTGGAGCTGAGAAATTGTGAGTAATACCATTAGCATCACAATAAACTCCGAATTGCACTTCATTATCAAATTCTCTACCATGGTCTATCCTTATGGAAACTATAGAACACCATAGTTGATTTTGGATTTTCTTGCTAAATGTTTTAAACTCCTCGAACGCTTCGGTCTTGTTCTTAAGAAATCTAGTCCAAGTGTACCTAGAGTAATCGTCCACTATTACTAAGGTTTAGAGATTTCCTCCTTAGCTCCATACTGGGAAGGACAGAAAAGATCTATGTGAAGGAGTTCTAGACATCTAGAGGTTGAGACTATATTCTTAGGTTTGTGGCTAGAGTGGGCTTGTTTTCCAACTTTGCAAGCGTCACAAAAATGTTGTTCAAACTTAAGTTAGGAATATTTCTAATTAAATCCTTAAAAGCTAATGATTGTAACAAATTTATATTTGTGTGACCTAATCTTCTATGCCACAAAGTGGAGTTATCGTTAACCATAGCCAAACATATATTGTTACTAGACTTATTACCTATCTTCATGACATATAAATCACCTTTCCTAATGCCCTTGGCAATGAATTTTCCATCCTTAATGATTTCACTACCTTCTTCGGAAAAGATTACTTTGCACTTATTGTCACATACTTGACTAATACTTAAGTGATTAAAACTTAAGTTATCTACATGCTCAACATTAGTGATAGTAAGAGAATTATGAGTGATCGTACCTTTGCCAATGATATTAACTTTGAGTTTACTACCAAAAGTGAAATGACCTCCGTTGCATGATTGGTATGATGAGAATAGCTTACGATTTCCCGTCGTGTGATTAGTGTATCCACTATCTTTGATCCAATCGTCGGGCTCCAGGTCAATTCCCAAGCATATCTGTTTTGAAGTTCCGGCCATTAGATAAGTTTTTAGCCAATTTCTTTTTAAGGTTTTCACGTTGTTTATCATAAGGAACTATTTCATCCTTTTTAGTTTCAAGGTTTTGTTCAATAGGTTGAAAGTCACCCATAGTAATAACATGCCAAAGATTGAGATCTTTTGAATTCACATAAGTTTCGAATCTAGTTTTCCAGTAAATGAAGCTATCAGCTTCGAAAAGTGGTGGTCTTTGCATAGATTGCCCTTCTTGATATTTTTCAAAATTCATTGATCGATTCAAGTTTTAAAATGAAGTATACTTTAAAAATCTTGTGTAACCTGGCTCTGATACCAATTGTAGAAACTAGAAGGGGGGGTTGAATAATTTCACCATTTTAATTGCGTTTTCAAAAATCTTTTTCAAGTTTGTTTTGAAATACTTTTGGATTCGAATCTTATGTGATATCAATACAACAATCTATGAACACAAATATAAAAGAGTAAGTAAAGGTAAAGGAAAGAAATGATCAAACCGGGACACGAAGATTTAAAGTGGTTCGGCTACGAAGCTCACTCTTCGCCCTACTCCACTCCTCGAGTCTCACACTCGGGAGTTTCACAAACACTATATCAACATGCTCCCTTATCGCAGAACAAACCGTACACCAACGCTTACACCAATTAATGACACTAAACGAAATATCAAGTCCTAATCCTAGCTATAACCAATCTACACTAAAGCCCACATGGCTACACAATTCGAACCAACACCAAGTCTGAATCAACACAATACACAATTCTGAGCTTACACACAAGTCGGATTAAACAGTAGAGTTGAGATACAAATAATGGAGGTTGAGGGGAGATCCGTAACAACGGTTATGAGGTGAAGGACTATTCTTCAACACTTCGTTTCTTGACGAATACCAGCGTTCTTCTCTTGCAATTGGAGGAAGGATGGATGTGATCACTTGTAAACAACTTACAACCCGTTAATGTGAACAAAGAGGAGTGTTTAGAATGCTTTTAGAAGACAGTCCCGTATACATAAAGGACCGTCTACCTATTTATGGGACCGTCCTAATAGACGCTCCTGTTTTTTTGTCCTAATGTGGTGAAAATTTATTTGGTGAAAATTTTATCTGGTTTAGGCGGGAAAACTAGCTGTTGGAGAATTTGAAATTCAAATTTATTTTCTTAATAAAACATTTCTTTAAAATTACAGAAATATTTTTGTAAAAATGTTTTGTCACATAAAAATGTGAAGTTTAGGAAAAAATAAATTCTTTGATCACTTAACTAAGTTTGTAGATTGGTTGTTCTTACATTAAGTGATGTTGTAGTTGAAACGAGTTTTCTCGATTAAAGACTTGTTAAACGTAATTTTACGTAACGTGTATTTATATTTTATGATTATCAAAACGTGTAGAGACCAAGGAATGCAAATGACGTTTTTGACATTATTTGTATTAGCAAAGAATTAATGCAACACATTCAAAAAAACATCAAAAAATGAGTTATGATTTTACATAAATCCTATTAATGAGTTTCACCGATTAAAAAACACACATACAAATCTTCTGATACATTATCCGATTGGTAAGTATTCGCATCTATTCAAGTTTTTTTAGAGTTTTGATTTAAATCTCATAGTATAGCTATTTTTGTGATGCAGATGTCTAATAGAGAAACAAGGAAGGAAATGAAGAGCACACATTGTTGTTAATGAAGGTAAATTTCTTACAATTTGAATGAGAGATTGGTTGTTTTGTTTATGGGTGTTTAATTCATAAAGGCTATTTATTAATTTATGTGTGTTTTGTATGCTTGCAAACTGCTTGATGAAATGTATGTACGAACCAAATATGAATTGGAGTCGTCTAGTTTAGTTAGCGATTTTAAAACTCTTGATTGTATAATATTTATAATAACTAATTACTAATAACATGATGGGTTTAAACCAAGAATAAACATCTCATGTGTTTAGTTATCACGTCATTGAAATTCAAGAATTTTTATCAGGCATCTTTCATTTCATATAATAATCATCAAATACCATTTATTTTATTCCAAGTTTCTTGCTCTCTTGAATGTTGTAGACAACCTGTAAAAGGTCCGACAATGTTGTCATATAAGTGCAATTTTTTAAGTCGTGCTTACCTATAATGGGGGATTGCTTTTGTAGCAATCTGTAAATTTCCTTAGTAATTTGTAAGTCTTAATTCAAGTATTAATCACCATTACTGTTCAGTTAACCATTTTATTGGAAAATTTTGAACTTTTTGTTTATTATATTATAATAACTCAAACACGTTGATACGTGATGCTCCAAATATTGAAACGAACTCACACGCGGACCACGACAAATCAAATATACTCAATATATATCAAACAGATCACACGCAATTCACGGCCCAACATTTAGGTCTGGTACTATTCATCAGCCCAACCCAACACAATTATAAGTTTATATATTTCAATTATCCACTCGACTAGCTTACCATAACTTGGCCTTGATTTCTCAAAAATTTGACACACATAATATGTTATATTTTACATCACTCGACTCCCTTTCCACCAAAGAGACAGTATGTCGAATCCCACATTTTATTTCAAACTTTTGATACACGAACAAGAGCCAAAGTAAATCACCATCAACACTCGTTCAAGTTCACTTAATATATAACCATTTTATCCAATTCGAAATAAACTTTATATCACTTAGGATATTTGATGTCTTATGATCGTTTATGAGTTCTAAACGTTGTTCCTCACCTTTTCTCACCTTGTTCCTAAATATCACACGCTATATATTGTTTTGGACCCATTTGAATATATGTAGACACACATAAAATCACATACCACTCGACATATATCTACTTGCTCTTACACCAAGGACTTTTAAGCCATTTTATTCTTTTTGTTCCCTTACATATCACTACCACAATTCGAATGAAATCAAACCAAATCCAACTTGCCCCTAAAAATTCACATATGTCGACATATACATATATACATGCATGAAATTCAACACAAAACCACACCTACTTGTTACTTACACACAAGGACTTTCAAGGCTAGTCTTATTCTCTTTGTCCCCCTCAAATCTCTGCCAAGATCAAGTAATGCAACAACTTGTGTTAAATTTAGTATATATCGACATATATACAAGCATGCGCATTCGAATATACACACCCATAAATTCTTACATTCACACTAAAATTTTATCTCCCATTTCTTTCCATTTGTGCACTGCTGAGACTTCAAGAAGGAAGCAGGGAACCAATTCTCTTTTATTCGAGTCCATTTCCAAGTTGACAAGTCCCTATTCGAACCACTTAGTGATCATTTATACGTATTACTGGATTTTCCATTCGATTCTAGGCCATTTACACGTTAAACTCCCCACCATTTGGTGTTGTAAGTCATTACAACTCATCTCATATTCATTTCTTATGATTTCAATCACACATGCATCGTACTTAATTTTTTTTCGAACGTATATATAGTTTACATGCATTTTACGCTTCTTATATTCATTTTTCGCATAAACGTGGTTGCCTCCTATTGATGGAAGGCTAGAAACCATGGTTACACCATCACACGACATTTACATATTCATTTTTATGCATTTCGAGCACCATTTTTAATTTATATTGAATCGTATAATATATAACACACAATATAAGTTATATTTTAACTCAATAATGTCGACTAGAAATGACCAATTAAAATCAAAACCATACATATGACATACCAATTTTATTACACATATCGATTCTTCATAAGCTCACCTAATAAATTGATGTTATAAGTTTTCCTTGATAAGCTCATATGAACCCTTTTTGAACCTCAATCTATAAGCTACTCGAAAAATGTCTTTCAATATATATATATATATATATATATATATATATATATATATATATATATATATATATATATAGCACATGGGCTTTGTGGCCCAAAAAGTACTTTATAAGCTATTGGAATAAGCTGGTCATAAAAGCTCTTTGGATATGTTTTTATAAACTTAAAATAAGCCCAAAACTAGGCCCAACTTCCCTTGAAACCCCTCGGATTGAAAATCCTTAACGGGCCTTTAACTTCACTCGTTAAGCCCATTAAGTTTAAAAATAAGCTCTTTGACCAATAAGCAGTTGAACTTGACTTGAATAAGCTTTATAAAATTGTAGAAACTCTCATAAATCATTTCACACTTTTTTTTGTGATTTGTGGACTAAGTTTGCAAAACATTTCAACTTTAGGGACTAAAACTGCCAACTTCACCAAACTATGATCAAAATTGTAAATTCAGTAAATTGAGGAAAGAAAATGCTAAAAGTAGTAAGCTGGAGGTTAAAAATGTAAAAATTGACCTTTTTGGACTAAAAATGTAAATAAGGACTAACGGTGCAAAACTAACGCCGTTAGGGTAAAAAGTGTAAAATTGGTAAAAGTTCAAGTACCAACAGAAACTTTATACCCTTTTTATTTCTATTTCATATTTTACACTTTTCAACTCAATCATGTGCATTTTTACGCTTCGTTCATATATTTAATCACGATACATTATATTTATATATAACGAGTTTTAAACGATTTAACTTAACGTTTCGTTCAACCACTTTCGAGGAAACGATATTATTGGATTTAAAGACATAAAAATAAGATAATATTATATATAATATTATTTTTGAACTTTAAGCATATTAAGCATTTTAAGCATATCACTCACACTCACATCACCATTCAAATCGTTATCCGTTACTCATTTTCACAATCACTATTCATATTAAGTCAAATTCTCAGACTTTACCATTAATCAGGTTGTGTGTTGGAGCCGTACCCGTAACCCACATGATTTCACATTTCACCTTGCCAGTTACCCACAAGGTGAGTCATAACCCCATTTTTACTCATTTTATTCACTTTATACTCTATGGGGGAGATACATGCTCGTTCTACTTGCAAATTTACTTTTTTAGCTTAAATATTGCACTCCAATGATAACACTCTCAAATTGGTTTATTGAAACATAATTATGGTTTTCACTCACAAAAGTAATATACACTTTCATGAATTACCATGAAATTATACACCACTTTTATATGTTTTCCAATCCCCTAGGGAATACATGATACAAAATAGAACACAAGTATTTTATTTATGCTTCACCTGATTGATATTGCCTAAGTTACTTAATTCCAAAAGCCCCTCAAATCATGAACTATTAATCACTTACGAGTGAACGCGAATATAGTGAACAGACTCGAAATCTGTTGGAGGCTGACTGCTTATTCCGCTAATACTCGACGAATAGCCTTAGTTGTTAGTCGTATTACTCGCAATGCATTATATTTGAGATAAAATAGGAATCCCCTATCACCGAGGGCCATAACTCATGCCATTAATTTGGATTGTTCCCTCCTACCGAATCCCGGTACTCTGTTAACATTTGCGTGTCATGAGGCTTAGGGCAATATATATATATATATATATATATATATATATATATATATATATATATATATATATATATATATATATATATATATATATATACAGCTGTGTTATCACTATATCAAATTCCGATTGTAAATCTCATACAATCGGCACCATTACCATTTCCAATTATGATTATAATTCACATGAAATCCTACACTTGTGTTTAACTGATTTACATACAATTCACTTATGGTTTTCACCCAATGAAACTCACTACTTATTTCATCAATATTGGTATTTATTTCAATTATCACCTCATACTCAAAATTATTGAAATCAACTGTTTACTTATAAACTCTATGAACTCACCAACCTTTGTGTTGACACTTTTAAGCATGTTTATCTCAAGTAATTAACGGAGCATACAAGACACGGAGTGGGCACTAACTGATGGTTTTTGCGGTGTAAAATAAATTAAGTCATTCAGTTCAAACTACTACACCCTTTTATGGGATTTTACAACTCTGATATTTCACTTTTGTATCTCAAATATTATTTTAATGTCAATAACTTTCAAAATGCCTCTTTTGAGCCGTTTTCTATGATTATGAATATGATCCTCACTGTAATACCCCAATTAGTCTTCCTCCGTTAACTCATAATTTAGGGGGTGTTACAGCTTTATCGTAAAATATCATAGACAAGCTTGAATGCCAATCTCTATTAAATTTTATAATTTTGTAGATCACATCTGATGCAAGTTGTAGTACGAAATCGGAAGAATCTGATGCCACTAAGCACCCTTTCTTAACCATGCTTGAGAAGCGACACAAACACTTAAGAAGGGCATCACGGTTTATGAGCTATAGTTAGATATGATGAACGAAGGTATGTATATGTTGTTGTTTATTTATTTTTTAAACATATGATTTTCTATAATGAGGGGTGTTTGATGATTCAATTAGGACTAAATTCGCATCCGAAGAATCTATATGATATTGTTATAATGAAAGCCTAATGGAATTTTTGGCTCATTTTGACACTATGCATTATGAACGGTTTGTCGATATGTATTTTATAAACTTACTAAATTCGCATCTGAAGAATCTATATTATATTTTTATAATGAAACTTGTCGATATGTTGTTTTAATTGGTTTGAAGTATAAGAAACATCGATAAGGATTTTTATATAAACTCAAATTCATGTCATATGGATTTAACTGCTGCATTGAACATCATATTATAAGCCTTTGAAGTGCATGCACTAAATATGACAGGATCGATTAGTCCTTTCTCAGTTCCTACTGATATATTTTTTGCGTGTGGTGTTGAAGTTGGTTCTTCTGAATCCTTTTTGAGAAACGGGGAGCATCCCAAACTGTTGGTGCGGTCAACAGCTCATGCTCTTCACTTGTTTATGAATGGAGAACTTTCAGGTAGGACATAGTGATTAATTTTTGTAGAATAAATATTACATATAAAAGAGTCATATAAGAGTTGAATGTTCTTATATATAGGTTCGACTTTAAGAGCAAGGGGTATATTACGCTAAATAGCAGTTACAAATGGGTGATTGGGTCATCTTTAGTGTTTTTAGGGGCTGATAATGATTGAAGTTTTCAAGGGGTGTTGTGTTCTTTTTAAGGGGTGTCGCGATTTGCTTGAAAACCGTACTTTATTAATTGTTTATGTCAGGTGCAAAACTAATGTTTAAAATGGAAGTTTATGTATAGTTGTTGATGTTTTAAGGTTGTTTGGTCTGCTAAAAACTTATGTTTGAAGGGGCTGTTTGGGTCTTTTCAAGGGATGTTTGTGGCTGCTGCAATATTTCGATTTCAAACATAGTAGTAGCATTAATTTATTGGGTGTTTGGGCTGCTGCAACTTTATCTATTTATTGGTTAATATATATATTTTCTAGGGAACTGCGGATGTTCGATAAAATGCCTCAAATAAAAGCTACCAAATGTAGATTTTCCCCCTTTTTGATGTCGAATTAAGTTTATTGGGTGTACATGAGAAGGATATTTGTTAGAATTATGGCTTGGTATCATTAACTTTTGTTTAACTAGATTAATGTTAACCTACAAAAATATGTTTGATTCTTATTGATTCGTAAAAGACTACCCTGTTGCCAAGCTAGATATAATTATGCATATCCAAAATTGATGCAACTTTCGTGCACTTCATTTTTGTTCTTCTCTATGCTTTCAACCATTAAACACGAGACAAATATGAAAACAATATCATCACGAATTTTTGTGCGGGTTACTAAAGCTTTTTTCGGAATTGACTAATGCTTTGTTTCATGTAAATAATAATGACACAATATCATAGAAGTGTCACACCCCCAAAATTTGGATTGCAGTGGAATGGAATTTCGAGGGCGTGATGTTCTTGGATAACAAAGTACAAGGAAATAAAGAATGTTTTACAAAAGCATTAATATCAGAGTTCACCATCAAATGTAAGATTTTAATAAATAACCAAACGCTAAGTAATACAAGGAAATCTTCATCATGATGTGC
Source organism: Artemisia tridentata subsp. tridentata (assembly GCA_021014915.2). Taxonomy (NCBI): domain Eukaryota; kingdom Viridiplantae; phylum Streptophyta; class Magnoliopsida; order Asterales; family Asteraceae; genus Artemisia; species Artemisia tridentata. The sequence continues at coordinate 256,086,305 of CP139508.1, read as the reverse complement.
GTTCCAAAATGTGACTCTAGTATGCTCCATACATAGGTGATTATTATCGTCTACTTACCTGAGAATACACGCTAAAAAGGCAACATAATTGTTGGTAAGTTCATAGGTTTAAGTAAACAAGTAAAGTGCGGACCACAAGATTTCAATAGCATGACAATCACAACAAATATAATGTCATAGCCAAAAATAATATACAGTGCCCTAAGCTCATGACCCTGAAGCTCAACGAAATGGTATGCAAGCAAGTATAATAATAATAAATGCCCCAACTAAGTGTTTGCCGGAGACTAAAAAATAATCCGAATGATATGCGTCCATTTGACAGGTTGGCGCGACCAACTCGGACGGGGGTGTTAACCCAAATAGATCTATTCATAGCATCCGCGCTTAAAAGTAATTAACGGTTCATGATTCAAGGGGACTTTAATGGCAATGCAGTAACTTAGGCAAAGTAACGATTTTTAGTACTTGTGTCCGAAAAATAAGCAATGCATTCCCACCCAGAGGGTTTAGAAATAATGTACAAATAATGTAAAAACCGGGGCAATGAAACTCACCTTAGTTATCAAATCTCGATTAGTAATATGGTAAACTGTGAATAGTGGTCCGATAACTCTAACCGCAACCTAAATAAGTACCATGTCTTAGGTTTGAAAACAAGGTCATGCATGCAAGTTCATATGCTATTATATCACTTGTACATGTTTGTTGCAACATTTAATGTCAAAAATATGGTTATGACAACTCGTTCCATGATTAAGTATAAAATACCTCGGATATAACGCGTAATTAGTTTGTCTCGTACTTTAGGTAGGGTTATCTTACTAATAAGTATTTTAGAAAAATCACCGTTACGCTTTAACAACATTCTACGATAGTCTTCTAAGTGACTTTTTGAGAAAAATAAAGTTTTACGTCAATAACTAACACTTTGTTGGATTTCTGATAATGACCAAGTGGCCCAGTAAAGCTAGTTGTAAAATAGTTTCTACTAAGTGTTACTCACCCAACTCAGTGGATTTAGGAAGTATATAGTAAGGTCTACAAAAGCTAACACTGACTTTTAGCCCATTCGGATCCCGATCCCACACTTTTATGCCCATAAAGTTAGGTGGTCAGGCTGTTTTTATAGTTTCTGGACAGTTTTCGGGGAAGTTTGAGAGGTCATAAGTTACTCGTAATAAATCCATTTGACGAACGGTTGAACTTTTTGGAATCTAGGCCAGGTGAGCTTTATTTTACCTACTAGTTTCATTTTTCCATAACAGACCCTATCTATTAGAAAAACGGGGTTAAACATGGTCGTTTTAGCTCCGTTTTGGTCAGTTTTCGTCATAATTCAAATCTATTTTAGGGTACTAACATATTTTTAGTATCTCAGAATATTTAGCTAACTTTAAATGCCCGTTTTTACCCTTTGAAAAACCCTCATCAGCATGTGTTTCTTCACAAATTTGTTTTCGTCGCCTATATTCAAATTAGTGCATCTCCTTCGTTATAAGCCCGTTTTAATCCATTCAAGCGGCCATGTTTTCGTTTTTGAGTATATTTTCTGAATCTCTAGCCCAAAATTACTCCTATTGATGGAGCGTTATGTGTCGTTGCGGTTTAGCAGTATTAATGCCTACTCAAGTTTTAAATTTATATTTAGCCGACTTATCAATAACACACACACTTAACGAGCAGTGTACCCGGTCAGTATGAATATAATGGTAATTAGAGTGTCGATCACTAAGAGTGGAACGTATTATCTAGTTATTCTAATAAGTATTTTAATATCTTAAGTCAATTATACAACCTAATCTAACGCAAGGGGGTTCAGCCTGAGAGACTGGCACGTTTTGGTTGCAATTAAATAATAAACTAAACTAATGAGCACGAATCAGCGATAAGCACGCACGTACACAGATAAATACTTGAGACAATAAGAAGACCTGTCCTGATAATTAAGTAGCTTGTCACTTGTTTTATTGCTAGTTTTATATGAAGTGTATGTAATTAACCCTTTCTCGTTGGCTCTAATCTTATCGGCGAGTAAACCCTTAATGATTACTTATGTCTAAAAGTTATTCCTAAGTGATCAAGTTAGTTATAACCGTGGGAGCAATATGATCTTCCGTAGTCACATACGACAAGCCACTAATAGACACAGAGGTTATCAATGCACTAATAAAAGTCACCAAAGACATCAACATATAAACTTTAATTAATGGGAAAGCAGTTTTAAGGGAGTGCAACCTTTCCGTTGTCACATTACACAAGCCACCAATCCTGATGAATTAAAGTGTACTAATACAATGAAACAAAACTACTTAATGAATTAAACACATGCAGGACCTTCTTACAGCTCTTGTATCTTCGTTCGGGTGTGTCTTGTGCTGCCTATTCGTCTGAATTCGTTCGCTCGTCTAGGGATATATGGCACGTACGTCAAAAGTCTTAAGTCTAAAAGTCTTTGAAATTCATCTGGCCTTGGGGTATTTATAGTTTCTGTCTGAGGTAAGATGCGGCGCATTGAATAAGTAGATGCGGCGCATTGACTTAACTTCACGTGGGGTCCAAGGTTATTATATTCCAGAATATTCGTACACTGCCTTGAGATGCGGCGTATCTTCATAACTGTATGCGGCGCATGTCTTCTTGTATCTTGGATCGAAACTGGTGAAATCTTGATAGTGATGCGCCGTATGTAAGAAGTATAATGCGGCGCATCTGGAGTAGAACAAGTTGGTTCTTCTTCGTTGACCGAAGTTTCATATGCAACGCATGACGGAATTGCATGCGTGCATTCTTCAAAGTCAGGCAATGGTCTTCAATCTCTTCATTTCAGCAGCCTTTTCCAATCGTGATCATTTTTCTCCATTTTTAGTCCATAATAGCTAAGTTTCACCAAATGCTTGTTTTTAACTGAGAATTACAAAAGTAAACGATTAAGTATCAATTCTCATGCATAATATAATAAAACAAGTCAAATAAATAGGATAAATGATGATAATAAAATGTACTTATTTGAGTTCATCAAATATCCCCCCACTTGAACTTTACTTGTCCCCAAGTAAACCTTAGAATTAATCTTATGAAAATATATCCTAAAAGATATTAGAATTTATTTTTATATTTAAGCATGTATTCGTTTTATCATAATCACACAACCAAACACTTAACGAATTAAGAATAAAATAAAATATTTCGATAAAAGCAAATCTAATCGTTTAACTGTCCAGTCGTGACGAATATTCTATCATAAGCTTGGCAAGTATACACATCTCCCCCACTAAAGCCAAGGAATAACAAGTCTAAAGCGGTAAAAAGGGTTTTGAGGCTTAAGGGTTAATCATTCTTCTTAATCTCTATCGATCTCAAATTCCAGAAAAGGTGACAAAATCACAAATACATGATCGAATCCACGAACACGATACTTGCAATTGCTCAAATCCTTAACTCAAATAGGCTAAAGATAGGACCAAGTAATCTTCACCAATAATATTATATCAAAAAGGGCGACAAAATCATAAATACATAGTCGAATCCACGACTACGATACTTAAGATTGCTCAAATCCCTAATCTCAATAAATCAAAGGTTTGGATAAAGAATAATATAGGGTATGGATAATATTTGGGATACAAATTGGTGTAAAATGAAAAATAAACAAAACAGATAAATTAAAATCCTAAGTGTGGTTAATCACTATCCCAACCATCCCATGAATAAGACTCATATCATTGAACAACTCACGCTTTAACACTTAAAACACACGCTTTAGGTAGACACGAATTATACTCAACAAGATCTTAATCAAAGAATAACCTTAGTTGGCGTTCCCATAACGTTCAACTCCCATTCAATCCATAAATGTAATATATAACAAATAGTGGTGATATCGACCACTTAATACAAAACTTTACATAAGTTGGTTAAAACAAACTTCCAACTTTTCCTTTTTCTTTTTCTTTTCTATTTTTTCAATTTTTTTATTTTTTATTTTTTATTTTTTTTTATTTTTTTTTTTAACTTGAACATATATGTGTAAAATTTCACAACTTTTCTATCACTCTTTTTCCGGATAATTTTTCCATACTCTTCATACTTTCAGAAATAATTGTAATAGCGAAAGTAGTAAACACACGAAAAATAAACTCAAAGATATACAATATTTACTTTCACTCCAATTGCATTGTGCAATTTCCCGACCTAACCAAAGATAATGAATTACGCACGCGAACACAGGTAATGTAAGGAAACACACTTTGCCTAAAGCAATTAACCAACCACGGATTTTAATCTACAGGGTAGGCTAAGGTGTAAGGGTGTAACGAAACATTATAACAAAGGTGTAAGAAACGAAAGGAATGGCTCTGAGTGTTTTTCTAGGGGTATCTTACTCTAAAAGTGAGAGTAACAAAGGGTTTATACTGGGGTTAACTAACCAGTGTAGTTAGTTAATATCACATAACATATAAAGGCTATTTGGGTGTAATCCTAGAAATTTACCAATTTAGACAAGTCATTCCAATTATATAAATAATACTTATTATGGTGGTCTCGAATAGTATACAAGCCAAGTTCTAATGTTTACAAGTCACCGGCACACTCATAGATTTGTGAATTTTGAAAAATCACAATTTTTGAAAATAACGTTACGTGTGCAGCTATGCAACTTAGATCTTAAACAAAAACATGCTAAATTTTTTTTTAATTTTGATATATTAAGCGCATTTTAAGCATAATTTTTTAAAAAGTTTAGGACAAGTAAGTGTTCTAATTCTCCAATCCCCCCACTTAAGTTAAACAACGTCCTCGTTGTTTGTATCAAAGGTTAAAAACTGGAAAATAAAAGAATTAGAACAGAAAAACTCCCATGAGATTTGCTCGGTATGATCCTCCATTATTATAAGAGCAAAAATCAACTTCTTGTGGATGAGAACGTTTAAGCTTCATAATTGATGTATCCACAGGAAATGCAGGAATCTATAATACCATCAAGACTTAAACACACCTGAGTTAAGAAAGTTCAAACTTGCATAATACATTAGTAGTTAGTAAAAATAAAATGTAAAAATTAAAACTGAAAATCATTAGGTCAGTCGATGCGCCGTATCTTATGGAAGAAGATACGCCGTATCGAGCCTGGAATAAATACGAATCAGAATAAAAGATGCGTCGCATCCTTAACCAGGGATGCGCCGCATTAAATAAACTGACAAAGAGTTTTAAAGTAAAAAATAAAAACGCAGAAAATAAAATAAGATATGACCAGTGCAGGAGATGCCTCGCATCTTAGGATGGAGATGCGCCGTATCTTCTGCGGGCCTGACTGACTCGACACAAAATCAGAATATAAAATAAAAGATAAGTATGGGTTGCCTCCCACGAAGCGCTTGTTTTTGTTCGAGTCACGAGCCTGACTCCACCCTTATTTACTGTGTAATAGGGTGTTGTTCCCCCCACTTGGGATCAAGTGCGGGTGATAGTAGCAGTAAACACGAAAAGAGTGTAAATTTGCTAGTAAAGATGGAAGAAATAAATAAAGATCATACCTTGGCCATATATGTACATCTTTCCTATCCTTACCCGGTTTGGTTGATAAATTGGATGACTTGACCACTTCATCTGAAAGAGTAGTATGTTGAGGAAAAATGAGTCTCCTTTCTTCTTGGTTAGTCTCTTTGGTAGTAAGGCATCCCTTGACTTCCGCAGAAGATGAGAAAGGGTCTTTAGCAAGTAAAAGTTCGAGTTCATCTATATACTTCATAGGGTCGAAATCATCATCTTCATCAATCATAGTAATGTTTAAGAGCTCATCACCAAATTCTTCCTCGAGCTCCACCAAAAACGGGTTGATCACAGGTACTTCAATAGGTAGTGTAATAAATTTCACCTCATCATTCTTTTGTTTTGCAACCTGTTTAGGAAAACTAGCAAGATTATTTGTAACGGGATTAATAATATTAAATAAATTTGTACCACTTTGTGTTGCAAGTGACTCCAATTCATCTTGTGAATCTCCATCTTCAACTAGTGGTCTTGCAATTTCAGCATCGTCCCGAATTTCATTCTTAAATAAGTAATCCCATATTTCTTCAAAATTCCTCGTTGGGTCAAAATCTGGTTGAGGTATGTCATCATAAACAATGGCGTCAAATGGTTCGAAATCAAAATTAGAATACTTTTCATCTTCATCCGTTGGATTGTCTAATGGTGGTAATACGATTGCAGAATATTCTTCAATGTAGGGTTCCGTATACACATCATCTTGCGCAATCTCTGAAGAAAAAGTACTATCAAGAACAATTGCAGGAATTTGTTTCATATTAAATACATAGGACGCTTCCTCATCATTATCATCCGATATAGTCCAAGTGTGTCGAAACGGCAACCCATTTCTTTCATTCATAGACTTAACCTTTTCCAGCAACAAGTATTCTTCCATAGTGATTTCTTTTGTCTCAATGACTTGTCCACCATTTCTTCCTCTTTTCCAATCATACACCTGATTATTGCTCAAGGCTCTTTCCTCTATAAGCTTGACATATTCTTCCATTGTAATATCCGGATCGTCCATCTTCCTGAAATAAAACTTACTCGTGCAAAAGAAGAGTGAAACAATCAAAGTAAAATAAAAGTTGCTGATGTCAGTAGACGATGCGCCGTATCCAAAAAGTTGGATACGTCGTATCTTATAATCGTTAAAATTTAATCAGACTTTTATTCAGAAAATAGATACGCCGCTTATAAATTAGAATGCGCCGTATCAGTATTAAGTTATCAAAAGTCAACGTATCTAAATTAAAATTAAATGCGTCGTATTAACAAAAGTTAATGCGCCGTATTTTCGTTACGTTTCAAAATACAAGATTTTTGATTCAGAAAGATGTGCCGTATCGATAAAAATCGATGCGTCGTATCTGTTTAATGATGAAGCGAAAAGTGTACCGCTTTTAAGGGGTCATTTAAGCCCTAAATCGTATTTATTTGATCAAATATCGCCCTAAATCGTTCCTTTTGTCATTTTAGGTACTTTTGAGGAGAAATCTGGAAAAGGAGGCATTTTGGACGTTTTTGGAGCAAAAAGTGAAGAAAACGGCAAAGTCTCAAGAATCGGCTAAAAGTTACTCTTGACGGCGTCATAATTTACTCTTGACTGCGTCATGCCTTGGCAAGAAAAGTTGGACGTGAAATTTACTCATGACGGGCCAGTGAAAATAGCATGTGAATTCTGACGGCGTCACGCTTTAACTTGATCAAGGGCGTCACGGCTTAAATCATAAGGGGACGGCGTCACGTTCAAGGTTCGACGGCGTCAAGCCTTGATAAGCCAGAATGGATTTTTGAAGAGCTAAAGAGGGACGGCGTCAAGAAGGTCACCCGGGAACCCTAAAAGCGGCGAGGTGACGGCGTCACAATCCATAAGGTGACGCCGTCAGATCCAAAAATCTATATATAGTTTTCTAATTTTTTGTCATTGGAGAGAGCTTAGTGTGTGGAATTTTGGGATAAAACCCTAAGACGATTTTAGCTACTTTTTCAGGGCTTTTTGCCTTGAGATCTTCCATGTTTCATTGAAAGATAAGTTATCAATTAATCATTCAATATGTCTATGTGTTGTTTGATTCTATCTTATTCTTGTCTTTTGTTTAACATGTTAGGCTAGATTTATCTTGTGTTTGCTTAGATCTAATGAAACCTAGCTATTGATTATTGGTTGTTAGTGTGTTATTAGTTGTATGGGATGATTGTTTATCTATGTTAGACTTAAGAAAACTGGCTAACTTCCTATTCGGTAACTTGCTTGAACGTCTTAAGAAACATGAACCAAATGCGTACTAAAGGTTTTTATGGTTGTATTTAATGCACAAGCGAATTCTAGTGATCCCATGTTAGGAGCTTCCTAGCCGGCTCGACATAGGAGTGAAGTAGGAGCTTGTAGAGTTGGGGAAGTAAGTACGCCACCCCACGAATGGTATTAAGGAATACACCCGTCATCCACGCGACTAATACACACTAATTAACCGGTAAAAGATAGTTAGGGAGTAAGGAAATCTAAGTAAACACATTTCTCTACACATAAGTTTCTCACCACATTTTATTTTCAGTTATTTATTTTATTTGCATTCGTAGTAAATTTGGGTTAGTTGACTAGCAACTAATTCCGCCCACTCCTTCAAACCCGAGATTTTACTTGCTTTCATAAAAATATAAAAACATAAAAAAAGAATCTTCCTTAACCCTTAGACCTAATTAGAGTAGCCTTTCATACCTAACGAACACTATTCCCTGTGGAGAACGATCAATCCCCCGTACTTACCACTACACTATACTACATCGGTCAGGTACACTGCCTGGTGGGGTTGTAAGCCTCTTGAGATCCCTCGAGAGGTAAAACCTGTTGTAAGGTTACAAAACCACGCATCAAGTTTTTGGCGCCGTTGCCGGGGAATAGTTATTGTTTAGGTTGAATTTTTATTTTATTAGGTCTACTCACTAGATTCCTTTCTAGTGAGATTTTTATTTTATTTTTCTAGGTTTTCTTTAGTCTATCTTTTTCTTTGTGCCTTTGTTTGTAAAACCATTTTCATTTGTCACCATGGCGGATGAAATTCCATTTAGATCATTAACAATAGAGGAACAATTACTTTACACGGATAGATTTGCTTCCTGTTGTTCCAATGAATTTTTAAGTGATCTTAGATATATACAAGAGGAGATGGGTGTAAAGTTTGATAGGTTTGATGAATTATGTGCATGTGCGGCTTCTATTAAACAATCATTGTTAGGATCAACTCCTTTTAATAAGACCCTTTGGAAAAATTTTGAGGAAAGCCTCCTAACCGTGAACCATAAGTTTAATGAATTAATGGGTTCGTATACATCACAACTTGAGGAAACAATTGAGGAGGATTTAGCCGAACATGAGCATATTGAGCAAAAAGGCCTAGGTTTTATGATCAATGACTTTGAATCTCAAGGAACACATGATGAATCCTTTAGGCAAATTGAACATAGTAATCATGTTATCGGGGAAGATTCTTATGAATCGGACTTAGAACTTGAAATGGCTAGAGAAGGATTTGAGATACTTAGGAACATGTTTGGGTTAGATTCTACTAAAACACATGATGGGGATATAGGTGATCTTGACATAAGGAATGATGAGGTAAGTAACATAAGCCCACTAAATACCCCACAAATCCTACCATCATTTGAGGTTAACACACCGCCCGTAACTTACCCGGAAAAAGTAGAAGAGACTATAGGAACCCCAATAAAGGTAGAGCCCTTGGACCAAACACAACTAGAAGAAATAGGTTTGAATACTTGTAGTCACAACCTTTCTTTTAGTTTTATGGAAGTTCCTAGTTTTGATGAACCGGAGCCTCAACCGAGACCCTTACCCAATTTTCCATCCTTGGATGAAAAGCTAGGAATTAAAATAGGTCCCGATCCACCCATCAAACCATGTAGTCCGGGTAATGTTAAGATTAAGGTAGTAGACTCTAGGCCATGTGGAGTGGAAGCTAATATAGGAGTGAACCATGACCTTACATACTTACATCACCCATTCATGATTGATCACAAGAAACATTATGGGTTTAAACCGGGTTTATTAGGTCAAGATGGATTCCCAACTAGGAATCTCTCGAAGTTGATAGAAGATGATCCCTTTTTAGGAGAAAACTTTAATTCACCCATTGACCAAAGTAAACTAGGTATGGTTATGATGAACGGAACACACCCCTTTGAGTATATAATTCATCCACCACTCTTTCCTCACGTGGCATACTCCTACCGAGTTGGTGTGTATCGCTACTATCACCCGCACTTAATCCTAAGTGTAGGGAAAACCTCTCCTTTATCTGTTAAATAAGGGTAGAGTCAGGCTCGTGACTCGAACAAAAACAAGCGCTTCTTGGGAGGCAACCCAAGCTTTATTTGTTTTGTGTGTTTATTTATTTGTTTGTTTGATTTTATTTTCCGTATGTGTGTTTAATTTTTATCATTATTGATTCATGTTCAAAACTAATTTGTGAAAATGCTTTATTTTGTTTTTAACTTCGTCTTAACTACATATAAAGGTATTTTGCAAAAGATAAGTGTAAGGGAAATCTAAATTGGTTTATTAGAACACATATGAACATGAATCATAATAATAATAAATTAACATACATATTCGTAATTGTTCGAGTCAAATGCTTGTATCGAGTCATAATGATGTTTTGCAGGATTTCCAGGAAGTGAGGTAAAGGTTTTTCCAAAAATTTTCCGGAAACTTAAAATGAAAATTTTTGTCAGGTCATTTCTGACGGCGTCAGGGGTTATAACCTGACGGCGTCAGATTTAATTTCCAGGAATTTTTGAAAGTTTTGTTTTTAAAAAAGTTTTTATTAAAATCTCCAACTTATAATCTCCAGGAATCTGCAAAATTATCATTCCACAAGCATTATATCCTTATATATAGATTTTATCCCGCCGATGTTATGCAGGTTTTCGTGTTTGTTTTCTCAGGTTTAACAGGTTATTTTGGACAAGGAAATGTCTTGGATCAAGCTTATGGCGATGCATTAGTCATGAAGCTTTTACATTTTCTTTGGAAGAAGATCTAACCGTGTAATTTCATTATCCACCGAGCGAATCAGGGGAGTATTTGATTTCATTCTTTTACTTTTTGCTTTTACATCTTGTAATTTGAACATTGGGGACAATGTTCATCTTAAGTGTAAGGGAGGGTAAAAGTACGATTTTAGAGAATACAATTACGCTTGATTTTTGTTTGTTTGATAGTAGATGTGTAATAAAAATGAGAAATACCTGTTAGGACAATTTTAGTGCCAAATTTAAAATTTTTTACAACATATAGGAGTGAAACTTTGATCTTAATAAGCGTCTCATGGATAGGAATTATATGACTAGCACAAAAACCGTACCACTAAAAAATTTTCCAACCCCAAATATGTGAGGTTCGCCCCTAGAATTGGTAGGAAAAGCATTTATGCTATGATGTGTGTACCGGTAGCACTTAGATTCTAGAACTTGCGTTAGGACCATTCCAAGGCCACAAGTGAGACTACATTCGTGTAGTTAGATTTACTACATGATAAGAGGCATTAGGATTAACCCATTGTTTTACACCTGTGTTTTTGTTATAATTACATTGGCTACATTAGTCAAGTAATTCTCCCACACCCTTTGCGTTGTACTCATTTTTAGTACACGATACCCCTAGTACACCCCTCAGAGCCTATCTTTTTGTTTCGACCTTTAAGCATTTTACTTAAAGGAAGAATTTGTTTACACCCCACTAAATGTACACCCAAATCGCCTTAGCCTACCTTGTATGCACTCATCTTTAGTGCATTATTGTTACAACATTTGTTTAAACCCAAGTTAATTATCTAGTTGATTACATGGTTGCTAAGTCGAGTCATATCCTTGTACATATTGTTTTGGGACGATTAGGACTCATGGGTAAAGTACTAGTATAATGGAGTAATGGGGAAAAACATCATTTATTACCCCCATATGTGTTAAATATTTTAAAAGTACTCCAAGTTTTTCAATTATCTTAATTCGAGTCATTAGATTAGTATTTGTAAAGTTATGTAAAAGTTCAAGTGTAAGGGGATGCAATGCCCCTATGATGTATTATTTTGGATGGTAGGGTAAAAGTGTATGCAATTAAAAAAAAAAAAAAAAAAAAAAAAAAAAAAAAAAAAAAAAAAAATTTCAAGAAAAACACAAAAAAAAATGAGAAAATGAAAAATAGAAAAAAAAAACATACGGACTACCATCCCGTTTTATTTTATGTTTTTGTTATTTTGTTATTTCGTTTCTAGCTTAAGATCGAGTCTAGTCTTGGCTTAGCAACGTTGTATAGTACATGTAATTGATCAAGATCTTTAACTAGCCACCAGTAAAATATCCCTTATCCAACAAAACCGTGTTTTCCTTTTCCCTACACCTAACGTTATAACCCATTTGAAAGCCCTCTTTGATAGTTTATCTTTGGTGCTTACGCCTAGTGGAGGAGGTTTTCGATCCTTTCCCAAGCCTATGGTAATCTATTTGCTATGACAGGTAGTGAGAGATATTATCCGTTTTCATTTATGAGATTTATTTTGATGACACTTGAGAGATGTGAGTATCTAAACACTACTTGTGAGGTGCTAGTTTGTAATCTCCGTGCTTATTATGATTGAAGTGGAACGATTATTTGTTGTAATTACTTTTATGTTAGCATTAAATGACCCCTAACTTGTATTTTGATTAGAATAAAAGCGCATTTGCTTGAGGACAAGCAAATCTCAAGTGTAAGGGTATTTGATGAAGCGAAAAGTGTACCGCTTTTAAGGGGTCATTTAAGCCCTAAATCGTATTTATTTGATCAAATATCGCCCTAAATCATTCCTTTTGTCATTTTAGGTACTTTTGAGGAGAAATCTGGAAAAGGAGGCATTTTGGACGTTTTTGGAGCAAAAAGTGAAGAAAACGGCAAAGTCTCAAGAATCGGCTAAAAGTTACTCTTGACGGCGTCATAATTTACTCTTGACGGCGTCATGCCTTGGCAAGAAAAGTTGGACGTGAAATTTACTCATGACGGGCCAGTGAAAATAGCATGTGAATTCTGACGGCGTCACGCTTTAACTTGATCAAGGGCGTCACGGCTTAAATCATAAGGGGACGGCGTCACGTTCAAGGTTCGACGGCGTCAAGCCTTGATAAGCCAGAATGGATTTTTGAAGAGCTAAAGAGGGACGGCGTCAAGAAGGTCACCCGGGAACCCTAAAAGCGGCGAGGTGACGGCGTCACAATCCATAAGGTGACGCCGTCAGATCCAAAAATCTATATATAGTTTTCTAATTTTTTGTCATTGGAGAGAGCTTAGTGTGTGGAATTTTGGGATAAAACCCTAAGACGATTTTAGCTACTTTTTCAGGGCTTTTTGCCTTGAGATCTTCCATGTTTCATTGAAAGATAAGTTATCAATTAATCATTCAATATGTCTATGTGTTGTTTGATTCTATCTTATTCTTGTCTTTTGTTTAACATGTTAGGCTAGATTTATCTTGTGTTTGCTTAGATCTAATGAAACCTAGCTATTGATTATTGGTTGTTAGTGTGTTATTAGTTGTATGGGATGATTGTTTATCTATGTTAGACTTAAGAAAACTGGCTAACTTCCTATTCGGTAACTTGCTTGAACGTCTTAAGAAACATGAACCAAATGCGTACTAAAGGTTTTTATGGTTGTATTTAATGCACAAGCGAATTCTAGTGATCCCATGTTAGGAGCTTCCTAGCCGGCTCGACATAGGAGTGAAGTAGGAGCTTGTAGAGTTGGGGAAGTAAGTACGCCACCCCACGAATGGTATTAAGGAATACACCCGTCATCCACGCGACTAATACACACTAATTAACCGGTAAAAGATAGTTAGGGAGTAAGGAAATCTAAGTAAACACATTTCTCTACACATAAGTTTCTCACCACATTTTATTTTCAGTTATTTATTTTATTTGCATTCGTAGTAAATTTGGGTTAGTTGACTAGCAACTAATTCCGCCCACTCCTTCAAACCCGAGATTTTACTTGCTTTCATAAAAATATAAAAACATAAAAAAAGAATCTTCCTCAACCCTTAGACCTAATTAGAGTAGCCTTTCATACCTAACGAACACTATTCCCTGTGGAGAACGATCAATCCCCCGTACTTACCACTACACTATACTACATCGGTCAGGTACACTGCCTGGTGGGGTTGTAAGCCTCTTGAGATCCCTCGAGAGGTAAAACCTGTTGTAAGGTTACAAAACCACGCATCATCGTATCTGTTTAATAATTCGAAAACTTTTTTTAATTAAAATAATAGATACGCCGTATCTGCTAAAGCAGATGCGTCGTATGGCGTTAACGTTTAGAAAAATTTCTTATTAAAAACAGAATACGCCGTATCTTGGGGAAAGATGCGCCGTATTCGAATTAATTAAACGCGTTGTATTTTATAAAAATTAAACGCAATACGCCGTATCTAAGAAAATAGATGCGCCGTATCGTTTATATTAGCTCAGTACAACTATAGCAGAATACAGAAAATACGAAAAATAGAAACAAAAATAAAAGCAAACGAAAATAAACAAAAATAAAAACACACAAAAACAGAAAAGATGCAAATAATACAATGAATGCAAATTAACCTAATATACAACAGAGTTAGCGGTTAGAATAAAAATTAAAAACCTAATTAAAATACTAATCAAATTAACAGATAATAACAATTCACTCCCCGGCAGAGGCGCCAAAAACTTGATGGAGCGTTATGTGTCGTTGCGGTTTAGCAGTATTAATGCCTACTCAAGTTTTAAATTTATATTTAGCCGACTTATCAATAACACACACACTTAACGAGCAGTGTACCCGGTCAGTATGAATATAATGGTAAGTAGAGTGTCGATCACTAAGAGTGGAACGTATTATCTAGTTATTCTAATCAGTATTTTAATATATTAAGTCAATTATACAACCTAATCTAACGCAAGGGGGTTCAGCCTGAGAGACTGGCACGTTTTGGTTGCAATTAAATAATAAACTAAACTAATGAGCACGAATCAGCGATAAGCACGCACGTACACAGATAAATACTTGAGACAATAAGAAGACCTGTCCTGATAATTAAGTAGCTTGTCACTTGTTTTATTGCTAGTTTTATATGAAGTGTATGTAATTAACCCTTTCTCGTTGGCTCTAATCTTATCGGCGAGTAAACCCTTAATGATTACTTATGTCTAAAAGTTATTCCTAAGTGATCAAGTTAGTTATAACCGTGGGAGCAATATGATCTTCTGTAGTCACATACGACAAGCCACTAATAGACACAGAGGTTTTCAATGCACTAATAAAAGTCACCAAAGACATCAACATATAAACTTTAATTAATGGGAAAGCAGTTTTAAGGGAGTGCAAACTTTCCGTTGTCACATTACACAAGCCACCAATCCTGATGAATTAAAGTGTACTAATACAATGAAACAAAACTACTTAATGAATTAAACACATGCAGGACCTTCTTATAGCTCTTGTATCTTCGTTCGGGTGTGTCTTGTGCTGCCTATTCGTCTGAATTCGTTCGCTCGTCTAGGGATATATGGCACGTACGTCAAAAGTCTTAAGTCTAAAAGTCTGTGAAATTCGTCTGGCCTTGGGGTATTTATAGTTTCTGTCTGAGGTAAGATGCGGCGCATTGAATAAGTAGATGCGGCGCATTGACTTAACTTCACGTGGGGTCCAAGGTTATTATATTCCAGAATATTCGTACACCGCCTTGAGATGCGGCGTATCTTCATAACTGTATGCGGCGCATGTCTTCTTGTATCTTGGATCGAAACTGGTGAAATCTTGATAGTGATGCGCCATATGTAAGAAGTATAATGCGGCGCATCTGGAGTAGAACAAGTTGGTTCTTCTTCGTTGACCAAAGTTTCATATGCAATGCATGACAGAATTGCATACGTGCATTCTTCAAAGTCAGGCAATGGTCTTCAATCTCTTCATTTCAGCAGCCTTTTCCAATCTTGATCATTTTTCTCCATTTTTAGTCCATAATAGCTAAGTTTCACCAAATGCTTGTTTTTAACTGAGAATTACAAAAGTAAACGATTAAGTATCAATTCTCATACATAATATAATAAAACAAGTCAAATAAATAGGATAAATGATGATAATAAAATGTACTTATTTGAGTTCGTCACCTATCCTACTAATTATTCCAAATTTGGCAAAATGGGACAGCTTCATTTAAGGATGTTTCAAAGTGCATTTTTCTAGTGTTCAAGCTATTCCAAATCACTTCCAATCACCTAACAACTACTCTAACTCTACCACATTATTATCAAGTGTGTTAGGAAACTCAAGAACTCATAGAAATGAAAGCTTATGACCTTGTTACTTGTTGTCAACTAGATATGTTTTAAGAAAATTTTACAAACATATACAAGAGATACTAATACATATGCAACCATGCAATATAATAGCTCATCTATAATTAGTGTACAGGTATAAAAATTAGTTTGATAACTTACTTGAAGTGATTAGTGTGATGAGAAGATGATTTACTTGATTAACCCAAGACCAATACTCCTAAATTCTTACAATGTGCCCTAATAATACTTGAACTAGCCCAAGACAACCCTTCCTGCTTTTCTTGCTCCTTGGTGGCTCGAATTATATGGGAGAATGAGTAGGTGATGTATTTTAGTTTTCTTCTTGTGCTAATGTAAGTAAAAGAGTGCTAGGATCATGTATTTATATGCCAAATGAGTCTTACTTCCAATAGTTAGTCAATAAGCAATTATGGGTGGCTTGTGAGGGTGTTGGCTGAATTTGACAAAGAGGGGGGGGGGCAAGACTTCTAGTCAAGCCTCCAAATGGTTTTACAACTCCATGTTTTGCTTTACTTGTCTAGTAATTATGTAAGTAGAAAATTTGACTAGGAATTGATGTGGTTTAAGGGGGGGGGGGCACTATGTTAAGTGTAGGAGTAGTAGATTCAATTTTTATGTAAAATGTCTATATTGAATGTATTGGGTATTAAAAAATAGGTATTGTTTATCGGTTTGGTATTAACGTAAGTTACGCGTAATTAAACGTTATGAATAAAGAAATTACATTAGGCGTAAGGAAATATTTTTGGAACTTTGGTAATAATTTAGGAAGTGTAAAAATGCATTAAAATAATTGTTAGGAGTATTGGGTATATCGGGTGTTTATTTAAATCGCGAATGGCGTTTAATATATGTAATTAACTAAAGGAATTGTTTTAGAGATTAAAAATTTTGAACCGGAGTAGGAGCAAGGTATTGGGATGTCGTAGACTAAATATAGCCTAAAGTCCTAGTGCACTTGAAAGGTATTCTAAATTTTACGTTGATTCAACTAAAAAGTTATACGTAAATTGTTCTCAAGTAAATGTCAAGATAAGTAATTTGAGTTTATTGAATAGTATTGACCTGTAAAATAGCGTGTTTTCATAGTCTACCACCATAATATGAATCTCGTCCGCGAGATTCAGTCAGTGTTGGTCACTGGAGTGTTGTCAGTGAAGAGGTGCGGATACTTTTGACGGATCTGGTCTTCTCGTTCCCAAGTGAACTCGAGACCATGTTGAGAATTCCAATGAACCATGACGATTGGAATTCTACTATGTTTAAATTGCTTGACATTACGGTCCATAATTTCTATCAGCTCTTCGATGAAATTAAGCTTGTCATCGAGTTGAATCTCTTTTAACGGAATGATAAGGGATTTATCGGATAAACACTTCTTAAGATTGGAAACATGAAAGGTATTTTGCACACCGTTGAGCTCCAGCGGAAGCTCAAGTTTGTAGGCCACTGGACCGATTCTAGCTAGAATCTTAAATGGTCCAATATACCTAGGGTTCAATTTCCCGCGTTTCCCAAATCGTATCACACCTTTCCAAGGCGATACCTTCAACATTACCATGTCCCCAACTTTGAATTCCAAGGGCTTACGCCTCACATCGGCGTAACTCTTTTGACAATCTCGGGCGGCTTTTAATTTGTTCCGAATCTGAAAAATCTTCTCGGTTGTCTCGTGAACAATGTCTGGATAACTATTGTTGTAGGAAAACTCAATCAACGGCAAATGAGTATCCCAGCTATTACCAAAATCAATTACACAGGCACGAAGCATGTCTTCTAGTGTTTGGATGGTCCTCTCACTCTGACCATCGGTTTGTGGATGATAGGTTGTGCTCATATCAAGACGGGTTCCAAAGGCATCATTATGTAATTCCCAAAATCTTGAAGTGAATCGACTATCTCGATCCGAGATGATTGAAACTGGTACACCATGTTTCGAGACTATCTCCTGGATGTAGATTTTGGTTAACTTATCCATCATGTAGGTTTCCTTAATGGGTAAGAAATGAGCTGATTTGGTGAGACGATCAACGATCACCTAAATTGCATCGTGACCGCTCGGTGTTTTAGGAAGTTTGTTGATGAAATCCTTAGTAATACGCTCCCATTTCCATTGAGGAATCTCTGTTTGCTATAGTAAACCAGACGGCTTCTGGTATTCGGCGTTAACTTTGGAGCAAGTAAGACATTTGCTGACATAAGTAGCAATGTCAGCCTTCTTGTTCGGCCACCAATATAGGGTTTTGAGGTCCTGGTACATCTTATCAGAACCTGGTTGTATGGAATACTTTGACTTGTGTGATTCGTGCATAATCAACTCTCGTAGGCCACCAAAATGTGGTATCCAACTTCTATCTTTGAAGCATAATATTCCATATGTTCTTTTTGCAAAACCATTCTTACTTTCTGGGATCCCATGAAGATTCTCCTTGGATCGGTTCTCTGCCTTAAGTGCTTCAGCCTGAGCCTCAAGAATTTTGGATGGGAGAGGTGAACTAATGGTCATACCCAATGATCTTACCCTTAGAGGTTTAAGTCGCTCTTTCCTGCTAAGGGCATCTGCTACCACGTTTGCTTTGCCTGGATGGTATCGAATCTCGCAATCATAATCACTGAGTAGTTCTAGCCAACGGCGTTGCCTCATATTAAGCTCTTTCTGATCTAAGATATGTTGGAGACTTTTGTGATCCGTGTACACTGTACACTTAGTACCATAGAGATAATGTCTCCAAATATTTAGCGCAAAGACCACCACCCCTAACTCCAAGTCATGAGTGGTGTAATTCTTCTCATGAACTTTGAGTTGTCGAGAAGCGTAAGCTATGACCTTTTCCTTCTACATCAACACCGCCCCAAGTCCTTTATGCAAAGCATCACAATAAACTACAAAATTTTCCATTCCTTTGGGCAATGCCAAAATCGGCGCACTACAAAGTTTTTGCTTCAACAACTGAAAGGCGGACTCTTGTTTCTCTTCCCATTCGTACTTCTGATTCTTCTGCGTTAGCTTGGTCAAAGGCTTCACTATCTTAGAGAAACCCTCGATGAATCTTCTGTAGTACCCGGCAAGACCTAGAAATTGATGAATCTCTGTAGGAGTCTTAGGTGTTCCCCAATCTTTGATAGCCTCGATCTTAGCAGGGTCAACATGCAATCATTGGCTATCAATTACGTGCCCAAGAAATTGTACTTTCCGAATCCAAAAATCACACTTAGAAAACTTAGCATACAACTTCTCTCTCTTGAGTAATTCTAAGATCGTCTTGAGATGTTCTTTGTGCTCTTCTTTGCTTTTAGAGTAGATTAGAATATTGTCAATAAACACAGTTACAAATTTGGCCAGGTACGGCTTGCACACCCGATTCATGAGATCCATAAATACTGTCGGTGCATTAGTTAATCCAAACGACATCACTTGAAACTCGTAATGACCATAACGAGTCCTAAAGGCCGTCTTCGAGATATCTTCCTCCCGGACTTTAAGTTGATGATAACCCGATGTTAAATCAATCTTCGAATAAAAACTGGAATCTTGCAACTGATCGAACAAATCATCAATTCTTGGGAGTGGGTAACGGTTCTTCACCGTTAACTTGTTCAATCCACGATAATCTATGCACATCCGGAACGATCCATCCTTCTTCTTTACGAATAAGACCGGCGCTCCCTAAGGCAAGGAACTTAGTCTAATGAATCCCTTGTCTAGTAGTTCTTGTAACTAATTAGACAATTCTTGCAACTCTGATGGTGCTAGTCGGTAGGGTGCTCTTGCTACTGGTGCCGCTCTTGTCACCAAATCTATCTGGAACTCTACTTTTCGGGTAGGCGGTAGTCCAGGCAAGTCTTCGGGAAAGACTTCCGGAAAATCTCGGACAATCGGTACATCTTCCAATCATTTCTCGTCCGACTTCTTTTTGGTTATGTGTGCTAGAAAAGCATGACATCCTTTCTTTATGTACTTTTCGGTCTTGATACATGATATGATTTTTAGTCGAGTCCCGCTTCGTTCACCACAGATAATCAAGGTTTCACCATTAAAAGGGAGGTGAACAACCTTTTTGTCGCAAATGATCCTGGCATGGTGTTCAGATAGCCAATCCATACCAATTATAACGTCAAAACTATCGAGTTCGATAGGCATAAGGTCGATGTTAAATGGATGGTTTAGGAAGTTAAAGGTACAACCGCGGATTATGGTGTCGGGGCCAACTTGGTTACCATTAGCTAATTCAATGTTGTAGGCAGTTTCTAAGGTGGTCGGTGTGATGTTAAGTAAAGGAGCAAAAGTAGTAGACATAAAACTTTTTTCGGCACCCGAATCAAATAAAACTGAAGGATAACGACCATTGAGAAGAAACGTACCCGTGACAACATTCGGGTCCTCTGTAGCTTCCCTTTTTCTGAGATTGTATACTCTTCCCCGAGCTCCACTATTCTGAGTTCCTATTCCCTGATTCTTCTCCTTTGGGCATTGATTCCTGTAATGTACTGTTTGGCCACATCTGAAACGTGTCCCAGGAACCCTCTGATTTGTTACAGAAGTAGGAGACCTGCAGTCTTTGGTTAAATGCCCAATCTTCTTACAATTTCCGCATGGAGTAGGGCAACGTCCAGGATTATGGTGACGTTGGCACTTGTCACACTTTGGAAGGGTTCCTTCATAACCTTTCTTTTCAGTTGGGCCTGCTACATAGGCCTTAACGACTTCTTGTCTTTTGTTGGGTTGTGGTGCAGCATTTCCTCCCTGTGTAGTATCCCACTTTCTCTTGTTGTTGTTACTGTTATGGTAGCGGTTGTTGTTGTTATTGTTGCGGTTACTATTATTTCCATCTCGAGTAGCCCTTGCTCGAACAATTTGGTCCATTAAATTGTGAGACATTCAGATTGCCTCATCCAGAGTACTTGGCAGTGACATTTCCTTGAATACTAGGCGGAAGTCCCCAGATGTACCTCTCAATCCTTTTTCGTGTAGTAGAAACCATCTCAGGACAGAGAGTAGCCAATTCATGGTATCGCATGGACAATACTCAGCTATTGCCATTTCCTTGAAATCAGCCCATGGTGTTTCAAAAGCAGTATCAATTCCCAATGATTGAGCATAAGCATTCCACCATGATAAGGCACCATCCAACAAGGTACGCGTAGCATATTTCACCTTACAGTCCTCTGCGCAGTTGCACATGCGGAAAACCAATTCCAACTTCTCGAACCAACGTACCAAACCGACAGCTCCTTCCGCGCCACTGAAAGTCTGCGGGTGGCAACCCGAAAATTCCTTGTAAGTACACCCACGAGCTGTGGGTTCAACTCTAGCTGCCGTTCCACTGGCTTCCCCGCCGTTACCACTATTGCGATGGGTCTCGTATTCAGCCATAGCAGCAGCAACTTGTGCCGTGACTCGTTGGGCAACGAGTCGATCGATATCAGCTGCACTCATGCTTTGTTTCTTTGGTGGCATTGTTCTTCTAATCACATGAAACAACAATAATTAGGATCCATAAGTAACAAAGGTCATCACAAGCATATATATACAACCATGACATGTGTAAATCACGACAAGATCAACCACAACAATATAGGAATAAATCATGACAAAAATAAATCATGATAAGAATATGATGTGATAAGAATTGATGCGTGGGTTTTGCAACCTTACAACAGGTTTTACCTCTCGAGGGATCTCAAGAGGCTTACAACCCCACCAGGCAGTGTACCTGACCGATGTAGTATAGTGTAGTGGTAAGTACGGGGGATTGATCGTTCTCCATAGGGAATAGTGTTCGTTAGGTGTGAAAGGCTACTCTAATTAGGTCTAAGGGTTGAGGAAGATTCTTTTTATGTTTTTATAATTTTATGAAAGCAAGTAAAATCTCGGTTTTGAAGGAGTGGGCGGAATTAGTTGCTAGTCAACTAACCCAAATAACTACAAATGCAAATAAAATAAAATAACAAAAATGAAAAGTGGTGAGAAACTTATGTGTAGAGAAATGTGTTTACTTAGATTTCCTTACTCCCTAACTATTTTTACCGGTTAATTAGTGTGTATTAGTCGCGTGGATGACGGGTG
Source organism: Artemisia tridentata subsp. tridentata (assembly GCA_021014915.2). Taxonomy (NCBI): domain Eukaryota; kingdom Viridiplantae; phylum Streptophyta; class Magnoliopsida; order Asterales; family Asteraceae; genus Artemisia; species Artemisia tridentata. The sequence goes on along the minus strand of CP139508.1, from coordinate 256,064,305 downwards.
TATTCCTTAATACCATTCGTGGGGTGGCGTACTTACTTCCCCAAACTCTACAAGCTCCTACTTCACTCCTATGTCGAGCCGGCTAGGAAGCTCCTAACATGGGATCACTAGAATTCGCTTGTGCATTAAATACAACCATAAAAACCTTTAGTACGCGTTTGGTTCATGTTTCTTAAGACGTTCAAGCAAGTTACCGAATAGGAAGTTAGCCAGTTTTCTTAAGCCTAACATAGATAAACAATCATCCAATACAACTAACAACACACTAACAACCAATAATCAATAGCTAGGTTTCATTAGATCTAAGCAAACACAAGATAAAATTAGCCTAACATGTTAAACAAAAGACAAGCATAAGATAGAATCAAACAACACATAGACATATTGAATGATTAATTGATAACTTATCTTTCAATGAAACATGGAAGATCTCAAGGCAAGAAGCCCTGAAAAAGTAGCTAAAATCGTCTTAGGGTTTTATCCCAAAATTCCACACACTAAGCTCTCCCTTAATGACAAAAAATTAGAAAACTATATATAGACTTTGACATCTGACGGCGTCACCTTATGCATTGTGACGCCGTCACCTCGCCGCTTTTAGGGTTCCCGGGTGACCATCTTGACGCCGTCCCTCTTTAGCTCTTCAAAAATCCATTCTGGCTTATCAAGGCTTGACGCCGTCGGATCATGAACGTGACGCCGTCCCCTTATGATTTAAGCCGTGACGCCCTTGATTTAGTTAAAGCGTGACGCCGTCAGAATTCTCATGCAAACTCACTGGCCCGTCATGAGTAAATTTCACATCCAACTTTTCTTGCCAAAGCATGACGCCGTCTGGAGTTAATGTTGACGCCGTCAAAGGTGACTTTCAGCACAATATTGAGACTTTGCCGTTTTCTTCACTTTTATGCTCCAAAAACGTCCAAAATGCCTCCTTTTCCAGATTTCTCCTCAAAAGTACCTAAAATGACAAAAGGAACGATTTAGGGCAATATTTGATCAAATAAATACGATTTAAGGCTTAAATGACCCCTTAAAAGCGGTACACTTTTCGCCTCATCAAATACCCTTACACTTGAGATTTGCTTGTCCTCAAGCAAATGCGCTTTTATTCTAATCAGAATACAAGTTAGGGGTCATTTAATGCAAACATAAAAGTAATTACAACAAATAATCGTTCCACTTCAATCATAATAAGCACGGAGATTATATACTAGCACCTCACAAGTAGTGTTTAGATACTCACATCTCTCAAGTGTCATCAAAATAAATCTCATAAATGAAAACGGAAAATATCTCTCACTACCTGTCATAGCAAATAGATTACCATAGGCTTGGGAAAGGATCGAAAACCTCCTCCACTAGGCGTAAGCACCTAAGATAAACTATCAAAGAGGGCTTTTAAATGGGTTATAACGTTAGGTGTAGGGAAAAGGAAAACACGGTTTTGTTGGATACGGGATATTTTACTGGTGGCTAGTTAAAGATCTTGATCAATTACATGTACTATACAATGTTGCTAAGCCAAGACTAGACTCGATCTTAAGCTAGAAACAAAATAACAAAATAACAAAAACATAAAAATAAACATAAAACAAACATAAAATGAAACGGGATGGTAGTCCGTATGTTTTTTCTATTTTTCATTTTCTCATTTTTTTGTATTTTTCTTGATTTTTTCGATTTTTTTTTTTTTTTTTTTTTTTTTTTTTTTTTTTTTTTTTTGCATACACTTTTACCCTACCATCCAAAATAATACATCATAGGGGCATTGCATCCCCTTACACTTGAACTTTTACATAACTTTACAAATACTAATCTAATGACTCGAATTAAGATAATTGAAAAACTTGGAGTACTTTTAAAACATTTAGCACATATGGGGGTAATAAATGATGTTCTTCCCCATTACTCCATTACACTAGTACTTTACCCACGAGTCCCAATCGTCCCAAAACAATATGTACAAGGATATGACTCGACTTAGCAACCATGTAATCAACTAGATAATTAACTTGGGTTTAAACAAATGTTGTAACAATAATGCACTAAAGATGAGTGCATACAAGGTAGGCTAAGGCGATTTGGGTGTACATTTAAGTGGGGTGTAACAAATTCTTCCTTTAAGTAAAATGCTTAAAGGTCGAAACGAAAAGATAGGCTCTGAGGGGTGTACTAGGGGTATCGTGTACTAAAAATGAGTACAACGCAAAGGGTGTGGGAGAATTACTTGACCAATGTAGCCAATGTAATTATAACAAAAACACAGGTGTAAAACAATGGGTTAATCCTAATGCCTCTTATCATGTAGTAAATCTAACTACACGAATGTAGTCTCACTTGTGGCCTTGGAATGGTCCTAACGCAAGTTCTAGAATCTAAGTGCTACCGGTACACACATCATAGCATAACGCTTTTCCTACCAATTCTAGGGGCGAACCTCACATATTTGGGGGTGGAAAAATTTTTTAGTGGTACGGTTTTTGTGCTAGTCATATAACTCCTATCCGTGAGACGCTCATTAAGATCAAAGTTTCACCCCCTATATGTTGTAAAAAATTTTAAATTTGGCACTAAAATTACCTTAACAAGTATTTCTCTCAGTTTTATTACACATCTACTATTAAACAAACAAAAATCAAGCGCAATTGTATTCTCTAAAATCGTACTTTTACCCTCCCCTTACACTTAAGATGAACATTGTCCCCAATGTTCAAGTAACAAGATGTAAAAGTAAAAAGTAAAAGAATGAAATCAAATACTCCCCTGATTCGCTCGTTGGATAATGAAATTACACGGTTAAATCTTCCTCCAAAGAGAATGTTGAAGCTCCATGACTAATGCATCGCCATAAGCTTGATTCCATAAACATCTCCTTGTCCAAAATAACCTGTTGAACCTGAGAAAACAAACACGAAAACCTGCATAACATCGGCGGGATAAAATCTATATATAAGGATATAATGCTTGTGGAATGATAACTTTGCAGATTCCTGGAGATTATAAGTTGGAGATTTTAATAAAAACTTTTTATGAAAACAAAATTTTCAAAAATTTCTGGAAATTAAATATGACGCCGTCAGGTTATAACCCCTGACGCCGTCAGAAATGACCTGACAAAAATTTTCGTTTTAAGTTTCCGGAAAATTTCTGGAAAAACCTTTACCTTACTTCCTGGAAATCCTGCAAAACATCATTATGACTCGATACAAGCATTTGACTCAAACAAATACGAATATGTATGTTAATTCAATATTATTACGATTCATGTAATTTGTGTTCTAAAAACCGATTTAGATTTCCCTTACACTTATCTTTTGCAAAATACCTTTATATGTAGTTAAGACGAAGTTAAAAACAACATAAAGCATTTTCACAAATTAGTTTTGAACATGAATCAATAAGAATAAAAATTAAACACACATACGAAACAAATAAAAACAAGCAAACAAATAAATAAACACACAAAGCAAATAAAATAAATAAAGCTTGGGTTGCCTCCCAAGAAGCGCCTTTCTTTATTAACGAGTCTTGTAGCTAGACTCAAAGTCACGGGGTCTACGTTTTTCCGTTTTGCTTCTCAATTGCCCCTCTAATCATCCTAACAACCTCCATATCAATTTTGTATTTAGGTCCAAGGTTTAAGCAATCTTTATAATAAAGGCTTCCCTTATTCCAAACATGGTCCATGCCCTTTTCTTTATCCTCTTCATTGATGTCCTCAATCGCACCAATGTTGTCCATGTCAAATCGAGGCACAAAACGAAATTCTTTAACCCGATAAGGCATCCTATATGTGATCCTATCTATGTGATTAGAAAACTGAACCGTGCCTTTCGAACGGTCATACCTTAAATTGGATGCTTCGATAAATGGCTTACCTAACACGACGCGAGATAGGCGGCAGTCAACAACACTTGCCATATCTTCTAAAATCATGAAGTTGGTGATAAAGGTAAAGTTCCCAACAAGGATATGTATATCCTTAATCCTTCCAACGAAGTTGCAAACTCCGCCTGGACATTTGGGGTCCATCCTAGGCTCAAGTGGTGTATTTATGATTTGGCTATAGAGGCCTGAGGACATAACGTTGATTGGGGATTCACAGTCAATGTAAGCGTGCTCAACGTATTGGTACCCAATCATACATGGTATCTTCACATTCCCGGGATCACCTCTCTTAATCTTTGGGTCAATTCTAACAAAAGGTGGTCGAGGGTTATCAACTAGGTTGTTATAGTAAGCAATCTCCTCCTTAGTGGGGTATTCGTTGAAACAATCATCCAACCTAGGATCTACCTTTACTTCCTCAATTTTCTCAATCAACTTATCAACCGTAAGATTATTACGTTCTAAGTAATTATCTGAGTATATGGCGGTCCCTAAGTTGTTCAAGGCATAATCAAGCTCTATATCAATCATTCTACTGAGCTCCCTGAGCTCACTAATCTCATTCTCAAGTTGGCTACGCAATAAAGCTACTTCGCCAGGTGTAAGGGGTGGATTCGCGTTTTCCATAATGGCAAACTGAATAGTCAATGAAAATTTGTTACGAACAAAAGCACAAAGCAAATAGATAGACTAAAGAAAATCTAGAAAAATAAAACAAAAATCTCACTAGAAAGGAATCTAGTGAGTAGACCTAATAGAAATAAAAATTCAACCTAAACAATAACTATTCCCCGGCAACGGCGCCAAAAACTTGATGCGTGGGTTTTGCAACCTTACAACAGGTTTTACCTCTCGAGGGATCTCAAGAGGCTTACAACCCCACCAGGCAGTGTACCTGACCGATGTAGTATAGTGTAGTGGTAAGTACGGGGGATTGATCGTTCTCCACAGGGAATAGTGTTCGTTAGGTGTGAAAGGCTACTCTAATTAGGTCTAAGGGTTGAGGAAGATTCTTTTTATGTTTTTATAATTTTATGAAAGCAAGTAAAATCTCGGTTTTGAAGGAGTGGGCGGAATTAGTTGCTAGTCAACTAACCCAAATAACTACAAATGCAAATAAAATAAAATAACAAAAATGAAAAGTGGTGAGAAACTTATGTGTAGAGAAATGTGTTTACTTAGATTTCCTTACTCCCTAACTATCTTTTACCGGTTAATTAGTGTGTATTAGTCGCGTGGATGACGGGTGTATTCCTTAATACCATTCGTGGGGTGGCGTACTTACTTCCCCAAACTCTACAAGCTCCTACTTCACTCCTATGTCGAGCCGGCTAGGAAGCTCCTAACATGGGATCACTAGAATTCGCTTGTGCATTAAATACAACCATAAAAACCTTTAGTACGCGTTTGGTTCATGTTTCTTAAGACGTTCAAGCAAGTTACCGAATAGGAAGTTAGCCAGTTTTCTTAAGCCTAACATAGATAAACAATCATCCAATACAACTAACAACACACTAACAACCAATAATCAATAGCTAGGTTTCATTAGATCTAAGCAAACACAAGATAAAATTAGCCTAACATGTTAAACAAAAGACAAGCATAAGATAGAATCAAACAACACATAGACATATTGAATGATTAATTGATAACTTATCTTTCAATGAAACATGGAAGATCTCAAGGCAAGAAGCCCTGAAAAAGTAGCTAAAATCGTCTTAGGGTTTTATCCCAAAATTCCACACACTAAGCTCTCCCTTAATGACAAAAAATTAGAAAACTATATATAGACTTTGACATCTGACGGCGTCACCTTATGCATTGTGACGCCGTCACCTCGCCGCTTTTAGGGTTCCCGGGTGACCATCTTGACGCCGTCCCTCTTTAGCTCTTCAAAAATCCATTCTGGCTTATCAAGGCTTGACGCCGTCGGATCATGAACGTGACGCCGTCCCCTTATGATTTAAGCCGTGACGCCCTTGATTTAGTTAAAGCGTGACGCCGTCAGAATTCTCATGCAAACTCACTGGCCCGTCATGAGTAAATTTCACATCCAACTTTTCTTGCCAAAGCATGACGCCGTCTGGAGTTAATGTTGACGCCGTCAAAGGTGACTTTCAGCACAATATTGAGACTTTGCCGTTTTCTTCACTTTTATGCTCCAAAAACGTCCAAAATGCCTCCTTTTCCAGATTTCTCCTCAAAAGTACCTAAAATGACAAAAGGAACGATTTAGGGCAATATTTGATCAAATAAATACGATTTAAGGCTTAAATGACCCCTTAAAAGCGGTACACTTTTCGCCTCATCAAGAATCAACCATAATAAATCACAATAACCATAATATATTCTCATCATGAGTAGATACAACCACAACAAGATAAAAATACATCACGACAAGGATAAATCATGATAAGAATATGGCGTGATAAGGATCAACCATAATAAGAATAAATCACGACAACCATAATATAATCACAACATGAGTAGATACAACCACAACATATATGAATATAAAATGAAAAGTCTCGGTTTACATCGACCGATGTCATATCATAGCGTAATCATACAATACATCCCAAAATAACTTGCTACATTGTTGTACAACTAACAAAAGATCACAAGCGTCATTACTAATGCGACACACCCCGTGGCTAGGATATAAATACAAAAGCTACCTATGATACTAATATAATCTAGGCACTGCCTAATGCACCGTCAAGACGGTGCTGGAGCTCCCTGATCTGCTCGGTGAGACTCGTAATCAATGCTCCCTAGTCGCAATGTCGCGCTTGCTCGTCCTCCACGAAGCGCTCTAGAATAGCAATCCGGGAGTGGGCAATGATCTGATGCTCTAGCTGAGTCTCTATAGTCTCAATGCGCTCCAAGGAAAACTCATCAAGATGATCAAATGCTTGGTCAATGCGGTCCTCATGGCGGACCATCCTAGCAATCAAGAGTGGGATAGTGTGATGGATGGGCTCACTTATGACTAGTAGGACTCGTGCAGCTGCCATAGCAGAACTCTCCCCCAACTCAAAGGTACTCGGAGTACCCTCATCATATCTCCACTCACTGAGAGTATGCGGAATGAACGACCACATGCGAGCGTTAACCCGCCTGTGTGTCCTGGGTCGAGCAGAGTCCTCGGCAGTAGCCTCGGCATAGGGATCGGAAGGTGAAGGTGATAAGGTAAAAGTCCTCTTGCGAGGTGGTAGCAAAGTATCGGGAATAGCTCTGGGTGATGGTGGTAGTGGGACTGTGGTAGTCTGAAGATAAGTAAACAGTGGTGGTGGTGGTGGTGGAGATTATGGTGGTGATGGAAAATGAAATGAAGTAGTTGGTGCTGGCACATGGCTGGGCTGAGGTCGTACCATTTTCCTAGCGGTACGGAGCATGATAGGGCCAGTCTCGTGTAGCCGATAGCGACAACCAATAGGTATCTGGTCCGGCTGCACTACAGGGATACGCCTAGCACGGCGTGTTGGAGGTGAAACAGGTGGTGATGGAACTGGAGGGGCAGGTGCAATGGGTGGTGATGATACAGGAGGTGTAGATACAGTCTCATCATCCTCGAATGGCTCAGTCTCCGCAGAGGCATCACCAGAGGGTGCAGGAACTGGAATAGCTGGTAGTATCAGAACAGTGGTGGATGATGATGTGTCCTCCATGTCTGAATCCGAATGAATGATAATGGGATGAGTGGGTGAAGATATGTCGCAGTAACCAGGTCAATATAAATATATAAAAATATAAGTAACTCGTATAAAGTAAGTAAATAAAAGCATGTATAGTAATCGTACACACATCATGATGTTGTGAAGTGTCATGACCTAATGGTTATAGTCTAGGGTCAATGATGCATTCTAGTTCTCTATAACCTTGGCTCTGGTACCAATCTGTCACACCCCCAAAATTTGGATTGCAGCGAAATGAAATTCCGAGGGCGTGATGTTCTTGGATAACAAAGTACAAGGAAATAAAGAATGACCTCAAAGTGAGTCACATTAAAATGAGCGTTTGATTTAGACATACACGTTTTACAAAAGCATTAATATCACATTAAAACGACCCTGAAGCTCAACGAAATGGTATACAAGCAAGCATAATAATAATAAATGCCCCAACTAAGTGTTTGCCAGACACTCAAAAATAATCTTAATGATATGCGTCCATTTGACAGGTTGGCGCGACCAACTCGGACGGGGGTGTTAACCCAAATAGATCTATTAATAGCATCCGCGCTTACAAGTAATTAATGGTTCATGATTCAAGGGGACTTTAATGGCAATGCGGTAACTTAGGCAAAGTAACGGTTTTTAGTACTTGTGTCAGAAAAATAAGCAATGTATTCCCACCCCGAGGGTTTAGAAATAATGTAAAAACCGGGGCTATGAAACTCACCTTAGTTATCAAATCTCGATTAGTAATATGGTAAATTGTGAATAGTGGTCCGATAACTCTAACCGCAACCTAAATAAGTACCATGTCTTAGGTTTGAAAACAAGGTCGTGCGTGCAAGTTCATATGCTATTATATCACTTGTACATGTTTGTTGCAACATTTAACGTCAAAAATATGGTTATGACAACTCGTTCCATGATTAATTATAAAATACCTCGGATATAACGCGTAATTAGTTTGTCTCGTACTTTAGGTAGGGTTATCTTACTAATAAGTATTTTAGAAAATTCTCCGTTACGCTTTAACAACATTCTACGATAGTCTTCTAAGTGACTTTTTGAGAAAAATAAAGTTTTACATCAATAATTAACACTTAGTTGGATTCCTGATAATGACCAAGTGACCCTGTAAAGCTAGTCGTAAAATAGTTTCTACTAAGTGTTACTGACCCAACTCAGTGGATTTAGGAAGTATATAGTAAGGTCTACAAAAGCTAACACTGACTTTTAGCCCATTCGGATCCCGATCCCACACTTTTATGGCCATGAAGTTAGGTGGTCAGGCTGTTTTTATAGTTTCTGGACAGTTTTTGGGGAAGTTTGAGAGGTCATAAGTTACTCTTTATAAATCTATTTGACGAACGGTTGGATTTTTTGGAATCTAGGCCAGGTGAGCTTTATTTTACCTACTAGTGTCATTTTTCCATAACAGACCCTATCTATGAGAAAAATGGGGTTAAACATGGTTGCATGGGAAAAAAGTTTTGACACTTAGAAAAGTTTCTCAGTTTGAGCTGTTGGTTTTGGTCAGTTTTCGTCGTAATTCAAATCTGTGTATCTTGGTCGTTTTAGCTCCGTTTCTTATGTTCTTTATATCCCCGGGTTCATATTTAAGGGTACTAAAATATTTTTAGTATCTCAGAATATTTAGCTAACTTTAAATGCCCATTTTTATGTCACACCCTCAAATTTCATGACTAGCAGCGGAATGAAGCATTCGAGGGCGCGACTGATCATAGCACCACAGTTACAGTTATATTGAACGACCTAAAGTGTCGTTTAGAAAATACATCGTTTGATTATTTAAAACATTCAAAGTTTACAAAACAAGGTCCCAAAAGGTGAAACAAGTTTTCAGAAAACAAGTTCATACAATTCAAACGATGGATAAGTGCATAAAATATAAAGTGAGACGCGTCGACTCTGCGACTCCATGGTATGTCCTTATGCAAGCCAACATGCGATACCTTAATTACCTGAAAATACATTGCTAAAAATGGTCAACAATAATGTTGGTGAGTTCATAGGTTTATGTAAATGAAATGTTATACGAAACCACAAGTATAAAGTATATGACAAAACCATGCCACATAAAAATGATACATTAGCTCTTAAGCTCATGACCCCGAAGCTAGACTGAATGAAATGCCCCAACTGAGTGTTTGCCTTTCACTCTAATATGACAGAAATGAAATGCGTTCGTTTAACCAGTTGGCGCTACCAACCCGAACGGAGGAGTCACCCTCAATAGATCTATTCACTCACTCTCGCTTGCTCACAATTAACGGTTCATGATAATAAAGGGGACTTTAATCTGGGCAATGATGTAACTTAAGCAATGTAATGAGTTTGGATACTTTGGTCCGCATATAAAAATGGTGCAATGTATTCTCTCCCGAGAGTTTAGAAATCAATAAACAATTTAAAACGGGGCTATGAAAACTCACCTGATATGATATAGCAACAATGACAATAGTGGATGTGATGAAATGATACTCGGTCTCTAACCACGACCTATTATGAATGATGTGATCCAATTTAAGCAATGATACAATGCAACACATGCAATTACGTATGTTAACGATACCACTTGTTAGTTTTGAAAATAACATTTATTGACGAAAAATACATTTTTGACGTCTCGTTAAGTTGTAAACTACTTTTCGTGTAAATATGTTGAGACGGTACTCCACGATCCTCATTTAGTGTTCTATCGGCAAATATAATGTTTTTGTCGCAAAAATAACACTTTTCATAACTTGTGAAAATATGTCCAAAATGGCTTCGTGAAACTAATCGCGAAATATTGTACGTTAAGTGTTAGTGATCAAACTCGACGTTTTTGAAAACCTTGCAACATAATCTTAATGTCGTTTCGTTTGACTTTTGATCAAACGCGCTTCGATCATATAGAAAATCGGCTATCAACTTAGTGACTTGTAAAAATACTAGTTTTTATACTTAAAATACTTTCTAATAGTGGGTTGTCAAAAATAAAGCAGAGTTTGTCGGGTTCAAACGCGTGTATCTCGGTCGTTATAAGCTCATTTTGTACGTTCTTTATATCCACGGCTTCGTATATACATTAACTAACATAATCTCAGTAGTTCGGGTCATCTAGATCACGTCTAATGCCTCATTTTATCCTTTGAATCTCGGCGATCAGCAACTAAATTTTCAGAATTTTAGTTTTCATCGTCTAACTTTGAAAAATCATATCTCCTTCGTTATAAGTCGGTTTTTAGTGATTCAAGCGGCCACGGTTTCTTTTTTGAAAGAACTTTCTAAATACGAAGGCCAAAATAGTTCAACATTTTCTGAGTTTTCCAGTTTACACGTTTTTGACAGTAGCTTATATATACTTGTTAAAACTCATTTCTAAGGTTCAAGGCTTGTTTATACTACTTCCAATCAACTCCACAAGTTCGCAAATCCTACCATACACCTTCTTAGGGTGTCATGGGATCCTAAACATCATCAAAATTCGTGGATTTCATGAGATCATTAGTAAAACTTATGGATCTAGTGTTAAGGATAATTATTGAACAAAGTGGTATATATAACATGTATATTTGCATGATCAACTACTAATATAACTTGAAAAACAATCAAATGAAAGTATGAAAAGATTAGAAAGATGATTTTGAAGCTTACTTGATGATGTGAAGAGATTTGATGAGAAAAACTGTAATAACCTAGGGTTTTTATCACAAAACCCTAACAAGGAAGGTAAATGGAGGTTGATTATCACTAGATCTTAGAAAAATTTTGGTTCCTCCTTGGTGTTCTTAGCTTGGCTGATCCATATGAGAGAAAAAGAGAGATTTTGTGTGTTATTTTAGGCTAGTTGATTTAGTGAAATGAGATGTTATCTAAATAAATTCAAGAGACATGAAAACATAAGCATCAAATGAGGTAAAGTCCAAGTAAGAAAAGAATGGATTAGGGATGGTGGGGGGGGGGGGGGGGGCGGCACACATGAAGAAAAATGTGGAGGGATGGTTAATTAATGAAGTTGTCTCAATATTGAATGAATTAGTGTAGTTTGTGTATACATTAGGTGTTACCGGGTACCGAGTTATCTTGAAATAAATATTAACGAGGTGAAACAAAATGCGACAAAGTTCTAAAAATTGTAAAGTCATATTCCTTCCAAGAATCGGGTGTTAGAATGATAATCGGGTTGAAATATCGTAAACCGACGGAGTTATAAGCTCCTAACGGAAAATGTAGCAATTGATTTAAAAACACCAGGTAAAATAATAATATAATCTTTATATCATTAAAATTAGTATGAAAATGTATTAGGATCATTGTCGGGAGTATTGGGTCTAATGTTAGTAGTAATGACTGAGTGGTAACGTTAATTAAACAATTAAGCATACGTTAATGAAAATCACACAAACCCGTGCATGACCTAACATGATAATGATGTTACTAATGATATGTAGACTACTCTAGTATATATGATGTGTCCTTACTGATGGTGCATGAATACGCAGATAAACCTAACTGGTTACGCGCATTTGAATACCCGTAAACCTAGTTTACGACATGATGAATGATACCCATGAATACTGATTTCCCTCCGGGAATGAATAGTGTCACATGAATAGTAAAATTTTTGACGACTTCTCAAAGTCTCAAACAGACTCCGAAAATGATGAATAGTGAAATAATGAATAGTGTTCGGTGAATAGTAAATGATGAATAGTAACTCATGAATATTAAATTGTCGAGGTTTCAAAAAATGACCTGAACTTGTGATTTGTGACAGTCGAACACCCTAAAAGGAATTCAGTCCCTGAATTCAGCTGATGTTGGTCTCTGAAGTAGTCTCGGTGAAAAGATGTGGGTATTTGAGCCGCATCTGGTCTTCCCGTTCCCAAGTAAACTCAGGACCTCTACGAGAATTCCAGCGAACTTTGACGATCGTAATTCGACTCTGCTTCAACTGTTTGACCTCACGGTCCACAATTTCTGCTGGTTCTTCCACAAAGTTAAGCTTATCATCGAGCTGAACTTCTTCCAATGGGATTACGAGCGTTTCGTCTGAAAGACATTTCTTGAGGTTTGAGACATGAAACGTGTTATGTACACTGCTGAGCTCTGACGGAAGCTCAAGCCTGTATGCTACCGGACTAATACTTTCCAGAATCTTGAATGGCCCTATGTATCTCGGGTTCAACTTCCCGCATTTCCCGAATCGTATCACGCCCTTCCAAGGCGAGACCTTCAACATGACTTTGTCTCCAACCTGAAATTCTAATGGTTTGCGTCGAACATCGGCGTAACTTTTCTGTCGGCTTCTGGCTGTTTGGAGTCTTTCTCTAATCTGAATTATCTTTTCTGTTATTTCTCTTACCAACTCTGGACCAGTTAGTTGTACATCACCAACTTCGGCCCAACAAACTGGGGACCGGCACTTATGACCATAGAGTGCCTCAAATGGTGCGGCTTTTATGCTCGAGTGATAATTGTTATTTTAAGAGAACTCGTTCAATGGCAAATGGTTAGCCCAACCATTTCCGAAATCAATCACACACGCCCTGAGCATGTCTTCCAATGTCTGAATCGTTCTCTCGCTCTAACCATCGGTCTGAGGATGATAGGCAGTGCTCATGTCTAATTTATGACAACTCGTTCCATGATTAAGTATAAAATACCTCAGATATAACGCGTAATTAGTTTGTCTCGTACTTTAGTTAGGGTTATCTTAAGTGTTACTGACCCAACTCAGTGGATTTAGGAAGTATATAGTAAGGTCTACAAAAGCTAACACTGACTTTTAGCCCATTCGGATCCCGATCCCACACTTTTATGGCCATGAAGTTAGGTGGTCAGGCTGTTTTTATAGTTTCTGGACAGTTTTTGGGGAAGTTTGAGAGGTCATAAGTTACTCTTTATAAATCTATTTGACGAACGGTTGGACTTTTTGGAATCTAGGCCAGGTGAGCTTTATTTTACCTACTAGTGTCATTTTTCCATAACAGACCCTATCTATGAGAAAAATGGGGTTAAACATGGTCACATGGGAAAACTGTTTTGACACTTTAAATGGTTTTGGTCAGTTTTCGTCATAATTCAAATCTATGTATCTTGGTCGTTTTAGCTCCATTTCTTATGTTCTTTATATCCCCGGGTTCATATTTAAGGGTACTAACATATTTTTAGTATCTCAGGATATTTAGCTAACTTTAAATGCCCATTTTTACGTCACACCCTCAAATTTCGTGACTTGCAGCGGAATGAAGCATTCGAGGGCGCGACTGATCATAGCACCACAGTTACAGTTATATTGAACGACCTAAAGTGTCGTTTAGAAAATACATCGTTTGATTATTTAAAACATTCAGAGTTTACAAAACAAGGTCCCAAAAGGTGAAACAAGTTTTCAGAAAACAAGTTCATACAATTCAAACGATGGATAAGTGCATAAAATATAAAGTGAGACGCGTCGACTCCGCGACTCCATGGTATGTCCTTATGCAAGCCAACATGCGATACCTTAATTACCTGAAAATACATTGCTAAAAATGGTCAACAATAATGTTGGTGAGTTCATAGGTTTATGTAAATGAAATGTTATACGGAAACCACAAGTATAAAGTATATGACAAAACCATGCCACATAAAAATGATACATTAGCTCTTAAGCTCATGACCCCGAAGCTAGACTCAATGAAATGCCCCAACTGAGTGTTTGCCATTCACTCTAATATGACAGAAATGAAATGCGTTCGTTTGACCAGTTGGCGCTACCAACCCGAACGGAGGAGTCACCCTCAATAGATCTATTCACTCACTCTCGCTTGCTCACAATTAACGGTTCATGATAATAAAGGGGACTTTAATCTGGGCAATGATGTAACTTAAGCAATGTAATGAGTTTGGATACTTTGGTCCGCATATAAAAATGGTGCAATGTATTCTCCCCCGAGAGTTTAGAAATCAATAAACAATTTAAAACGGGGCTATGAAAACTCACCTGATATGATATAGCAACAATGATAATAGTGGATGTGATGAAATGATACTCGGTCTCTAACTACGACCTATTATGAATGATGTGATCCAAGGTAAGCAATGATACAATGCAACACATGCAATTACGTATGTTAACGATACCACTTCTTAGTTTTGAAAATAACATTTATCGACGAAAAATACATTTTTGACGTCTCGTTAAGTTGTAAACTACTTTTCGTGTAAATATGTTGAAACGGTACTCCACGATCCTCATTTGGTGTTCTATCGGCAAATATAATGTTTTTGTCGCAAAAATAACACTTTTCATAACTTGTGAAAATATGTCTAAAATGGCTTCGTGAAACTAGTTACGAAATATTGTACGTTAAGTGTTAGTGATCAAACTCGACGTTTTTGAAAACCTTGCAACATAATCTTAATGTCGTTTCGTTTGACTTTTGATCAAACGCGCTTCGATCATATAGAAAATCGGCTATCAACTTAGTGACTTGTAAAAATACTAGTTTTTATACTTAAAATACTTTCTAATAGTGGGTTGTCAAAAATAAAGTAGAGTTTGTCGGGTTCAAACGCGTGTATCTCGGTCGTTATAAGCTCGTTTTGTACGTTCTTTATATCCACGGCTTCGTATAAACATGAACTAACATAATCTCAGTAGTTCGGGTCGTCTAGATCACGTCTAATGCCTCGTTTTGTCCTTTGAATCTCGGCGATCAGCAACTAAATTTTCAGAATTTTAGTTTTCATCGTCTAACTTTGAAAAATCATATCTCCTTCGTTATAAGTCGGTTTTTAGTGATTCAAGCGGCCACGGTTTCGTTTTTGAAAGAACTTTCTGAATATGAAGGCCAAAATAGTTCAACATTTTCTGAGTTTTCCAGTTTACACGTTTTTGGACAGTAGCTTATATATACTTGTTAAAACTCATTTCTAAGGTTCAAGGCTTGTTTATACTACTTCCAATCAACTCCACAAGTTCGCAAATCCTACCATACACCTTCTTAGGGTGTCATGGGGTCCTAAACATCATCAACATTGGTGGATTTCATGAGATCATTAGTAAAACTTTTGGATCTAGTGTTAAGGATAATTATTGAACAAAGTGGTATATATAACATGTATATTTGCATGATCAACTACTAATATAACTTGAAAAACAATCAAAGAAAAGATTAGAAAGATGATTTTGAAGCTTACTTGATGATGTGATGAGATTTGATGAGAAAATGTATAATAACCTAGGGTTTTTATCACAAAACTCTAACAAGGAAGGTAAATGGAGCTTGATTATCACTAGATCTTAGAAAAATTTTGGTTCCTCCTTGGTGTTCTTAGCTTGGCTGATCCATATGAGAGAAAAAGAGAGATTTTGTGTGTTATTTTTGGCTAGTTGATTTAGTGAAATGAGATGTTATCTAAATAAATTCAAGAGACATGAAAACATAAGCATCAAATGAGGTAAAGTCCAAGTAAGAAAAGAATGGATTAGGGATGGTAGGGGGGGGGGGGGGGGCGGCACACATGAAGAAAAATGGGGAGGGATGTTTAATTAATGAAGTTGTCTCAATATTGAATGAATTAGTGTAGTTTGTGTATACATTAGGTGTTACCGGGTACCGAGTTATCTTGAAATAAATATTAACGAGGTGAAACAAAATGCGACAAAGTTCTAAAAATTGTAAATTCATATTCCTTGCAAGAATCGGGTGTTAGAATGATAATCGGGTTGAAATATCATAAACCGACGGAGTTATAAGCTCCTAACGGAAAATGTAGCAATTGATTTAAAAACACCGGGTAAAATAATAATATAATCTTTATATCATTAAAATTAGTATGAGAATGTATTAGGATCATTGTCGGGAGTATTGGGTCTAATGTTAGTAGTAATGACTGAGTGGTAACGTTAATTAAACATTTAAAACATACGTTAATGAAAATCACACAAACCCGTGCATGACCTAACATGATAATGATGTTACTGATGATATGTAGACTACTTTAGTCTATATGATGTGTCCTTACTGATGGTGCATGAATACACAGCTAAACCTAACTGGTTACGCGCATTTGAATACCCGTAAACCTAGTTTATGACATGATGAATGATGCCCATGAATAGTGATTTCCCTCCGAGAATGAATAGTGTCACATGAATAGTAAAATTTTTGATGACTTCTCAAAGTCTCAAACTAACTCCGAAATGATGAATAGTGAAATAATGAATAGTGTTCGGTGAATAGTAAATGATGAATAGTAACTCATGAATAGTAAATTGTCGAGGTTTCAAAAAATGACCTGAAATTGTGATTTGTGACAGTCGAACACCCTAAAAGGAATTCAGTCCCTGAATTCAGCTGATGTTGGTCTCTGGAGTAGTCTCGGTGAAAAGATGTGGGTATTTGAGCCGCATCTGGTCTTCCCGTTACCAAGTAAACTCAGGACCTCTACGAGAATTCCAGCGAACTTTGATGATCGCAATTCGACTCTGCTTCAACTGTTTGACCTCACGGTCTATAATTTCTGCTGGTTCTTCCACAAAGTTAAGCTTACCATCGAGCTGAACTTCTTCCAATGGGATTACGAGCGTTTCGTCTGAAAGACATTTCTTGAGGTTTGAGACATGAAACGTGTTATGTACACTGCTGAGCTCTGACGGAAGCTCAAGCCTGTATGCTACCGGACCAATCCTTTCCAGAATCTTGAATGGCCCTATGTATCTCGGGTTCAACTTCCCGCATTTCCCGAATCGTATCACACCCTTCCAAGGCGAGACCTTCAACATGACTTTGTCTCCAACCTGAAATTCTAATGGTTTGCGTCGAACATCGGCGAAACTTTTCTGTCGGCTTCTGGCTGTTTGGAGTCTTTCTCTAATCTGAATTATCTTTTCTGTTGTTTCTCTGACCAACTCTGGACCAGTTAGTTGTACATCACCAACTTCGGCCCAACAAACTGGGGACCGGCACTTACGACCATAGAGTGCCTCAAATGGTGCGGCTTTTATGCTCGAGTGATAACTGTTATTGTAAGAGAACTCGATCAATGGCAAATGGTTAGCCCAACCATTTTCGAAATCAATCACACACGCCCTGAGCATGTCTTCCAATGTCTGAATCGTTCTCTCGCTCTAACCATCGGTCTGAGGATGATAGGCAGTGCTCGTGTCTAATTTAGTTCCAAATGAATCTTGCAATGATTTCCAAAAGTTTGAAGTAAAATGACTATCTCTGTCGGAAATGATGGAAATTGGTGCTCCGTGCCTTGAGACTATTTCCTTGACGTAAATTCTGGTGAGCTGATCCATAGAATAAGTCTCTTTGATTGGAATAAAATGGGCTGATTTGGTGAGATTAGCAACGATTACCCAAATAGCATCGTAACCGCCTGTTGTCTTGGGAAGTTTAGTGACGAAATCCATTGTAATGCGTTCCCACTTCCACTGGGGAATCTCTGGTTGCTGAAGTAATCCTGATGGTTTCTGGTACTCGGTTTTTACTTTAGCACAAGGCATTTACTGACATACGTAGCTATCTCTGCTTTCATATTCGGCCACCAATAATGCTTCTTGAGATCCTGATACATCTTATCAGAACCTGGGTGAATAGAGTACTTTTACTTATGCGATTCGTGCATGATCAACTCTCGTATTCCACCGTAGAGAGGTATCCAACTTCTATCCTTGAAGCATAGTACTCCGTCTGATCTCCTTACTAAACCGTTTGCATTATCTTGCATCCCTTTAAGTGTCTCACTTGGTAGGTTTTCTTCCTTGAGTGCCTCTTCTTGAGCCTCGATGATTTTTGATGGTAGGGGTGAAATGATTGTCATACCCAACGATCTGACTCTCAAAGGCTTGGGTCGTTCCTTCCGACTGAGTGCATCTGCCACAACATTGGCTTTTCCTGGGTGATATCGAATCTCACAGTCGTAATCACTAAGCAGTTCCAACCAACGACGTTGCCTCATATTGAGTTCCTTCTGATCAAGTATATACTGTAAGCCCTTATGGTCTGTGAATACTACACACTTAGTTCCATAAAGATAGTGCATCCATATCTTGAGTGCAAAAACCACGGCACCCAACTCTAAGTCGTGAGTAGTGTAATTCTTCTCATGCTTCTTAAGCTGTCGAGATGCATAAGCTATCACTTTCTCGTTTTGCATTAATACTGCTCTAAGTCCTTTGTGTGAAGCATCGCAATATACCACAAAGTTTTCAATCCCTTCTGGCAGTGACAAAATTGGCGCGCTGCAAAGTTTGTGTTTCAATAATTGAAAAGCGGTCTCTTGTTTTTCTCCCCAATCGTACTTCTGGTTCTTTTGTGTCAACTTGGTCAGCGGCTTAGCTATCTTGGAAAACCCTTCAATGAACCTTCTATAATATTCGGCAAGTCCTAAGAATTGACGAATTTCTGTAGGAGTCTTTGGTGTTGCCCAATCTTTAACTGCCTCAATCTTTGCTTGATCAACCTGTAGTCCCTGACTATCAATGACATGACCAAGAAATTTTACTCTGCAGATCCAAAAATCACACTTTGAGAATTTGGCGTACAGTTTCTCTTGCTTGAGCAGTTCTAAGATTGTTCTGAGATGTTCTCGGTGCTCTTCTTCACTCTTTGAGTAAATCAAGATATCATCAATGAATACAATCACGAACTTATCCAAATATGGCTTGCACACCCTGTTCATGAGGTCCATGAACACAGCTGGTGCGTTGGTCAGTCCGAACGGCATTACCTAAAACTCATAATGACCATACCGAGTTCTAAATGCTGTCTTCGGGAGATCTTCCTCCCGAACTCTAAGCTGATGGTAACCTGACCTTAAATCGATCTTGGAGTAGAAACTAGAACCTTGCAACTGATCAAACAAATCGTCGATCCTGGGAAGTGGATAACGATTCTTCACCGTTAACTTGTTTAATTCTCGATAATCGATGCACATCCTGAAAGATCCATCTTTCTTCTTCAAAACAAGACCGGTGCTCCCCACTGCGAGGAACTTGGTCTAATGAAACCTTTGTCCAAGAGTTCTTGCAATTGGTTCGACAACTCTTGCATTTCTGTAGGTGCAAGTCGATAAGGTGCTCGCGCAACTGGTGTAGCTCCTGGCACTAAGTCAATCTGAAATTCCACTTGGCGAGTAGGTGGTAATCCAGGCAACTCTTCTGGAAAGACTTTTGGAAAATCTTTAACAGTTGGTACATCTTCCTCTTGCTGTTCCACCTTGGTTATTGTTTCCCTGATTCTTTCCTTTTGGACATTCCTTCTTGAAGTGTCCAACCTCTCCACAACCAAAACATGTTGCTGGGGGTTTCTGATTATCAACCACAATCGGAGCTTTGCAATCCTTGGTCGAATGACCAACTTTCTTACAGTTCCCACATGGATTCGGACAATTTCCATGGTTATGGTGGGTTTGAAATTTGTTGCACTTGGGTAAAGTACCATTGTAACCTCTTTTCTCAGTTTGACCTGCAACATAGGCCTTTGCAGTTTCCTGTCTCTTGGGTGGTGGTTGAGTAGTATTGCCACTCTGGTTGTTGTCCCGATTTCTTTTGTTGTTGTTGTTATTAGAATTGTTTCGGTTGTTTTTATTGTTGTTGTTTCGGTAGTTGTTGTTGGAGTTACGGTTGTTGTAGTTATGGTTACTGTTGGTGTTGCTGTTGTAGCTATTTGAAGTAGTTTCTTTCTTCACTATCTGAGCCATGAGTTTCTGAGACATTCTGATTGCCTCATCCAATGTTTGTGGGTCAAAATAAATCACATCTCCACGGATGCTGTGTGGTAATCCTCCAATGAAATTCTTTAATAGCTTCTCAGTGTCCGGAACCATTGTCGGACATAATGTTGCCAATTCCTGAAACCTCCTGATATATGCCTCAATATCATTACCTGCTGTCACTAGTTCATAAAACTCTGTTTCCATTTTCTTCACTTCACTTTGTGGGCAAAACTTCTTTGTCAGCAATTTCTTGAATTCGTCCCACGAAAGCTTTTGAGCATTTTCCATTCCCAAGGGTTTTGCATACGAATTCCACCATGACATAGCCTCCTCAACAAGTGTACTAGTAGCAAACTTCACTTTGTACTCCTCTGGACAGTTGCATAAGAGAAACACATACTCAATCTTTTCGAACCAACGAATTATGGCAGTGGCTCCCTCAGTGCCTTTGAATTTTGGTGGATCTCCACTCTTGAAATCTTTGTACGTACATTTACGTCCGTTAGTTCCATTAGTATTTGTTCCTGCGGCTTCCGCGGTTTCTGCCCGCGAAGCGGCTTCAGCAGCAGATGCAGCTACGGCAGCTCTTTCTGTAACCAATGCTGCCTCTATACTGTCGGCAACAAGCTTTCTGATCTCGGCTGGTGTCATAGCAGTAGTGGCTCTTTTGGGTGGCATGATTCTTCAAAATCACAAAAATAACACAATGAGAACTCACAATAGAAACGATCATCATACACAATATATACAACCACAACATGTATATATAACCACAGCATGTATAAATACAACCACAACATGTATAAATACAATGAATCACAACGAGAAATAATCATGAAATATCATAAGCATAATCACAACGACATGGATATAATACATGAAAATTTCAGTTCACACAGACCGATATGATAAAATAGCACAACGAAAATCCTGCATAGTAGAGTCACACTTGATATGTTTGTTTGTACTACAAGCAAAAGACAACAAGTTCTAAATTATGTCCCACACCCCAGGACTAGGATAATAATGTACAAGCTACATGATAACAGTCTAACACTAGGCACCTCCTCCTGGTGCTCCACCTAGCCTACGGAAAATCCTCTGAAGATCTCTAGACATAGCAACAACAATCTCCTCTAAGTGCTGAACTCGAAGCTGAAGATCGGTCTCCCTACTATCTTATGCAGACATCCAAGCCTGAACTGAAGCTAACTCACTGGCCTGACGGTGGTGCTTGATGAAGCAAAAAGTGTACCGCTTTTAAGGGGTCATTTAAGCCCTAAATCGTATTTATTTGATCAAATATTGCCCTAAATCGTTCCTTTTGTCATTTTAGGTACTTTTGAGGAGAAATCTGGAAAAGGAGGCATTTTGGACGTTTTTGGAGCATAAAAGTGAAGAAAACGACAAAGTCTCAAAATTGTGCTGGAAGTTACCTTTGACGGCGTCAGGATTTACTCCAGACGGCGTCATGGCTTGGCAAGAAAAGGTGGACGTGAAATTTACTCATGATAAGCCAGTGAAAATTGCATGTGAATTCTGACGGCGTCACGCTTTAACCTGATCAAGGGCGTCACGGCTTAATTTAGAGAGGGACGGCGTCACGTTCAAGGTCTGACGGCGTCAAGCCTTGATAAGCCAGAACGGATTTTGGAGAGCTAAAGAGGGACGGCGTCAAGATGGTCATCCGGGAACCCTAAAAGCGGCGAGGTGAGGGCGTCACACTCCATAACGTGACGCCGTCAGATCCAAAAATCTATATATAGTTTTCTAATTTTTTGTCATTAGTGTGGAACTTAGTGTGGAATTTTTGGGAGAAAACCCTAAGACGATTTTAGCATCTTTTTCAAGGCTTTTTGCCTTGAGATCTTCCATGTTACATTGAAGATAAGTTATCAATTAATCATTCAATATGTCTATGTGTTGTTTGATTCTATCTTGTTCTTGTCTTTCGATTAATATGTTAGGCTAGATTTATCTTGTGTTTGCTTAGATCTAATGAAACCTAGCTATTGATTATTGGTTATTAGTGTGTTATTAGTTGTATTGGATGATTGTTTATCTATGTTAGGCTTAAGAAAACTGGCTAACTTCCTATTCGGTAACTTGCTTGAACGTCTTAAGAAACATGAACCAAATGCGTACTAAAGGTTTTTATGGTTGTATTTAATGCACAAGCGAATTCTAGTGATCCCATGTTAGGAGCTTCCTAGCCGGCTCGACATAGGAGTGAAGTAGGAGCTTGTAGAGTTGGGGAAGTACGTACGCCACCCCACGATTGGTATTAAGGAATACACCCGTCATCCACGCAACTAATACACACTAATCAACCGGTAAAAGATAGTTAGGGAGTAAGGAAATCTAAGTAAACACATTTCTCTACACATAAGTTTTCACCACATTTTATTTTCAGTTATTTTATTTTATTTGTATTCGTAGTAATTTGGGTTAGTTGACTAGCAACTAATTCCGCCCACTCCTTCAAACCCGAGATTTTACTTGCTTTCATAAAATTATAAAAACATAAAAAAGAATCTTCCTCAACCCTTAGACCTATTAGAGTAGTCTTTCATACCTAACGAACACTATTCCCTGTGGAGAACGATCAATCCCCCGTACTTACCACTACACTATACTACATCGGTCAGGTACACTGCCTGGTGGGGTTGTAAGCCTCTTGAGATCCCTCGAGAGGTAAAACCTGTTGTAAGGTTGCAAAACCACGCATCAAGTTTTTGGCGCCGCTGCCGGGGAATAGTTATTGTTAGTGTTTTTTTTTTTAGTTGTCTAATTACTCACTAGATTCCTTTCTAGTGAGATTTTTATTTTATTTTTCTAGGTTTTCTTTAGTCTATCTATTTTCTTCGTTTCTTTGTTCGTAACCATTACCATTCGACATCATGGAAGATGGTAATATCCTCGATCCCAACAACCCACCACAACAACCACCACCTCCTAGAACCCGTACTTTAGGAGAGTACTCCCGTCCTAGCCACCATGGCTATCGAAACACCATTGAGCTCACTCAAGGAGCCAATATCACACCCTTGCGATCCGACACCATCCGGTTGGTGCAAAGCGGATGCGCATTCCATGGACTTCGTTCTGAAGATCCTAATCAACATCTCAAGGACTTTCTAAAAATCGTTGATTCTATAGACCTTGATGTTGCCACTCGAGAGACGACCCGACTGCGTCTCTTCCAATTCTCTCTGCGGGACCAAGCTAGTCAATGGCTAGAACGTCAACCCGCAGGATCCATCACCTCTTGGGATGATCTCACCACTCGTTTCCTTGCTCAGTTTTTCCCACCGGGAAGAACTACCAAGCTAAGGAATGATATCTTGATGTTCCAACAACGTCAAGGCGAAACTCTCTACGAGGCATGGACTCGATTCAAGGACTTACTCCAAAAAGTCCCTCACCATGGCATAGAACTTTGGCTCCAAGTCCAAATCTTCTATGACCATGTCAATCTCTACACGAGGCAAACCATTGACCAATCGGCCGGTGGCAAGCTACGTGATCTAAGTGCGGAACAATCATGGGCTCTCCTAGAGGATCTTGCTCTTTATGACAACGAAAGTTGGAGTGATCCCCGTGATTTGAATAAAACGGTCAAGGCAATATCTTTGCCTTCGAACAATTCAAGCACTTCCGACCGTAGGATCATAGAACTTGAAGACCAAGTCAAGTTTCTCATGAAATCCTACGAGGCTCCTAAACTTTCAAGCCAAGTGAACAAAATCACTTCTTCATGTGAATTATGTAGTGGTCCCCACGACACTCGTGATTGCATGGAACTCCCCGAACAAGCTTTTGTGGACTACGCATCCTCGCGTACCGACGGAGCGGGAGACAAGTGGTACACTTTCAAACCCGAGCCAAACCATTACGGTGATTCATACAACCCCTCATGGAAAAATCACCCGAACCTTAGGTGGAAACAAAACCAAAACGCACAACAAACCAATTCTTCCAACCCACCTAATCGTTTCCAATCAAGTGGTTCCAACTCGAACCGTACTTTCAACAACAATCCTTCCGGCAATGGTAGTACCAATAACTTTAAAGGATTGATGTCTCAATTTATTGCATCTCAAGAAGCTCGTTTAGCCAAGTTTGAAGCCGATTTCAAACAAAAACAAAGCGAGATGACCAATAAGATTGACACCTTGTTGAAAGCCCTCAATGACCGAGAAATGGGAGCACTCCCTAGTAACACGGTCAAGAACCCGAAACTAAACGTCAACGCTATTTCATCGGTTTCGTCCCCTAGTTCTTGTCCACAATATTATTCGGTCAATTCCATGAGCATGTGTTTCAAACAAACCCAAGTCGTTCCAAATGACCAAGAAGTTATGACATCCAAATTGGTCAACAACATAGTTGAAACACCTCCCACTCAAAACCTTGACGAAGAATTCAAGGAGCTCCACCTTGAAAGTCCGGTTGTTGATGTGTTGGATGAGAAGAAGCTCAAGTTAGGTGAAAAAGGGACCGCCTTCGTTCAAAACAAACTACCTAAGAAGTTAGATGATCCGGGCTTATTTGTTCTACCCTGCAAGATCGGTAATTCGGAGGCTTATGACACATTAGCCGATCTTGGATCAAGCCTTAACCTACTTCCGTTACCTCTCTACACCGCTCTAAAACTAGGAAAACTTGAAGAAACCGAGGTGATAATAGGCTTAGCGGATGGGAGTGTTGCTTACCCGGTTGGAGTAGTCAAAGACGTGTTAGTGCACATTGGAAAACTAACCATTTTAGCCGATTTCCACGTCCTTGATATGGTTAGCGACCCTACATGCCCCTTGTTGATAGGTAGAGGATTTTTGGCGACTGCTAGTGCTATGATTGATTGTAAGGAATCCAAGATAGCGGTAGGAGAAGGAGATACTTGGTCAGTCTATGATGTTAAGAAACATGCTTATGATACTAGTGACGAACCGACACCCCATTGGTTAGAGTTGAATAGGAGACCATCTAGATATGGACCTTGGATAGATAGAGGCTTCATAGGACCCCAACGCCCATTTTACCTAGAAGAGGACTTTGTTAACCGAACACATACGGTAGAGCAACTCTTAGCTAGGGACACCGAATTGGATCCATTTGAAGACTCTCTAGTTTTTAGGAAGATGATTGATTTCCTAGGAGTTTTGCCAATTAACCTAGGAATGAATAAGTGGACTTGTGAGGAAGATGATCACAAGTGGGGTTGGGACAAACCACCCAAAGATGGAGATGGGTCATGGCATATTAAGATGACATTGTATGACCCGGATGGAGAGAAGTTTGAAAAGATATATCGTACTAAGCGGACCAATAGGAAACTTCAATCCAAGCTTAACCCTAAAGACGTCCTCGATGACGAGCTCACTTATATAGGGTAGAGTGACTTTGAGTCTAGCTACAAGACTCGTTAATAAAGAAAAGCGCTTTTTGGGAGGCAACCCAAGCTTTATTTGTTTGTTTATTTTATTTATTTGCTTTGTGTGTTTATTTGTTTGTTTGTTTGTTTTTATTTGCTTCCGTATGTATGTTTAAATTTTTTTTCTTATTGATTCATGTTCAAAAGTAAATTGTGAAAATGCTTTATTTTGTTTTTAACTTCGTCTTAACTACATATAAAGGTATTTTGCAAAGGATAAGTGTAAGGGAATCCAAATTTGTTTACAAGAACAAGATTGAACATGAATCACAACAATATTAAATGAGCATGCATACTAGTAATTGTTTGAGTCAAATGCTTGTATCGAGTCATAATGATGTTTTGCAGGATTTCCAGGAAGTAAGGTAAAGGTTTTTCCAGAAATTTTCCGGAAACTTAAAATGAGAATTTTTGTCAGGTCATTTCTGACGGCGTCAGGGTTTATAACCTGACGGCGTCAGATTTAATTTTCAGAAATTTTTGAAAGTTTTGTTTTTAAAAAGTTTTTATTAAATCTCCAACTTATAATCTCCAGGAATCTGCAAAATTATCATTCCACAAGCATTATATCCTTATATATAGATTTATCCCGCCGATGTTATGCAGGTTTTCGTGTTTGTTTTCTCAGGTTTAACAGGTTATTTTGGACAAGGAAATGTTTTGAATCAAGCTTATGGCGATGCATTAGTCATGGAGCTTCAACATTACTTTGGAGGAAGATCTAACCGTGTAACTTCATTATCCACCGAGCGAATCAGGGGAGTATTTGATTTCATTCTTTTACTTTATACTTTTACATCTTGTTATTTGAACATTGGGGACAATGTTCATCTTAAGTGTAAGGGGAGGGTAAAAATACGATTTTTAGAGAATGCTCTTACGCTTGATTTTTGTTTGTTTAAAGGTAGTTGTGTAATAAAACTGAGAGAAATACCTGTTAGGGTAATTTTAGTGCCAAATTTAAAATTTTTTACAACATATGGGAGTGAAACTTTGATCTTAATGAGCGTCTCACGGATAGGAGTTATATGACTAGCACAAAAACCGTACCACTAAAAAATTTTCCACCCCCAAATATGTGAGGTTCGCCCCTAGAATTGGTAGGAAAAGCATTTATGCTATGATGTGTGTACCGGTAGCACTTAGATTCTAGAACTTGCGTTAGGACCATTCCGAGGCCACAAGTGAGACTACATTCGTGTAGTTAGATTTACTACATGATA
Source organism: Artemisia tridentata subsp. tridentata (assembly GCA_021014915.2). Lineage (NCBI taxonomy): Eukaryota > Viridiplantae > Streptophyta > Magnoliopsida > Asterales > Asteraceae > Artemisia > Artemisia tridentata. The sequence continues at coordinate 256,037,357 of CP139508.1, read as the reverse complement.
AGAGGCATTAGGATTAACCCATTGTTTTACACCTGTGTTTTTGTTATAATTACATTGGCTACATTGGTCAAGTAATTCTCCCACACCCTTTGCGTTGTACTCATTTTTAGTACACGATACCCCTAGTACACCCCTCAGAGCCTATCTTTTTGTTTCGACCTTTAAGCATTTTACTTAAAGGAAGAATTTGTTACACCCCACTAAAATGTACACCCAAATCACCTTAGCCTACCTTGTATGCACTCATTTTTAGTGCATTATTGTGACAACATTTGTTTAAACCCAAGTTAATTATCTAGTTGATTACATGGTTGCTAAGTCAAGTCATATCCTTGTACATATTGTTTTGGGACGATTGGGACTCATGGGTAAAGTACTAGTGTAATGGAGTAATGGGGAAGAACATCATTTATTACCCCCATATGTGCTAAATGTTTTAAAAGTACTCCAAGTGTTTCGATTATCTTAATTCGAGTCATTAGAATAGTTATTTGTAAAGTTATGTAAAAGTTCAAGTGTAAGGGGGATGCAATACCCCTATGATGTATTATTTTGGATGGTAGGGCAAGAGTGTATGCAAAAAAAAAAAAAAAAAAAAAAAAAAAAAAAATCAAGAAAAATACAAAAAAATGAGAAAAAGAAAAGTAGAAAAAACATACGGACTACCATCCCGTTTTATTTTATGTTTATTTTATGTTTTTGTTATTTTCTTTCATTAGCTTAAGATTGAGTCGAGTCTTGGCTTAGCAACATTGTATAGTACATGTAATTGATCAAGATCTTTAACTCGCCACCAATAAAATATCCCTTATCCAACAAAACCGTGTTTTCCTTTTCCCTACACCTAACGTTATAACCCATTTAAAAGCCCTCTTTGATAGTTTATCTTAGGTGCTTACGCCTAGTGCAGGAGGTTTTCGATCCTTTCCCAAGCCTATGGTAATCTATTTGCTATGACAGGTAGTGAGAGATATTATCCGTTTTCATTTATGAGATTTATTTTGATGACACTTGAGAGATGTGAGTATCTAAACACTACTTGTGAGGTGCTAGTTTATAATCTCCGTGCTTATTATGATTAAAGTGGAACGATTATTTGTTGTAATTACTTTTATGTTTGCATTAAATGACCCCTAACTTGTATTTTGATTAGAATAAAAGCGCATTTGCTTGAGGACAAGCAAATCTCAAGTGTAAGGGTATTTGATGAAGCGAAAAGTGTACCGCTTTTAAGGGGTCATTTAAGCCCTAAATCGTATTTATTTGATCAAACATTGCCCTAAATCGCTCCTTTTCTCATTTTAGGTACTTTTGAGGAGAAATCTGGAAAAGGAGGCATTTTGGACGTTTTTGGAGCATAAAAGTGAAGAAAACGACAATGTCTCAAAATTGTGCTGGAAGTTACCTTTGACGGCGTCAGGATTTACTCCAGACAGCGTCATGGCTTGGCAAGAAAAGGTGGACGTGAAATTTACTCATGATAAGCCAGTGAAAATTGCATGTGAATTCTGACGGCGTCACGCTTTAACCTGATCAAGGGCGTCACGGCTTAATTTAGAGAGGGACGGCGTCACGTTCAAGGTCTGACGGCGTCAAGCCTTGATAAGCCAGAACGGATTTTGGAGAGCTAAAGAGGGACGGCGTCAAGATGGTCATCCGGGAACCCTAAAAGCGGCGAGGTGAGGGCGTCACACTCCATAACGTGACGCCGTCAGATCCAAAAATCTATATATAGTTTTCTAATTTTTTGTCATTAGTGTGGAACTTAGTGTGGAATTTTTGGGAGAAAACCCTAAGACGATTTTAGCATCTTTTTCAAGGCTTTTTGCCTTGAGATCTTCCATGTTACATTGAAGATAAGTTATCAATTAATCATTCAATATGTCTATGTGTTGTTTGATTCTATCTTGTTCTTGTCTTTCGATTAATATGTTAGGCTAGATTTATCTTGTGTTTGCTTAGATCTAATGAAACCTAGCTATTGATTATTGGTTATTAGTGTGTTATTAGTTGTATTGGATGATTGTTTATCTATGTTAGGCTTAAGAAAACTGGCTAACTTCCTATTCGGTAACTTGCTTGAACGTCTTAAGAAACATGAACCAAATGCGTACTAAAGGTTTTTATGGTTGTATTTAATGCACAAGCGAATTCTAGTGATCCCATGTTAGGAGCTTCCTAGCCGGCTCGACATAGGAGTGAAGTAGGAGCTTGTAGAGTTGGGGAAGTACGTACGCCACCCCACGATTGGTATTAAGGAATACACCCGTCATCCACGCAACTAATACACACTAATCAACCGGTAAAAGATAGTTAGGGAGTAAGGAAATCTAAGTAAACACATTTCTCTACACATAAGTTTTCACCACATTTTATTTTCAGTTATTTTATTTTATTTGCATTCGTAGTAATTTGGGTTAGTTGACTAGCAACTAATTCCGCCCACTCCTTCAAACCCGAGATTTTACTTGCTTTCATAAAATTATAAAAACATAAAAAAGAATCTTCCTCAACCCTTAGACCTATTAGAGTAGTCTTTCATACCTAACGAACACTATTCCCTGTGGAGAACGATCAATCCCCCGTACTTACCACTACACTATACTACATCGGTCAGGTACACTGCCTGGTGGGGTTGTAAGCCTCTTGAGATCCCTCGAGAGGTAAAACCTGTTGAAAGGTTGCAAAACCACGCATCAAGTTTTTGGCGCCGCTGCCGGGGAATAGTTATTGTTTAGGTTGAATTTTTATTTTATAGGTCTACTCACTAGATTCCTTTCTAGTGAGATTTTTATTTTATTTTTCTAGGTTTTCTTTAGTCTATCTATTTTCTTCGTTTCTTTGTTCGTAACCATTACCATTCGACATCATGGGAGATGGTAATATCCTTAATCCCAACAACCCACCACCACAGCAACCACCACCTCCTAGAGCCCGTACTTTAGGAGAGTACTCCCGTCCTAGCCACCATGGCTATCGAAACACCATTGAGCTCACTCAAGGAGCCAATATCACACCCTTGCGATCCGACACCATCCGGTTGGTGCAAAGCGGATGCGCATTCCATGGACTTCGTTCTGAAGATCCTAATCAACATCTCAAGGACTTTCTAAAAATCGTTGATTCTATAGACCTTGATGTTGCCACTCGAGAGACGACCCGACTGCGTCTCTTCCAATTCTCTCTGCGGGACCAAGCTAGTCAATGGCTAGAACGTCAACCCGCAGGATTCATCACCTCTTGGGATGATCTCACCACTCGTTTCCTTGCTCAGTTTTTCCCACCGGGAAGAACTACCAAGCTAAGGAATGATATCTTGATGTTCCAACAACGTCAAGGCGAAACTCTCTACGAGGCATGGACTCGATTCAAGGACTTACTCCAAAAATTCCCTCACCATGGCATAGAACTTTGGCTCCAAGTCCAAATCTTCTATGACCATGTCAATCTCTACACGAGGCAAACCATTGACCAATCGGCCGGTGGCAAGCTACGTGATCTAAGTGCGGAACAATCATGGGCTCTCCTAGAGGATCTTGCTCTTTATGACAACGAAAGTTGGAGTGATCCCCGTGATTTGAATAAAACGGTCAAGGCAATATCTTTGCCTTCGAACAATTCAAGCACTTCCGACCGTAGGATCATAGAACTTGAAGACCAAGTCAAGTTTCTCATGAAATCCTACGAGGCTCCTAAACTTTCAAGCCAAGTGAACAAAATCACTTCTTCATGTGAATTATGTAGTGGTCCCCACGACACTCGTGATTGCATGGAACTCCCCGAACAAGCTTTTGTGGACTACGCATCCTCGCGTACCGACGGAGCGGGAGACAAGTGGTACACTTTCAAACCCGAGCCAAACCATTACGGTGATTCATACAACCCCTCATGGAAAAATCACCGGAACCTTAGGTGGAAACAAAACCAAAACGCACAACAAACCAATTCTTCCAACCCACCTAATCGTTTCCAATCAAGTGGTTCCAACTCGAACCGTACTTTCAACAACAATCCTTCCGGCAATGGTAGTACCAATAACTTTAAAGGATTGATGTCTCAATTTATTGCATCTCAAGAAGCTCGTTTAGCCAAGTTTGAAGCCGATTTCGAACAAAAACAAAGCGAGATGACCAATAAGATTGACACCTTGTTGAAAGCCCTCAATGACCGAGAAATGGGAGCACTCCCTAGTAACACGGTCAAGAACCCGAAACTAAACGTCAATGCTATTTCATCGGTTTCGTCCCCTAGTTCTTGTCCACAATATTATTCGGTCAATTCCATGAGCACGTGTTTCAAACAAACCCAAGTCGTTCCAAATGACCAAGAAGTTATGACATCCAAATTGGTCAACAACATAGTTGAAAACCTCCCACTCAAAACCTTGACGAAGAATTCAAGGAGCTCCACCTTGAAAGTCCGGTTGTTGATGTGTTGGATGAGAAGAAGCTCAAGTTAGGTGAAAAAGGGACCGCCTTCGTTCAAAACAAACTACCTAAGAAGTTAGATGATCCGGGCTTATTTGTTCTACCCTGCAAGATCGGTAATTCGGAGGCTTATGACACATTAGCCGATCTTGGATCAAGCCTTAACCTACTTCCGTTACCTCTCTACACCTCTCTAAAACTAGGAAAACTTGAAGAAACCGAGGTGATAATAGGCTTAGCGGATGGGAGTGTTGCTTACCCGGTTGGAGTAGTCAAAGACGTGTTAGTGCACATTGGAAAACTAACCATTTTAGCCGATTTCCACGTCCTTGATATGGTTAGCGACCCTACATGCCCCTTGTTGATAGGTAGAGGATTTTTGGCGACCGCTAGTGCTATGATTGATTGTAAGGAATCCAAGATAGCGGTAGGAGAAGGAGATACTTGGTCAGTCTATGATGTTAAGAAACATGCTTATGATACTAGTGATGAACCGACACCCCATTGGTTAGAGTTGAATAGGAGACCATCTAGATATGGACCTTGGATAGATAGAGGCTTCATAGGACCCCAACGCCCATTTTACCTAGAAGAGGACTTTGTTAACCGAACACATACGGTAGAGCAACTCTTAGCTAGGGACACCGAATTGGATCCATTTGAAGACTCTCTAGTTTTTAGGAAGATGATTGATTTCCTAGGAGTTTTGCCAATTAACCTAGGAATGAATAAGTGGACTTGTGAGGAAGATGATCACAAGTGGGGTTGGGACAAACCACCCAAAGATGGAGATGGGTCATGGCATATTAAGATGACATTGTATGACCCGGATGGAGAGAAGTTTGAAAAGATATATCGTACTAAGCGGACCAATAGGAAACTTCAATCCAAGCTTAACCCTAAAGACGTCCTCGATGACGAGCTCACTTACATAGGGTAGAGTGACTTTGAGTCTAGCTACAAGACTCGTTAATAAAGAAAAGCGCTTCTTGGGAGGCAACCCAAGCTTTATTTGTTTGTTTATTTTATTTATTTGCTTTGTGTGTTTATTTGTTTGTTTGTTTGTTTTTATTTGCTTCCGTATGTATGTTTAAATTTTATTCTTATTGATTCATGTTCAAAAGTAAATTGTGAAAATGCTTTATTTTGTTTTTAACTTCGTCTTAACTACATATAAAGGTATTTTGCAAAGGATAAGTGTAAGGGAATCCAAATTTGTTTACAAGAACAAGATTGAACATGAATCACAACAATATTAAATGAGCATGCATACTAGTAATTGTTTGAGTCAAATGCTTGTATCGAGTCATAATGATGTTTTGCAGGATTTCCAGGAAGTAAGGTAAAGGTTTTTCCAGAAATTTTCCGGAAACTTAAAATGAGAATTTTTGTCAGGTCATTTCTGACGGCGTCAGGGTTTATAACCTGACGGCGTCAGATTTAATTTTCAGAAATTTTTGAAAGTTTTGTTTTTAAAAAGTTTTTATTAAATCTCCAACTTATAATCTCCAGGAATCTGCAAAATTATCATTCCACAAGCATTATATCCTTATATATAGATTTATCCCGCCGATGTTATGCAGGTTTTCGTATTTGTTTTCTCAGGTTTAACAGGTTATTTTGGACAAGGAAATGTTTTGAATCAAGCTTATGGCGATGCATTAGTCATGGAGCTTCAACATTACTTTGGAGGAAGATCTAACCGTGTAACTTCATTATCCACCGAGCGAATCAGGGGAGTATTTGATTTCATTCTTTTACTTTATACTTTTACATCTTGTTATTTGAACATTGGGGACAATGTTCATCTTAAGTGTAAGGGGAGGGTAAAAATACGATTTTTAGAGAATGCTCTTACGCTTGATTTTTGTTTGTTTAAAGGTAGTTGTGTAATAAAACTGAGAGAAATACCTGTTAGGGTAATTTTAGTGCCAAATTTAAAATTTTTTACAACATATGGGAGTGAAACTTTGATCTTAATGAGCGTCTCACGGATAGGAGTTATATGACTAGCACAAAAACCGTACCACTAAAAAATTTTCCACCCCCAAATATGTGAGGTTCGCCCCTAGAATTGGTAGGAAAAGCATTTATGCTATGATGTGTGTACCGGTAGCACTTAGATTCTAGAACTTGCGTTAGGACCATTCCGAGGCCACAAGTGAGACTACATTCGTGTAGTTAGATTTACTACATGATAAGAGGCATTAGGATTAACCCATTGTTTTACACCTGTGTTTTTGTTATAATTACATTGGCTACATTGGTCAAGTAATTCTCCCACACCCTTTGCGTTGTACTCATTTTTAGTACACGATACACCTAGTACACGCCTCAGAGCCTATCTTTTTGTTTCGACCTTTAAGCATTTTACTTAAAGGAAGAATTTGTTACACCCCACTAAAATGTACACCAAAATCGCCTTAGCCTACCTTGTATGCGCTCATTTTTAGTGCATTATTGTGACAACATTTGTTTAAACCCAAGTTAATTATCTAGTTGATTACATGGTTGCTAAGTCGAGTCATATCCTTGTACATATTGTTTTGGGACGATTGGGACTCATGGGTAAAGTACTAGTGTAATGGAGTAATGGGGAAGAACATCATTTATTACCCCCATATGTGCTAAATGTTTTAAAAGTACTCCAAGTGTTTCGATTATCTTAATTCGAGTCATTAGAATAGTTATTTGTAAAGTTATGTAAAAGTTCAAGTGTAAGGGGGATGCAATACCCCTATGATGTATTATTTTGGATGGTAGGGCAAGAGTGTATGCAAAAAAAAAAAAAAAAAAAAAATCAAGAAAAATACAAAAAAATGAGAAAAAGAAAAGTAGAAAAAACATACGGACTACCATCCCGTTTTATTTTATGTTTATTTTATGTTTTTGTTATTTTCTTTCATTAGCTTAAGATTGAGTCGAGTCTTGGCTTAGCAACATTGTATAGTACATGTAATTGATCAAGATCTTTAACTCGCCACCAGTAAAATATCCCTTATCCAACAAAACCGTGTTTTCCTTTTCCCTACACCTAACGTTATAACCCATTTAAAAGCCCTCTTTGATAGTTTATCTTAGGTGCTTACGCCTAGTGCAGGAGGTTTTCGATCCTTTCCCAAGCCTATGGTAATCTATTTGCTATGACAGGTAGTGAGAGATATTATCCGTTTTCATTTATGAGATTTATTTTGATGACACTTGAGAGATGTGAGTATCTAAACACTACTTGTGAGGTGCTAGTTTATAATCTCCGTGCTTATTATGATTAAAGTGGAACGATTATTTGTTGTAATTACTTTTATGTTTGCATTAAATGACCCCTAACTTGTATTTTGATTAGAATAAAAGCGCATTTGCTTGAGGACAAGCAAATCTCAAGTGTAAGGGTATTTGATGAAGCGAAAAGTGTACCGCTTTTAAGGGGTCATTTAAGCCCTAAATCGTATTTATTTGATCAAATATTGCCCTAAATCGCTCCTTTTGTCATTTTAGGTACTTTTGAGGAGAAATCTGGAAAAGGAGGCATTTTGGACGTTTTTGGAGCATAAAAGTGAAGAAAACGACAAAGTCTCAAAATTGTGCTGGAAGTTACCTTTGACGGCGTCAGGATTTACTCCAGACGGCTTCATGGCTTGGCAAGAAAAGGTGGACGTGAAATTTACTCATGATAAGCCAGTGAAAATTGCATGTGAATTCTGACGGCGTCACGCTTTAACCTGATCAAGGGCGTCACGGCTTAATTTAGAGAGGGACGGCGTCACGTTCAAGGTCTGACGGCGTCAAGCCTTGATAAGCCAGAACGGATTTTGGAGAGCTAAAGAGGGACGGCGTCAAGATGGTCATCCGGGAACCCTAAAAGCGGCGAGGTGACGGCGTCACACTCCATAACGTGACGCCGTCAGATCCAAAAATCTATATATAGTTTTCTAATTTTTTGTCATTAGTGTGGAACTTAGTGTGGAATTTTTGGGAGAAAACCCTAAGACGATTTTAGCATCTTTTTCAAGGCTTTTTGCCTTGAGATCTTCCATGTTACATTGAAGATAAGTTATCAATTAATCATTCAATATGTCTATGTGTTGTTTGATTCTATCTTGTTCTTGTCTTTCGATTAATATGTTAGGCTAGATTTATCTTGTGTTTGCTTAGATCTAATGAAACCTAGCTATTGATTATTGGTTATTAGTGTGTTATTAGTTGTATTGGATGATTGTTTATCTATGTTAGGCTTAAGAAAACTGGCTAACTTCCTATTCGGTAACTTGCTTGAACGTCTTAAGAAACATGAACCAAATGCGTACTAAAGGTTTTTATGGTTGTATTTAATGCACAAGCGAATTCTAGTGATCCCATGTTAGGAGCTTCCTAGCCGGCTCGACATAGGAGTGAAGTAGGAGCTTGTAGAGTTGGGGAAGTACGTACGCCACCCCACGATTGGTATTAAGGAATACACACGTCATCCACGTAACTAATACACACTAATCAACCGGTAAAAGATAGTTAGGGAGTAAGGAAATCTAAGTAAACACATTTCTCTACACATAAGTTTTCACCACATTTTATTTTCAGTTATTTTATTTTATTTGCATTCGTAGTAATTTGGGTTAGTTGACTAGCAACTAATTCCGCCCACTCCTTCAAACCCGAGATTTTACTTGCTTTCATAAAATTATAAAAACATAAAAAAGAATCTTCCTCAACCCTTAGACCTATTAGAGTAGTCTTTCATACCTAACGAACACTATTCCCTGTGGAGAACGATCAATCCCCCGTACTTACCACTACACTATACTACATCGGTCAGGTACACTGCCTGGTGGGGTTGTAAGCCTCTTGAGATCCCTCGAGAGGTAAAACCTGTTGAAAGGTTGCAAAACCACGCATCAGTGCTCATCCTGAGACATCTGTGCCCTATCAAATAACTCAGGCATCTCCTGCCTCAACCGGGTAATACGCTCAGAACTCTCTATGACCGGATCTAAACACACGAGTTGTGTTAGAGATACTTTGAGTATATACTTGATAGCACGTGGAATTTACTACCAAGTACTTAGAAGAATATGTGTTTGGTAAATGTATGTGATCGTATTGATGCGTGGTTTTGTAACCTTACAACAGGTTTTACCTCTCGAGGGATCTCAAGAGGCTTACAACCCCACCAGGCAGTGTACCTGACCGATGTAGTATAGTGTAGTGGTAAGTACGGGGGATTGATCGTTCTCCACAGGGAATAGTGTTCGTTAGGTATGAAAAGCTACTCTAATAGGTCTAAGGGTTGAGGAAGATTCTTTTTTTATGTTTTTATATTTTTTATGAAAGCAAGTAAAATCTCGGTTTTGAAGGAGTGGGCGGAATTAGTTGCTAGTCAACTAACCCAAATTACTACGAATGCAAATAAAATAAAATAACAAAAATGAAAATGTGGTGAGAAACTTATGTGTAGAGAAATGTGTTTACTTAGATTTCCTTACTCCCTAACTATCTTTTACCGGTTAATTAGTGTGTATTAGTCGCGTGGATGACGGGTGTATTCCTTAATACCATTCGTGGGGTGGCGTACTTACTTCCCCAACTCTACAAGCTCCTACTTCACTCCTATGTCGAGCCGGCTAGGAAGCTCCTAACATGGGATCACTAGAATTCGCTTGTGCATTAAATACAACCATAAAAACCTTTAGTACGCATTTGGTTCATGTTTCTTAAGACGTTCAAGCAAGTTACCGAATAGGAAGTTAGCCAGTTTTCTTAAGCCTAACATAGATAAACAATCATCCAATACAACTAATAACACACTAACAACCAATAATCAATAGCTAGGTTTCATTAGATCTAAGCAAACACAAGATAAATCTAGCCTAACATGTTAATCAAAAGACAAGAATAAGATAAAATCAAACAACACATAGACATATTGAATGATTAATTGATAACTTATCTTCAATGTAACATGGAAGATCTCAAGGCAAAAAGCCTTGAAAAAGAAGCTAAAATCGTCTTAGGGTTTTCTCCCAAAATTCCACACACTAAGCTCTCCCTAATGACAAAAAATTAGAAAACTATATATAGATTTTTGGATCTGACGGCGTCACCTTATGGAGTGTGACGCCGTCACCTCGCCGCTTTTAGGGTTCCCGGATGACCTTCTTGACGCCGTCCCTCTTTAGCTCTTCAAAAATCCATTCTGGCTTATCAAGGCTTGACGCCGTCGAACCTATAACGTGACGCCGTCCCTCTTTGATTTAAGCCGTGACGCCCTTGATCAAGTTAAAGCGTGACGCCGTCAGAATTTACATGCTATTTTCACTGGCCCATCATGAGTAAATTTCACGTCCACTTTTTCTTGCCAAGGCATGACGCCGTCTGGGGTTAATTGTGACGCCGTCAAAGGTAACTTTTGGCCGATTTTTGGGACTTTGCCGTTTTCTTCACTTTTATGCTCCAAAAACGTCCAAAATGCCTCCTTTTCCAGATTTCTCCTCAAAAGTACCTAAAATGACAAAAGGAACGATTTAGGGCAATATTTGATCAAATAAATACGATTTAGGGCTTAAATGACCCCTTAAAAGCGGTACACTTTTCGCTTCATCAAATACCCTTACACTTGAGATTTGCTTGTCCTCAAGCAAATACGCTTTTATTCTAATCAAAATACAAGTTAGGGGTCATTTAATGCAAACATAAAAGTAATTACAACAAATAATCGTTCCACTTCAATCATAATAAGCACGGAGATTACATACTAGCACCTCACAAGTAGTGTTTAGATACTCACATCTCTCAAGTGTCATCAAAATAAATCTCATAAATGAAAACGGATAATATCTCTCACTACCTGTCATAGCAAATAGATTACCATAGGCTTGGGTAAGGATCGAAAACCTCCTCCACTAGGCGTAAGCACCTAAGATAAACTATCAAAGAGGGCTTTTAAACGGGTTATAACGTTAGGTGTAGGGATATGATAAACACTGTTTTGTTGGATAAAGGATATTTTACTGGTGGCGAGTTAAAGATCTTGATTAATTACATGTACTATACATTGTTGCTAAGCCAAGACTAGACTCGATCTTAAGCTAGAAACGAAATAACAAAATAAACAAAAACATAAAACAAACATAAAATGAAACGGGATGGTAGTCCGTATGTTTTTTCTATTTTTCTTTTTCTCATTTTTTTTTTTTTGTATTTTTCTTGATTTTTCGATTTTTTTTTTTTTTTTTTTTTTTTTTTTTTTTTTTTTTTTTTTGCATACACTTTTGCCCTACCATCCAAAATAATACATCATAGGGGCATTGAATTCCCCTTACACTTGAACTTTTACATAACTTTACAAATACTAATCTAATGACTCGAATTAAGATAATTGAAAAACTTGGAGTACTTTTTAAAACATTTAGCACATATGGGGGTAATAAATGATGTTCTTCCCCATTACTCCATCACACTAGTACTTTACCCATGAGTCCCAATCGTCCCAAAACAATATGTACAAGGATATGACTCGACTCAGCAACCATGTAATCAACTAGATAATTAACTTGGGTTTAAACAAATGTTGTCACAATAATGCACTAAAAATGAGTGCATACAAGGTAGGCTAAGGCGATTTGGGTGTACATTTTAGTGGGGTGTAACAAATTCTTCCTTTAAGTAAAATGCTTAAAGGTCGAAGCGAAAAGATAGGCTCTGAGGGGTGTACTAGGGGTATCGTGTACTAAAAATGAGTACAACGCAAAGGGTGTGGGAGAATTACTTGACCAATGTAGCAAATGTAATTATAACAAAAACACAGGTGTAAAACAATGGGTTAATCCTAATGCCTCTTATCATATAGTAAATCTAACTACACGAATGTAGTCTCACTTGTGGCCTCGGAATGGTCCTAACGCAAGTTCTAGAATCTAAGTGCTACCGGTACACACATCATAGCATAAATGCTTTTCCTACCAATTCTAGGGGTGAACCTCACATATTTGGGGGTGGAAAATTTTTTAGTGGTACGGTTTTGTGCTAGTCATATAACTCCTATCCGTGAGACGCTCATTAAGATAAAAGTTTCACTCCTAAATGTTGTAAAAAAATTTTAAATTTGGCACTAAAATTACCTTAACAAGTATTTCTCTCAGTTTTATTACACATCTACCATTAAACAAACAAAAATCAAGCGTAATAGTATTCTCTAAAATCGTACTTTTACCCTCCCCTTACACTTAAGATGAACATTGTCCCCAATGTTCAAATAAAAAGATGTAAAAGAAAAAAGTAAAAGAATGAAATCAAATACTCCCCTGATCCGCTCGGTGGATAATGAAATTACACGGTTAGATCTTCTTCCAAGGTAATGTTGAAGCTCCATGACTAATGCATCGCCATAAGCTTGATCCAAGACATTTCCTTGTCCAAAATAACCTGTTAAACCTGAGAAAACAAACACGAAAACCTGCATAACATCGGCGGGATAAAATCTATATATAAGGATATAATGCTTGTGGAATGATAATTTTGCAAATTCCTGGAGATTATAAGTTGGAGATTTAATAAAAACTTTTTATGAAAACAAAACTTTCAAAAATTTCTGAAAATTAAATCTGACGCCGTCAGGTTATAAACCCTGACGCCGTCAGAAATGACCTGACAAAAATTCTCATTTTAAGTTTCCGGAAAATTTCTGGAAAAACCTTTACCTTACTTCCTGGAAATCCTGCAAAACATCATTATGACTCGATACAAGCATTTGACTCAAACAAATACGAATATGTATGTTAATTTATTATTATTACGATTCATGTTAATTTGTGTTCTAATAAACCGATTTAGATTTCCCTTACACTTAACTTTTGCAAAATACCTTTATATGTAGTTAAGACGAAGTTAAAAACAAAATAAAGCATTTTCACAATTTTAGTTTTAAACATGAATCAATAAGAATAAAAATTAAACACACATACAGAAACAAATAAAAATCAAACAAACAAATAAATAAACACACAAAGCAAATAAAACAAATAAAGCTTGGGTTGCCTCCCAAGAAGCGCTTTTCTTTATTAACGAGTCTTGTAGCTAGACTCAAAGTCACAGGGTCTACGTTTTTCCGTTTTGCTTCTCAATTGCCCCTCTAATCATCCTAACAACCTCCATATCAATTTTGTATTTAGGTCCAAGGTTTAAGCAATCTTTATAATAAAGGCTTCTCTTATTCCAAACATGGTCCATGCCTTTTTCTTTATCCTCTTCATTGATCTCCTCAATCGCACCAATGTTGTCCATGTCAAATCGAGGCACAAAACGAAATTCATTAACCCGATAAGGCATCCTATATGTGATCCTATCTATGTGATTAGAAAACTGAACCGTGCCTTTCAAACGGTCATACCTTAAATTGGATGCTTCGATAAATGGCTTACCTAACACAACGCGAGATAGGCGGCAGTCAACAACACTTGCCATATCTTCTAAAATCATGAAGTTGGTGACAAAGGTAAAGTTCCCAACAAGGATATGTATATCCTTAATCCTTCCAACGAAGTTGCAAACTCCGCCTGGACACTTGGGGTCCATTCTAGGCTCAAGTGGTGTGTTTATGATTTGGCTATAAAGGCCTGAGGACATAACGTTGATTGGGGATTCACAGTCAATGTAAGCATGCTCAACGTATTGGTACCCAATCATACATGGTATCTTCACATTCCCGGGATCACCTCTCTTAATCTTTGGGTCAATTCTAACAAAAGGTGGTCGAGGGTTATCAACTAGGGTGTTATAGTAAGCAATCTCCTCCTTAGTGGGGTATTCATTGAAACAATCATCCAACCTAGGATCTACCTTCACTTCATCAATTTTCTCAATCAACTTATCAACCGTAAGATTATTACGTTCTAAGTAATTATCTGAGTATATGGCGGTCCCTAAGTTATTCAAGGCATAATCAAGCTCTATATCAATCATTCTACTGAGCTCCTTGAGCTCACTAATCTCATTCTCAAGTTGGCTACGCAACAAAGCTACTTCGCCAGGTGTAAGGGGTGGATTCGCGTTTTCCATAATGGCAAACTGAATAGTCAATGAAACTTTGTTACGAACAAAAGCACAAAGAAAATAGATAGACTAAAGAAAACCTAGAAAAATAAAATAAAAATCTCACTAGAAAGGAATCTAGTGAGTAGACCTAATAGAAATAAAAATTCAACCTAAACAATAACTATTCCCCGGCAGCGGCGCCAAAAACTTGATGCGTGGTTTTGTAACCTTACAACAGGTTTTACCTCTCGAGGGATCTCAAGAGGCTTACAACCCCACCAGGCAGTGTACCTGACCGATGTAGTATAGTGTAGTGGTAAGTACGGGGGATTGATCGTTCTCCACAGGGAATAGTGTTCGTTAGGTATGAAAAGCTACTCTAATAGGTCTAAGGGTTGAGGAAGATTCTTTTTTTATGTTTTATATTTTTTATGAAAGCAAGTAAAATCTCGGTTTTGAAGGAGTGGGCGGAATTAGTTGCTAGTCAACTAACCCAAATTACTACGAATGCAAATAAAATAAAATAACAAAAATGAAAATGTGGTGAGAAACTTATGTGTAGAGAAATGTGTTTACTTAGATTTCCTTACTCCCTAACTATCTTTTACCGGTTAATTAGTGTGTATTAGTCGCGTGGATGACGGGTGTATTCCTTAATACCATTCGTGGGGTGGCGTACTTACTTCCCCAACTCTACAAGCTCCTACTTCACTCCTATGTCGAGCCGGCTAGGAAGCTCCTAACATGGGATCACTAGAATTCGCTTGTGCATTAAATACAACCATAAAAACTTTTAGTACGCATTTGGTTCATGTTTCTTAAGACGTTCAAGCAAGTTACCGAATAGGAAGTTAGCCAGTTTTCTTAAGCCTAACATAGATAAACAATCATCCAATACAACTAATAACACACTAACAACCAATAATCAATAGCTAGGTTTCATTAGATCTAAGCAAACACAAGATAAATCTAGCCTAACATGTTAATTAAAAGACAAGAATAAGATAAAATCAAACAACACATAGACATATTGAATGATTAATTGATAACTTATCTTCAATGTAACATGGAAGATCTCAAGGCAAAAAGCCTTGAAAAAGAAGCTAAAATCGTCTTAGGGTTTTCTCCCAAAATTCCACACACTAAGCTCTCCCTAATGACAAAAAATTAGAAAACTATATATAGATTTTTGGATCTGACGCCGTCACCTTATGGAGTGTGACGCCGTCACCTCGCCGCTTTTAGGGTTCCCGGATGACCTTCTTGACGCCGTCCCTCTTTAGCTCTTCAAAAATCCATTCTGGCTTATCAAGGCTTGACGCCGTCGAACCTATAACGTGACGCCGTCCCTCTTTGATTTAAGCCGTGACGCCCTTGATCAAGTTAAAGCGTGACGCCGTCAGAATTTACATGCTATTTTCACTGGCCCATCATGAGTAAATTTCACGTCCACTTTTTCTTGCCAAGGCATGACGCCGTCTGGGGTTAATTGTGACGCCGTCAAAGGTAACTTTTGGCCGATTTTTGGGACTTTGCCGTTTTCTTCACTTTTATGCTCCAAAAACGTCCAAAATGCCTCCTTTTCCAGATTTCTCCTCAAAAGTACCTAAAATGACAAAAGGAACGATTTAGGGCAATATTTGATCAAATAAATACGATTTAGGGCTTAAATGACCCCTTAAAAGCGGTACACTTTTCGCTTCATCAATGTATGTGATCGTATGTATGTAACAGTAAAAATAACAAGACAATATTTAACCAAACACTTTGCTTCAATATATTGAACGATTACAATGAAAAACGTGAAGCTCTTAATGATGCATATACGTATGGATATCTATAAACCCTAACTAAGGATCTCTTTTTATAGCACAAAGAGTCCTTTACAAGTAAACAATCTACCGTATCAATCTATACAAATAAGATATACATCATATCCATTCCATATTTATCTTCATACGGTTTCATCTTAATCATATAAGCAGTACGAACTTTCTTCATCAGCAGTACCAACTGTTGATGTATTCTTCAGCAACACTTCAACCGTACTAACTTATACAGAACTGTACCAACTGCTTAATTTAATTCCCAACAATCCTCCCCTAAACTTATGATTTCTGTGTAAATCAACAAGTTTCTTGAATTAAATTCCAACGTTATATGATGGGGTGGATTCTTTCAAACACTTATCTTCAATCTTGAAACACTTGGGAATTTTCTTCACATATCCATCTTTTGACCAATAATAATACATCAAATTCGGTCAACTCTTCAAAAGTCTCCATAATTAAACTTATTCTTGCGAGGAATTAATTCCTAATACCAACCCAGCATTCAATGACATTAAATCTCCATTGGTTCTATAAAAGATCTTGAATTATCGACACTAACCCATCACATTCTTCAAAACATAACTATCAAACATAATGAGTTCATCCAATCCAAACATGATTGAGATTTCATCAGATTCGTCTTCGAATTCAGGAAGTGAAGGATGGAAAAATTATTTTCCACCAAACTATACTAATCTGACTATCAGGAACCCAAATCCACAAGCTGAAGAAGTATCTTCTGATGATGACCTTCCAACTTCTTCTGATGATGATGATCAACAAGCACATCCACCTCCACTATCGGTTTTACTAACAAGAGAGATCGAAAAAGCTGTGTCAGGTATGAGTAAGATCTCAGTGCCAGTAAAGAATCAACCACAACTAAAACCAGATAAACAAGTGATGGGGCTCCCAAGTCCGAAGGTGTGGAACTCAATCAAAGACAAAGGAGTTCACAAGTCCATGCCTGATTTTAAGGATAAAGGAAAGAGGAAGCTTGAGTAGTGATGAAGGTGTTAGGTTTATGTGTTTAGGTTTGTATGTTGGTTATGTTGTCTTTGAGTCCAGGATTGTAACAAAACTTCTTCTTGTGTAATGAATGCACCACTTTAATGAATAAACATTATCTTCTTGTGTACTTAAACATTCACTATCAGCATAAACATCACACTTATCTCAGATTCTGAATTTATAACCTCCCCTGAATTATATAATCATCTTTAACAGCAACTGAACAAACTATAAATTCCTCCCCTGTTTGGAAGAATCTTCACCATCAGATGAACTAGAACATAGGACATTCGAGCTCAACATCCAATATGACAATTTGTACAAGTTACCATCAATTCAGTTTTGTAGTTTTAAACTGCTCTTAACACTTCCAGATGTGTAACCTTCTAAGAGAGGTGAATCATAGAGCATAAACTTAGAATGAACCAAGTTTGAAAAAAAACAGTACAAACTAGTTGAAACTAGCAGTACTAACTGTTTAAAAATTTTCTGAGATAAAATCAAAGTTAATTGTAATGTAGATTTGAAAATACTTTTGTCCACGTATAGTTTTTAGCAAACTATCAGCTATCAACAGATTTGTTATGTCTTTACCAATAGCCGTTTGCTATGTACTAGCCAACTCTTCACACTTAGATATGATGAGTTGATAACCATCCAGTTTTTGGTAAACTGTCAACCATAAACGGATTTGAGAAGTCTTTACCAGAAACCGTTTAATCTGGACTAGTTGATTCTTATGTGGATTAGACATGGTGAACCAGTTACCATTTGTTGTGTAACAATCATGCACACTTGATAGTCCAAACCATCATACTTCCCAAGCACAATCCAAAGCAAAAAGCTATCCTTAACCTGAAATGTTCGACCCAAAACCAAAGAAAACACAATACACAATATTTTCTTTTAACAGTTATCACAATAGACTAACAAATTCACAAGCAGTACTAAAAATTACCAAGCAGTACTAACTATACAAATAGCACAACTAGCAGTACAAAAACCAAAAACACTTAGACATTAATCTTTTGAAGGATTAAGCATTCCAATACCTGTTACCAAGTACTGAAATCTTCCTACATCAAAACCTTTTGTTAAGAGATCAGCAAAGTTGTCATCAGTATGTATTTTAACAACTTTTATTAATTTCTTTTCAGCACAGTCTCTTATAAAATGATGTCTAATTTCAATATGTTTAGTTTTTGAATGTTGAACTGGATTCTTAATGATACACATTGTACTGCTATTGTCTATATGTATAATTGTGTTTAAGAAATTGTACCCATAATCAAGCATCTGGTTTTGAATCCAAAGAACTTGAGCACAACAACTTGCTGCTGCCACATATTCTGCTTCAGTAGTAGAAGTGGCAACCATAGTCTGCTTCTTATACTGCCAAGAAATTAATCTACAACCCAAGAACTGACAACCACCTGTTGTAGATTTTCTATCCATGCTAGCACCAGCATAATCAGAATCAGAGAATGCCACTAGATCAAATGCAGACTCTTTAGGATACCATAGCCCCAAGTTAGGTTGACCTTTAAGGTATCTGAAGATTCTCTTTACTGCTGTGAGATGAGACACCTTAGGATTTACTTGGAATCTTGCACAAGCACAAACTGAGAACATAATGTCAGGCCTGGATGATGTGAGATACATCAAAGACCCAATCATAGATATATACATGTGCACATCCACATCTTCACCACTGCGATCCTTTAATAGCAAATGTGTCTCCTTATCAACTGGTGTGCTAACAACCTTGGCATCTGTGAATTGGAATTTCCTCAATATTTCACCAACATATTTATCCTGAGAGATAAATATTCCATCAGACTTCTGCTGTACTTGAAGCCCAAGAAAGAAAGTAAGCTCACCCATAGAGCTCATATCAAACTGATCTTTCATTAATTTCTCAAACTCTCTACACATTTCCTTGTTTGTAGAACCAAAGATGATATCATCTACATAAACTTGAACCAGTAGAATATCACCCTTGTTCTTCTTGATAAATAGAGTTTGATCAATTTTACCCCTATTGAACCCATTCTTCAATAAATAAGTAGCAAGAGTCCCATACCAAGCTCTTGGAGCTTGATGCAATCCATAAAGAGCTTTAACCACCTTATAAACTTTGTCAGGATGGTTTGGGTCTATGAAACCAGGAGGTTGAGATACATATACCTCTTCATCAATAGTACCATACAAAAAGGCACTCTTCACATCCATTTGATAGACTAGAAAACCCATATAGGAAGCATAAGCAAGAAATAACCTTATTGCTTCAAGTCTAGCAACAGGAGCAAAAACCTCCTCATAATCAATCCCTTCTTCCTGTGTATAGCCTTGAGCAACCAGTCTTGCTTTGTTCTTTATCACAATGCCTTTCTCATCCTTCTTGTTCCTGAGTACCCACTTAGTACCAATCACTCTCATTCCCTTTGGTAGATCAACTAGAACCCAAACCTTCTGAATTTTGAATTGAAGCAGTTCTTCTTGCATAGCCTCAACCCAACTTGATTCTTCTAAAGCCTTTAGCACATTCTTGGGTTCTACCTGAGATAGAAAATATACAAACATACACTCATGCTCATCATCATGATATTTCTCCTCATATACCACACTGAGAAAGCCATGATGATCTGGGTCTTGAATTTGCCTTCTGGTCTTGACTCTAGATTGTACATCTCCTATGACATTGGAAAGAGGATGATTCCTATGTACAATTGTATGGGGAGTACAAGGAGTGGCATAGTCGATAGGCATATTTTGCAGACCATCTCCAAAGAAATCAAACTCATCAACTGGAGAAGCAGTATGAACTGGTGAATCAAGATGAGGTTGACTTGGTCCAGCAGCATCACTATTTTGCTCAGCAGTAGGAACTTGTGGCTGAGCAGTACTAACTCCATTTGTACTGCTCGTTGGATTTTCAGTTTCTTTATCATTCTGTCCACTGGTTTCAGCAACATCTTTCTCGTTGTCTACACCACTTGATGAAGGAATATCACCATTCTTTGTAGAAGACTCATTCAATGGACTTTCTTCCATGATTGGCATAAAAATGCAATCTTCATCTTCCTCCTCTGAACCTGCATCATGGTTAGTATTTGTACCTGTAACAGGCACATAATTCATTGAATCTGAAAGACTATCAATATCAAAGATCCAATCTGGACCAACACCTGCAACATTTGGTTTATTCTCTAAAAATTCTATGTGCAGATTTTCTTCTACATGCTTGGTGCTTTTATTGTACACTCTAAAAGCCATACTCTGCAGAGAATAACCAACAAAGAAACCTTCCTCAGATTTTCCATCAAACTTTCCTAGTTGGTCTTTGGTATTAAGGAGAGTAACATGACAACCAAAAGGTCTCATGAAGCTTAAAGCAGGGGTTCTACCTCTAAGAAGCTCATAAGCAGTCTTATTGTGAGGTTGCACAACTAAAACCCTATTCAATACATAACAAGCAGTGCTAACTGCTTCAGCCCAAAATGAAACTGGTAGCTTAGAGTCAGCTAACATTGTCCTAGCAGCCTCTATAAGATTCTTATTCTTTCTCTCAGCTACTCCATTTTGCTATGGGGTTCTAGCTATACTAAATTTCCTCTTAATACCTTTTTGTCTGCAAAAATCATTGATATTCGGTTGAAACCCTCACAAGTTATACCCTTTAGTGAATAAAAGGTCAACTCGCGACGATTTAACTCGACAATCGATTGTAATAAACCGGATAAGTGGATACCCGGGTGATGAACTCAAATAAGTACATTTTATTACTGTCATTTATCCTATTTATTTGACTTGTTTTATTATATTATCTGTGAGAATTGATACTTAATCGTTTACTTTTGTAATTCTCATGTAAAAACAAGCATTTGGTGAAACTTGGCGATTTTGGACTAATTATGGAGCAAAACAAGCAAGAAGATAAGAGTCTACTGAAATGTACAAAGATCAAGACATTCTGCTCCAGATACGCCGCATCTCGCTTATTACATACGGCGCATCACTATCAAGATTTCACAAGATACGATCCAAGACAGCAAGGACATGCGCCGCATCTGAGAATGGAGATACGCCGCATCTTCTGGCGGTGTACGAATATTCCTGAATATATTAATCTTGGACCCCACGCGAAGTTAAGTCAATGCGCCGCATCTACTTACTAGATGCGCCGCATCTTACCCTCAGACAGAAACTATAAATACCCCAAAGACCAGACGAATTAAAGAGTTCGACAGTTTTAGAAGACCGAAGACCACAGAAACCTAAGGCCGAATTCAGACGATTAGGCAGCACAAGACACACCCCAACGAAGATACAAGAGCTGTAAGAAGGTCCTGCATGTATTTAATTCATTAAGTAGTTTTGTTTTATTGTGTTAGTAAACTTTAATTCATCATGATTGGTGGCTTGTGTAATGTGAGGAGAAAGATTGCACTCCCTTAAAACTGCTTTCCCATCAATTAAAGTTTATATGTTGATGTCTTTGGTTACTACTTATTAGTGCATTGATAACCTCTGTGTTTATTAGTGGCCTGCGCATTTGACTACGGAAGAGAATGTGGCTCCCACGGTTGTTACTAAATTGATCACTTAGGAATAACTTTTAGACATAAGTAATCATTAAGGGATTTCTCGCCGATAAGATTAGGGCCAACGAGAAAGGGTTAATTACATACACTTCATATAAAACTATCAATAAAACAAGTGACAATCTACTTAATCATCAGGACAGGTCTTCTTATTGTCTCGAGTATTTATCTGTGTACGTGCATGCCTATCGCTGATTCGTGCTCATTAGTTTAGTTTATTATTTAATTGCAACCAAATCGTGCCAGTCTCTCAGGCTGAACCCCTTTGCGTTAGATTAGGTCGTATAGTTAACTTAGAATATTAAAATACTGATTAGGATAACTAGATAATACGTTCCACTCTTAGTGATCAACACTCTACTTACCCTTATATTCATATGGACCGGGTACACTGCTCGTTAAGTGTGTGTGTTATTGATAAGTCGGCTAAATATAAATTTAAAACTTGAGTAGGCATTAATACTGCTAAACCGCAACGACACATCGCACGCATCAAGTTTTTGGCGCCGTTGCCGGGGAGTGAATTGTTATTATCTGTTAATTTGATTAGTATTTTAATTAGGTTTTTAATTTTTTAATCTAACCGCTAACTTTGTTATATATTAGGATTAATTTGCATTCATTGTAATTTTTGCATATTTTCTGTTTTGTGTGTTATTTGTTTGCTTTTATTTGTGTTTATTTTCGTTTGTGTTTATTATTGTTTTTATTTTTCGTATTTTCTGTGTTTTGCTATCGTTGTACTGAGCTTATTCAAACGATACGGCGCATCTGATTTCTCAGATACGGCGTATTGCGTTTAATTTTTATAAAATACAACGCGTTTAATTAATTCGATACGACGCATCTTTTCCCCAAGATACGGCGTATCTGTTTTTGATAAAAAAAATTTCTAAACGTTAACGCGATACGACGCATCTGCTTTAGCAGATACGGCGTATCTATTATTTTAATTAAAAACAGTTTTCGAATTATTAAACAGATACGACGCATCGATCTCTGTCGATACGGCGTATCTTCTGAATCAAAAATCTTGTATTTTGAAACATAACGAAAATACGGCGCATTAACTTTTGTTAATACGACGAATATAATTTGATAAATATAGTTGATTTTTGATATTTACTTTGATCGGTCCGCTACTCTTGTGCACAAGTTGTTTACTTTCAGGATGAATGATGGCTTAAGCATCACTATAGAAGATTACATTCTGAACCCGACCATGAGACGCTAGCTGGAGTGATCGAACATAAGACAAAGATTGAAGAGGAGATCAAGGCAACAATGAAAGAAGAGAGCCCTGCAACCGACTTACATGCCTTGCCTCATAAAGAGAAAGACCCAGGAAGTTTTACTTTACCTTGTTCAATTAATGATATATCTTTCAATAATGTGTTAGCTGACTTAGGAGCTAGTGTTAGTGTTATGCCTCTTAAGACATTCACTACCCTAGGACTAGGAAAATTAGCACCAACTAAGTTACTTATTGAATTGGCTGATAAAACGGTAAAACGACCTGAAGGGATTGCTAATAATGTTCTAGTTAAGATTGAGAAGTTTATTTTCCCTGTAGACTTTGTTATATTAGATATGCCCGAGGATGTTAAGATTCCTTTAATCCTTGGAAGACCTTTCTTGTCTACTGCCCATGCTAAGATTGATGTGTTTAAAAGAAAATTCTCATTAAGGGTAGGGAATAATAAACTAGTCTATAAGTGCCAAGATCCTGTTAAAAGCATAATTAGAGGTGTCTATGTGCTAGGATTAAGAGAGCGTATGGACCTCGATCTTGAAGCTAGACTTATGGGAGAAACATTGATTCAAAACAACTCAACTTATCCTAATCATGAGAACTTTGAGGAATTTATTGACCTTAATGTACCCACCGAACTTAGACGCGATATTGTTAATGATTCTGATGATGAGTGGTATGATTGCGTAGTGATTAACAAACGTAGGAGGATAGTTGAGGATACAAATTTGAATAATGATGTGTTTATTGAACTACCACCCCACCTTGCTTATTTATGCCTTTATGATAATAAGAATTTCCCGTCTATCATTATGTCATCTCTGCCCGTGAGGGACAGAACTTTATTTATACAGATATTAAAGAAGAACGGCGTGGAAATTAAGGACGAGCAAGGAGTGTTCAATATTACTGAATTGGCGATGAGGGAGCGCGATGTATCCGACTCCTTCAATGATCAATATTAAAGAGCTGAACGTGAGTCTAACTTGAAGACTCTGGAATTAAGACAAGTGCTGACCGAGAGACATCCTGGAAAATTTTTACTATTCTGTTATGTGTCGAGTCAGTCAGGCCCGTAGAGGATGCGGCGCATCTCAATCCTAAGATGCGACGCATCTCCTGCACTGGTCATATCTTACTTTATTTTTCTGCATTTTTTATTTTCGACTTTAAAACTTTTTATCAGTTTATTTTAATGCGGCGCATCCCTGGTTAAGGATGCGACGCATCTTCTATTCTGATCCGTATTTATTCCAGGCTCGATACGGCGTATCTTCTTCCATAAGATACGGCGCATCGACTGACCTGATGATTTTCATTTTAATTTTTACATTTTATTTTTTTTCTAACTACTAATGTATTATGCAAGTTTGAACCTTTCTTAACTTAGGTATGTTTAAAGTATTGGTGGTATTATAGATTCCTGCATTTCCTGTGGATACATCAAATATGAAGCTTAAACGTTCTAATCCACAAGAAGTTGATTTTTGCTCTTATACAAATGGAGGATCATACCGAGCAAATCTCAGGGGAGTTTTTCTGTTCTAATTCTTTTATTTTCCAGTTTTTAATCTTTTATACAAACAACGAGGACGTTGTTTAACTTAATTGGGGGGATTGGAGAATTAGAACACTTAACACTTACTTGTCCTAAACTTTTCAAAATATGCTTAAAATGTGCTTAATATATTAAAATTAAAATTTTTAGCATGTTTTTGTTTAAAGTCTAAGTTGCGTAGCTGCACACATAACGTTATTTTCAAAAATTGTGATTTTTCAAAAAAATTCACAAATCTATGAGTGTGCCGGTGACTTGTAAACTTTAGAACTTGGCTTGTATACTATTCGAGACCACCATAATAAGTATTATTTATATAATTGGAATGACTTGTCTAAATTGGTAAATTTCTAGGATTACACCCAAAAAGCCTTTTATGTTATATGTTATTAGCTAACTACACTGGTTAGTTAACCCCCGTATAAACCCTTTTGTTACTCTCACTTTTAGAGTAAGATACCCCTAGAAAAACACTCAGAGCCATTCCTTTCGTTTCTTACACCTTTGTTATAATGTTTCGTTACACCGTTACACCTTAGCCTACCCTGTAGATTAAAATCCGTGGTTGGTTAATTGCTTTAGGCAAAGTGTGTTTCCTTACATTACCTGTGTTCGCGTGTGTAATTCATTATCTTTGGTTAGGTCGGGAAATTGCACAATGCAATTGGAGTGAAAGTAAATATTGTATATCTTTGAGTTTATTTTTCGTGTGTTTACTACTTTCACTATTACCGTTATTTCTGAAGTCATGAAAAGTATGGAAAATTATCCAGAATTATCATTATAGTGATGTGGTGGAATTTTACACATCTTTGTTTATGTTTCAAAAAAAAAAAAAAAAAAAAAAAAAAAAAAAAATAGAAAAGAAAAAGAAAAAAAGGAAAAGTTGGATGTTTGATTTGACCAACTTATGTAAAGTTTTGTATTAAGTGGTCGATATCACCACTAGTTGTTGTATACTATATCTATGGATTGAATGGGAGTTGGCAGTTATGGGAACACCAACTAAGGTTATTCTTTGATTAAGATCTTGTTGAGTATAATTCGTGTCTACCTAAAGCGTGTGTTTCAAGTGTTAAAGCGTGAGTTATTCTATGATATGAGTCTTATTCATGGGATGGTTGGGATAGTGATTAACCACACTTAGGATTTTAATTTATTTGTTTTGTTTATTTTTCATTTTACACCAATTTATATCCCAAATATTATCCATACCCTATATTATTCTTTATCAAAACCTTTGATTTATTGAGATTAGGGATTTGAGCAATCTTAAGTATCGTAGTCGTGGATTCGGCTATGTATTTATGATTTTGTCGCCCTTTTTGATATAATATTATTGGTAAAGATTACTTGGTCCTATCTTTAGCCTATTCGAGGTAAGGATTTGAGCAATTGCAAGTATCGTGTTCGTGGATTCGATCATGTATTTGTGATTTTGTCGCCTTTTCTGGAATTTGAGATCGATAGAGATTAAGGAGAATGATTAACCCTTAAACCTCAAAACCCTTTTTACCACTTTAGACTTGTTATTCCTTGGCTTTAGTGGGGGAGATGTGTATACTTGCCAAGCTTATGATAGAATATTCGTCACGACTGGACAGTTAAACGATTAGATTTGCTTTTATCAAATTATTTTATTTTACTTCTAATTCGTTAGGTGTTTGGTTGTGTGATTATGACAAAAATGAATAAATGCTTAAATATAAAAATAAATCCTATTATCTTTTAGGATACATTTTCATAAGATTAATTCTAAGGTTTACTTGGGGACAAGTAAAGTTCAAGTGGGGGGATATTTGATGAACTCAAATAAGTACATTTTATTACTATCATTTATCCTATTTATTTGACTTGTTTTATTATATTATCTGTGAGAATTGATACTTAATCGTTTACTTTTGTAATTCTCATGTAAAAACAAGCATTTGGTGAAACTTGGCGATTTTGGACTAATTATGGAGCAAAACAAGCAAGAAGATAAGAGTCTACTGAAATGTACAAAGATCAAGACATTCTGCTCCAGATACGCCGCATCTCGCTTATTACATACGGCGCATCACTATCAAGATTTCACAAGATACGATCCAAGACAGCAAGGACATGCGCCGCATCTGAGAATGGAGATACGCCGCATCTTCTGGCGGTGTACGAATATTCCTGAATATATTAATCTTGGACCCCACGCGAAGTTAAGTCAATGCGCCGCATCTACTTACTAGATGCGCCGCATCTTACCCTCAGACAGAAACTATAAATACCCCAAAGACCAGACGAATTAAAGAGTTCGACAGTTTTAGAAGACCGAAGACCACAGAAACCTAAGGCCGAATTCAGACGATTAGGCAGCACAAGACACACCCGAACGAAGATACAAGAGCTGTAAGAAGGTCCTGCATGTATTTAATTCATTAAGTAGTTTTGTTTTATTGTGTTAGTAAACTTTAATTCATCATGATTGGTGGCTTGTGTAATGTGAGGAGAAAGATTGCACTCCCTTAAAACTGCTTTCCCATCAATTAAAGTTTATATGTTGATGTCTTTGGTTACTACTTATTAGTGCATTGATAACCTCTGTGTTTATTAGTGGCCTGCGCATTTGACTACGGAAGAGAATGTGGCTCCCACGGTTGTTACTAAATTGATCACTCAAGAATAACTTTTAGACATAAGTAATCATTAAGGGATTTTTCGCCGATAAGATTAGGGCCAACGAGAAAGGGTTAATTACATACACTTCATATAAAATTATCAATAAAACAAGTGACAATCTACTTAATCATCAGGACAGGTCTTCTTATTGTCTCGAGTATTTATCTGTGTACGTGCATGCCTATCGCTGATTCGTGCTCATTAGTTTAGTTTATTATTTAATTGCAACCAAATCGTGCCAGTCTCTCAGGCTGAACCCCCTTGCGTTAGATTAGGTCGTATAGTTAACTTAGAATATTAAAATACTAATTAGGATAACTAGATAATACGTTCCACTCTTACTGATCGACACTCTACTTACCCTTATATTCATATTGACCGGGTACACTGCTCGTTAAGTGTGTGTGTTATTGATAAGTCGGCTAAATATAAATTTAAAACTTGATTAGGCATTAATACTGCTAAACCGCAACGACACATCGCACGCATCAAGTTTTTGGCGCCGTTGCCGGGGAGTGAATTGTTATTATCTGTTAATTTGATTAGTATTTTAATTAGGTTTTTAATTTTTTAATCTAACCGCTAACTTTGTTATATATTAGGATTAATTTGCATTCATTGTAATTTTTGCATGTTTTCTGTTTTGTGTGTTATTTGTTTGCTTTTATTTGTGTTTATTTTCGTTTGTGTTTATTATTGTTTTTATTTTTCGTATTTTCTATGTTCTGCTATCGTTGTACTGAGCTTATTCAAACGATACGGCGCATCTGATTTCTCAGATACGGCGTATTGCGTTTAATTTTTATAAAATACAACGCGTTTAATTAATTCGATACGACGCATCTTTTCCCCAAGATACAGCGTATCTGTTTTTGATAAAAAAAATTTCTAAACGTTAACGCGATACGACGCATCTGCTTTAGCAGATACGGCGTATCTATTATTTTAATTAAAAACAGATTTCGACGAATATAATTTGATAAATATAGTTGATTTTTGATATTTACTTTGATCGGTCCGCTACTCTTGTGCACAAGTTGTTTACTTTCAGGATGAATGATGGCTTAAGCATCACTATGGAAGATTACATTCTGAACCCGACCATGAGACGCTAGCTGGAGTGATCGAACATAAGACAAAGATTGAAGAGGAGATCAAGGCAACAATGAAAGAAGAGAGCCCTGCAACCGACTTACATGCCTTGCCTCATAAAGAGAAAGACCCAGGAAGTTTTACTTTACCTTGTTCAATTAATGATATATCTTTCAATAATGTGTTAGCTGACTTAGGAGCTAGTGTTAGTGTTATGCCTCTTAAGACATTCACTACCCTAGGACTAGGAAAATTAGCACCAACTAAGTTACTTATTGAATTGGCTGATAAAACGGTAAAACGACCTGAAGGGATTGCTAATAATGTTCTAGTTAAGATTGAGAAGTTTATTTTCCCTGTAGACTTTGTTATATTAGATATGCCCGAGGATGTTAAGATTCCTTTAATCCTTGGAAGACCTTTCTTGTCTACTGCCCATGCTAAGATTGATGTGTTTAAAAGAAAATTCTCAGTAAGGGTAGGGAATAATAAACTAGTCTATAAGTGCCAAGATCCTGTTAAAAGCATAATTAGAGGTGTCTATGTGCTAGGATTAAGAGAGCGTATGGACCTCGATCTTGAAGCTAGACTTATGGGAGAAACATTGATTCAAAACAACTCAACTTATCCTAATCATGAGAACTTTGAGGAATTTATTGACCTTAATGTACCCACCGAACTTAGACGTGATATTGTTAATGATTCTGATGGTGAGTGGTATGATTGCGTAGTGATTAACAAACGTAGGAGGATAGTTGAGGATACAAATTTGAATAATGATGTGTTTATTGAACTACCACCCCACCTTGCTTATTTATGCCTTTATGATAATAAGAATTTCCCGTCTATCATTTTGTCATCTCTGCCCGTGAGGGACAGAACTTTATTTATACAGATATTAAAGAAGAACGGCGTGGAAATTAAGGACGAGCAAGGAGTGTTCAATATTACTGAATTGGCGAAGAGGGAGCGCGATGTATCCGACTCCTTCAATGATCGATATTAAAGAGCTGAACGTGAGTCTAACTTGAAGACTCTGGAATAAAGACAAGTGCTGACCGGGAGACAAACCGGAAATTTTTTACTATTCTGTTCTGTGTCGAGTCAGTCAGGCCCGAAGAGGATGCGGCGCATCTCAATCCTAAGATGCGACGCATCTCCTGCACTGGTCATATCTTACTTTATTTTTCTGCATTTTTTATTTTCGACTTTAAAACTTTTTATCAGTTTATTTTAATGCGGCGCATCCCTGGTTAAGGATGCGACGCATCTTCTATTCTGATCCGTATTTATTCCAGGCTCGATACGGCGTATCTTCTTCCATAAGATACGGCGCATCGACTGACCTGATGATTTTCATTTTAATTTTTACATTTTATTTTTTTTCTAACTTCTAATGTATTATGCAAGTTCAATAAGCTGGGAAAAAGCAAAAGAGGTCGAATAAGCTAAAAAGGTAAAAAGGTGAACAAAAGGGTTTTAAAATAAATGTTGTGAGCATTAACTGATAAAAGCAAAGGGTGCAGTGGTAAGGTTGTTGGAGTTGTGACTGTGATGACCTGGGTTCGAACCCCAGGTCTGGTACTTTTTTGAAAACCCTCAACAAACAAGGGATAATAAGCAAATTTTGAAACTGGAAAAGTTTTTGAAAA
Organism: Artemisia tridentata subsp. tridentata; assembly: GCA_021014915.2. NCBI lineage: Eukaryota > Viridiplantae > Streptophyta > Magnoliopsida > Asterales > Asteraceae > Artemisia > Artemisia tridentata. Next base: position 256,007,257 of record CP139508.1, on the reverse strand, counting down.
CCAAAAATAAGCTCAAAACAGGCTTAAGCTTAACTGATCAGTTAGGAAAAAAGAAGGGAAAAGCAAGCTAAAATGCAAATAAGCTATTTAAAAGCTAGTGACTATTAGACAATGACTAAATAAGCTATAGTGATAAAATGTACTCATAAATAAGCTAACTATTCTACAAAATTATGTCCAAATAAGCAGATAAGCCTACTGATAAGCTAAAAACAACACAAGGGCTGCTGATGAAATAGCAGCCCTGTACCCTACTTGCAGCCCTACTAAAAAGCTACTAAATAAGCTCTAAAACCTCAAACAATCTTAAACAGATGGAGTTACACTTACATCCTACTAGTGTACCAAATATCAGCCAATAAGTACTTGAAAATAAGCAGAAAAATAAGCTGATAAGTTGGTAAGTTGGGACAGACTTGTGTGCAGACTTAAAAGTTAGTCAACTAGGCACTTTTAAGCTAATTTTCAAGCTACAAGACCACAAGCTACACCAAAAGACCTGAAAACAGATTTAGATAAACCACTAATGAACACATAAAAACAGTTTTTTAAGAATTTTGAAAAACATTGAAGCCATAAAACATGTCTGATAAGCAAAGCCAGTTGTGCAATGTATGTTGACTGCTGACTCACAAAAAAAAAAAAAAAAAAAAAAAAAAAAAAAAAAAAAAAAAAGAAAAAAGAAGGGGATTGGACTTAGAACCTAATGAACAAGAACTATCTTATGGAAATCCACTAAAAGCACTACTTTGAATTCAGAAATGTTAAAAACAAGCAATAAAACAACTTAAACCTACCCATCACAAAGATGATCAGCCCCTAGCTATTAACCTACAATATCAATACCTCAAACTATGAAGTCCTTAAAATCAGGCCAAATTGAACTACAAACTAATTATCCTAGTGACTTTAGGCAAGATCTTAGACATCCAAGGTGCACATGGACAGTCTACACCCAATTTGACCTTTTTGACTTTTTTCTAATTCTTTAGCAAAAACTTAAATTTAGGCTATAATGACTGATAAAAGCATTAACATAGGCACTACTGAACATAAATTAAACTAAAGATAAGCACAATAAATGGAAAATAAGCAATAGGCAATAAATAAGCAAAAACAGTAAATTCTTGAATTAAAATAAAATCTGAACTTAAATTGAAATAAAAGTAAATTACAATGCTTTGAAATTAAAATAAGCTAAATAAAATTACAAAGTACCTTAAAAGTTATAAGCTAAAATAAACCTGAAAAAAAACTACTGCTACCTATCCTCTATTTATACTAAAAAATATGAAAAACCCTAGTTCTCTTGTGTGCTTCTGGTGTGAGTGTGTTCCCCATCATGCTACTTGTGCTTCTTTGATAGCCCTTGGATCTTTGCTTGCTCCCCAAAGCTTCAATTTCGGGCCGTAGATGGTTTTTGTTGTACCTTGGATCGATGAGGTGGAGGGGGGGACCAAAGACAACCCCATGTGAGTTCTTTGGCTGGTTGTGGTGAGGTGGTAAGAGTGATGGTGACAGGCTGAGATTAGCAGGGGATTTGAGCGGGATTAAGAGGTTGAAGAAGATAAATAGTGAGTTAATGTAGGGTATTCACAATGCAAGAAACACTTGTTTGAGGCCTTAGTTTGGATCGAATGGACAAAGAACTAGAGAGAGAGAGATGGGAACTTCTAGTGAGAGAAACACTATGTGTATTAGCTTGAAAGTAATGAGAGTTCCAACCCTTCCCATGTGTGGGAAGGGGTATTTATACTTACAATATATTATGCCCCTAGCGGGCTGTAGAGTGAGCTGACAGAGGGTAAAGACCCGACCCACTCCACAATACTAATAATAATAACTAAGCTACTAATAATATTACTAATAATCCTACGAGCTATGATGTACTAATAATTACTCGGGGTGACCGAGTCTTCAGCTGAATATTCATATTCCTAACAATCTCCCCCTAAGGGAGGTCACCCCAGAAGTAATGTTCTGAATTTCAGCACTTCTTCCTTGGATCTTGACATCATAGCTCGTAATCATTGAATCTTCAATGTCATAGATTGTTGTGCAAACATCCGTGATCTTAAGATGACTTCTCTTTTGTCTTGGATGAACTTTGAGTAATCTTTGAAATTATCATCCTACTTGAGTCTCCAAGTCATCTTTCAGAATTAGGTCTCCATGTGATGAAATGTACTTAGAGCCGACATGCTCACACGTTATGGTGTCATGATCTTCAGCATCAGAGTTAGCAGAAGCTGTGTTGAAGGTCTTTTAGGTTGATCATGACTTCTTTGATGATGATGTGGTGTGAGCATGTGGTGATGGATTGGCATCTTTTCTGCAACCAGCTACAACAGCAACCAGCTACAGCATTCCACAGCTACAATCGCCAGAAGTTCCTGCATACGACAGTTAGCAATAATTCGACCGGTACTTATAAGTTTGGACTTCGAGATAGTCAACAGCATATTGTGAAAACTCTCTCTAATCCTTACCAAGACCGTTCCTAATCGAAAACCCACAGAGGGCTTTTTAAGATTTTACCGTAGTAAATCAACGATTAGGTGAGTCGCTGGAGATCACTCCACGACTGTAGACCGGTTGAAACCGCCGCGACCACTAAGCGTAATCCACGAGGAATTACCGAAGTGACCTGCTTTCAGGGCTGCTTGATGTTGACCCTGGCAGGAATTTCCATTCAATCATTGAGAATTACATTAGTAAATTCCCTCATAAATGTTCTGGCAGATTGCTAAGATCTGTGTAGGACTCATAAGTTTACAACTGGTGTCCTTAATGTTGAACAACCAGTGTAGAAATAATTCGTGTCCCTATGAGATCTTATTATGCATCTCGTGGCTCTAGACTCTATTGTGCATTTTGATTTGGTGATCGGAGGCTGGAGAGGACTGCCACCTTTTCAATATCATCTAACTCGGAGTGAGAGAGACGATAGGAATGTATTGAACTCCGTGACAATTGAAACAAGAATCCTTTGAGGGACCTTGAGTGGCTAGGGAGGGTTGTGCAGCGTATCACTGGGTCCATGATACTTTGTCTTCAATGCCAACAATCAACTATGTGATTCTGACAGCATATGTATTGACCCGGTTTCTGCCTAAGTTGTAAGGAGGGCTATTTCTTTTCACCCTTTATCTTTACAATTCTTTTTCATTCTTCAACCCCTTCAGTGTTTACCGAGACTTCATTACTAGTACCTTGTTGGGTTTGTTCCAGTACTAGCTCCATCTCAGTCGACACTTTTCCCTTATCCACTATTCTCATTTTTAATCATACCTAAGGACTTCTACACTAACTAGTGGATTGTCCCTGGGTAGATCCCTCCGGCTCTGGCGGGATCGTGGGAACTTGAGCCTAACCTAACCATCCTTATAACTCCATGTATTAATTAAAATGGTCGGTCTTTGGTATTCATCCACGATTGCCAAACCAAATCTTTGAAAAATCTCTCAAAGTGTTCATGATTCTGAAACACATTTTTGCAAACACTTGAGAGTTTTATATTTTTCAAATGCTCCCCCTCAACATGTGCTCGGTTGATTGTTTTATAAATTTGCACATGTTAGGTAGAGCTCGCACTTTTTGAATTGATCCACTTTCAGTGAACATGACCGATTCGAGACACGCTTACATCACTAGTTAGACTAGCTTGAAATTATTACCCGGCCTGGTCAAGTCCACAGAAAGTTTCTCGAACTGGTACACTCTACTCAGATACATCTTTTTCGAGACACGCTTACATCACTGGTTAGACCAGCTTGAAATTATTACCCGGCCAAGACGTATCCTTTCGATTGATGACAGTTCAAGTTTCGTCAATTCATTTGTCAAGTCTGAGTCACGATCTCATGCTATGCCAAATCCTTTGTTTTGTTAAAACCATTTGCTCCCCCTCAATATGTGCATCGATATAAGAAAGATTTTAGCACATATGGAAGAGCTTGCGTTTATGACCAAAACATTTTGCTCCCCCTCAATATGTGCCTTGATATACAAAATGGTTTAGCACATACAGGAGAGCATACATTAACTTCCAAATCATCACATTTTATCAGAATTTCATATTTAAATCACATTCTCTCCCCCGATCAAAAATTTCAAACCATTTGAGATTTGAGATCCCAATTGATTTAAATAAGTTTAGAAAATTTTGGGAGAAAATGTGGTCAGGTTTAAATGTATTCTGATTTTAGAGCATACTATGCTTCCCCTGAAACAACGAGAGAGTGTCACCGCTGATGTTTGCACAAATTTGGCAAGGTGTCGGAAATTTGAACAAATAAGCTCCCCCTCAATTAATGACCCATTTTCCATGGAAAGAGCTGTAGTCATTCAATTGAGCGACGGGTATTTGTGAAAATTTTAGTTCAATTTACCACCTTGTGTAACATCAAGACTCTCTAGAAGAATCAAATAAGATAAAGAATCTTGATGAAAAAGAAGACTTCTCTTCTTATACACGACAAGACGCACTGAAACGTACATCAAGTCGGGAGAACATGGATATAAAGTAATCCATGCCCAGGTGAACATCACCCGGTTGGAGGAACAGCTCTCTTTTTGGCGACATGCTTTCCCCATTGTACAGTGCGGGTTGCAGTATGAAGTAACTGCAAGCCATTAAGACATGTTTTAACTGATTAGTATAACTTCTGCTCGAGCTTCATTTAAGAATCCGTGCCATTGTTGAATGACATTTCTAGATACGTAAATGTTATCGATAAACAGAAGACATGCCTAGGTAGAACTATTTTTGGTATTTTCTGATTTTTTCGATTTTTATGGTTTTTATAGGTTTTATATTTTTGTATTTTTCTTTTTGATTTAAGATATATACAACTATGTACAAGGATATAAGAAGACAATCCTTTACTCCTCCTTTTCTTCCTGAAGACACTTGAGGGTTTCAGGAGTCATGTTTTTCATGCCAAGGCGTGGGAGAATAAACTGAAACCTTTCTCTTGGGAGGGCCTTGGTGAAGATGTCAGCTAACTGAAACTCTGTCCTTACGAAGTATAGTTCCACAATTCCTTTTTCCACCTGTTCCCTGATGAAGTGATGCCTGATGTCGATGTGTTTTGACCTGGAGTGCTGAACATTGTTACAACAAAGAGCAATGGCGCTTTTGTTGTCACAATATAGGGGAATTTTGTTGTATGAGAATCCATAGTCCGAAAGCTGTGATCGCATCCAAAGGATTTGTGCACAGCAAGCAGACATAGCAATGTACTCAGCTTCAGTAGATGATATGGAAGTACTCATCTGCTTCTTAGAAGACCAACTAACCAACTTTTCCCCTAAAAACTGAGCTCCTCCTGAAGTACTTCGACGAGTGTCTTGACATCCCGCATGATCAGCATCCGCGTAAGCCGTTAACTCCATTGCAGTGTCCTTAGGATACCAGAGACCCATATGTACCGTGCCTTGAAGATATCGGAAGATTCTTTTCACTGCTTCAACATGCTTCTTGGTTGGTCTGGATTGATACCGAGCACACATACACACAGCAAACAGTAGATCTGGTCTGCTAGCCGTGATGTACATCAAAGATCCAATCATGCTTCGATACTTTGTTATATCTACTGGAATCCCTGAAGGATCTTCATCCAGCTTCGTTCTATCAACCATGGGAGTGTCAACAGGTTCACTTGAATAGAATCCAAACTTTTTCAAGATCTCGTTGGCATATTTGGATTGATTAATGAATATGCCTCCGGGACTTTGAGAAACTTGTAATCCTAAGAAGAATGACATTTGTCCCATCATGGACATTTGGAACTTGGAATTCATCTCCTTTGAAAAACTATCACATTCACCAGGATCTGTTGAAGCAAAGATGATATCATCTACATATATCTCAACTAGTAGTAGATGGTTTCTTGACTTCCTGGTGAATAGTGTAGGATCAACAACACCCTTGGAGAATCCGTTCACTAGGAGGAACTTGGACAATGTATCGTACCATGCCCTTGGCGCCTGTTTTAACCCATAAAGAGCCTTCTTCAAGCGGTAAACATGAGTAGGATGTTCAGTATCCACGAATCCTTCTGGTTGACTCACATAAACTTCTTCCTTCAAGTCGCCATTCAAGAATGCCGTTTTGACATCCATTTGGTAGACTATCATATTTCGACTAGCAGCATTTGCTAGGAAGATTCTTATAGCTTCAATTCTAGCAACCGGAGCAAACGATTCTTCAAAATCAATGCCCTCTTCTTGTCTGAACCCTTTAGCAACTAGCCGTGCCTTGTTCTTTAACACATCACCATACTCATCAAGCTTCACTTTGAAGATCCACTTTAAAGCAATGATCATTGCAAGTTCTGGAGGAGGCACTAGTTCCCATACTTCAAGTCGATCAAATTCATGGATTTCATCCTGCATAGCCTGGAACCAGCAATCTTTAGTCATTGCTTCTTTGGCATCTTTAGGTTCGACTTTGGACAGTACGAAATTGAAGAAGCACCATAGTGCATCAGTGGCTAGTTGATTACGTGTGGATACTGGACGTGAGGGATTGCCTATGATGTTGTCGATTGGATGATCACTGGTCCATTTCCTGAGATGGTCGTGAGGTTGAGGGTTATAAACAGACGTAGCAGTGCTGTGTCCTTCAAGTGAGGATGTGTCTGATGAATGTTCAGGAGCAAATATGTTTTCAAAAGGAACCTCATCAATAGGAGCAAAAGGATTAACTTCCAATGAATTATTATCTGAAGATTCTTGTGTTACTGGAGAAGTTTGAGCGTTTGATGACGAAGGCGACTGACTGGCAGCTGGAGCATTATGACTGACTGATACTGAAGCTGTAAGACCTTCTGAACCTTGTGGGGCTTGAACCTCAGCCATAGGAAGTACAGCAGGTTCACTTGGGATGGTTCCATTCGTTGGCTCAAAGTATTCATCAAACATAGGATCAAATAACTTCTTTAACTCCTCGCATGTAGGTGGCACATAAGAATCTGCAGGCGTGGAATACTGTACAAGTCCTGAACTAATGGGTCCAGGTGACAAAAGGTTAAGATCGGGTCCAGAACTAATTTGTCCTGAAGCAGGTTGCTCACTCAGCTCATCGAACGTAACATGAATGGTTTCCATGATTTTACGGGTTCTCTTATTGTAGATTCGATACCCTTTACTGTCTGGTGCATATCCAACAAAAATACCTACATCTGCTTTAGCTCTTAACTTTCCCAAGTCTTGACTATCGTTAGTTGGATAACAAAGTGCACCAAACACACGGAGAAAAGAGAGATCTGGTTTCTTGTTATGAATTAACTCGAAGGGAGTCTTCTCATGAACAGGATGAATTAGGGATCGGTTTTGAGTGTAACATGCTGTTGCAATAGCCTCTGCCCAGAGAAACATCGGTGCCTTTGAAAATATAAGCATAGTTCTTGCAGCTTCTACCAGAGTACGGTTCCTTCGTTCAACCACTCCGTTCTGTTGAGGAGTGTGAGGGATACTTTTCTGATGCGTGATGCGAATACTTTCATAGAAATTACGGAGTTGTTGGTTAACAAACTCAGTACCATTATCTGTGCAGATGATTCTGACAGTTTTATCGAGCCTTACTTGCAGCTGTTTTATCAGTTTAACGATAACCTCTGGAGTTTCGTCCTTGGTTCTCAAAAACTTTACCCATGTGAACCGAGAATAATCATCTACTATCACCAGAACGTACTTCTTTCCATTTATGGTTTGTATTCTCATTGGACCGCACAAGTCCATGTGGAGGGTATGAAGAACTTCCAAGTTGGTGTTGATGGTTTTAGGCTTGTGGGTTTGTTTCTTGCTTTTACCCAGTTGACATGCAGAGCAGAGGTGATCTTTCTCATATTTCAGCCTGGGCATCCCTCTAACAAGATCTTTACGGGAAAGATTATTTATGGTACCGAAGTTCAAGTGGTTCAAACGACGATGCCACAGCCATGACTTTGTTTTAGAGGCTTTAGAAAGCAAGCATATGGGAGAGGACTTCAACATTTCTTCAATCGATATGGTATATAGATTGGTGCCCCGACTGCCCTTAAGGAGATCTATACCATCCAATTCTCTGACGAAACATGTATGCTTTCTGAAAGCCACTTCCAGATCTGAATCACAAAATTGACCCACAGAAAACAGATTGTGCCCTAGTCCTTCCACATAATATACCCTTGAGATTACACTGTCACCAAACACATAATCTCCATAACCCATAATAGCACCAAAGTGGTCGTTCCCAAATCTAACTGTCCCGATAAACTTTTTCACGAAGTTCTTGAGCCGTGAGCGATCCCCAGTCATATGTTTTGAGCAGCCTGAGTCCAAATACCACAGGACGATTTGTACGACCTGCATTTGAAACCAGACAACAATGGATAACTGAAAAATGTGGATCCCCAAGTGCAATTGGGGTCCGTTTGGTCAGCACACACAAATTCCGGAACCACAGATTCCACAGATGCTACTGCTTTTACTGAGGAGACAGAACTAGAGGCATGATAAGACCTAGATGGAAGGCATTGTGACTCTAAAGACAGGATTCTACCAGTTGGTCTCCATTCCTTATTCATCACAATTTTATGCATATTCATTTTAGGTAATGATCTCTGTTTTCCTAAATTGAATTTCCTTCCAGTGGGTCTCCATTCCTTAACATTCACAATTTTATTCTTATTCATTTTAGGTAACGTGCACTGTTTTCCTAAATTGAATTTCCTTCCAGTGGGTCTCCATTGATAGCCTATGCTAGCAAATGTTTTTCCTGTTGATTTCCAAACCTTTTTGCATGCTTCAGTTATCCTACCATTCTTAACATGGGATGATGCAGAAGACATCAAGAAAGACACAACACATTCATCATGATTAGCAGAAATTAAACAATTGTCGCATGTTTTACAGATAGCATTAGAATTCGAATTAATTACAGTACTTTTAATACTAGAATCAACACGATTCATCCTACTCATTGCAAACTTATTGTTCCTAGGTTGGGCTTCTACATTCTTCAAGTGATCATTCTTAGCTGGCGCGGTCCTATCCTTTCTTGCAATTCCTCTAGACCTTGACCCGCTAGCTTGGGTGTCACTTTTTACTCCTGTAGAATCATCGAAGGTAACATTAGTTTGTTTTTCTGTCACATGCCTTCCTGATAATGATGTGTTGGGTTCTGATGTTTTAGGTGGTAGATCAAAGGCTACATGCTTGTTCTCAACATTGGATGATGATGCAACAAATCTATCTCTATGGCAGCTAAACTTAGGAATTGAGCATATGGCATATTCTAAGTTTTCCTGAATCCTTTTCGTGAGTTTGCAAGCATAGACAACTGCCCTATCAAGTGGCTTATCAGCCCTATCCTCTTCAACTACCTCACGAAGTGTGTCAAGGCCTTTTCTAAGATGATCGAGATATGTTTGATGGGCAAAGCTGTTATTTCTAAGCTTAAACGGAATACGCCCAACATCAACATCATACTTTTTACTATCAGTAGCCTTTGGTGCATCACAATTACAAGTGGTGCATGGCATTTTACCTTTCACCCGAACCTTTAGATTCTCAATTTCATTTGTCAAAGAGGTTATTTGATCATTGTGATTGCTTCTTGTAACTTTAATAGAATCATATAACTCTTTGAAATGTTGTTTAACCTTTGAATTTTCTTCTCGATAACACTCATTTTCATAATGTAACTTATTTATGGTGTTTTGATATTGAAAATTCTGAGAATCTGAAGACGAAGGTTTATTGGTGCCATATACTTCACACTTGTTGGATTTCAATTGGGCAATTTGGGCCCTCAGCAGTCGAATCGTGTTCGTGTGAGCTTGAATTGTCTCATCTCGTTTGCTTAATTCAAAATAAGTATCAAATTCAGGAGCATCCAAGGATGTCTTGTCATTTGATATTTTTTGTTTTTCATTTAAGTGTTGATATTTCAATTGCAAATTAAGATATTCAACTTCCAATTTTGAAAAACGTTTAACCATATTATCATGGTCATCATTTTGAATTTTTTTAAGCAATTTTAAATTCTCCCCCTCAAGCTCAACAATACGATTCTGGGTGACATTTAACGCAATAGCATACTCATTAAATTGACAAGCAGACAATGCAGAATCAGTGACAGTGTAAAATACATCTTGTGTAATACATTTAGCAATCAAGTTGTCGTTAGTAATGAGTATGTTTTTTCTTTCAATCTCTCTACTCTTAAGTTCTATTGCATGTTCATTCACCTCATTTTCCATATCTTTAAATACTACTTTCATTTCTTTTATTTCGGCTTTAAGGGCAGTTTGCAACCCTTCAAAGTGTTCTTTAAGTAGTTTAAAGAATGGCATGACCTCAGTTAAGTAACACCTTTTTGCATGTTCAAAACACCTTTCCCCCTCAGTAATGCCGGTTGGTGTGATTCTCTTCTTACATGTTTTATCAAAATCAGCAAATAGTTGCCAAAGCACATATAAGCTAATAAAGGTTTTGGATTCAGTGGGAAGAGACAGAGGCACTAAGTTCCTAGGTGTATTGGGAGGATACACCGTTATGGACGCAACTTTTCTAATGAGGGGGGTGTTGGCCTTAAGTTTTTCTACCTTAAGTTTTTCATTATCTTGTTTCCAGAAAATCTGTTCAGGTGTTAACTTCTTTTGAGGAGCAAACACAGTCAAACGATTTTCCTCATAATAATCATGGGGCTTGATTATTATTCGTCTGACTATGCACTCGGGATTCCTCATTTTCTCATTCATTTTTTCCCTCGTTCTATCACTTATCTCATCCTCTTCATTTGTGTAGATATGCTCAGGTTGGTCATGAATAGGCATAAGCATCACATTACCATCATATAGGGCTGGTTGAAGTACTTTCATGTCCCTAAGGATGGTTGACTTAGGTTCACCTATCATGATTTTACTATGCTTATCACTCAACTTTCTGTGCTTATGAATCATTTGAGCAGTTTGTATGGTTTGATTTTGTGTGTACAACTTATCTTCAAGCTTATTTTTTAACATCTTGAGTCTAGAGAAATCATTTAAAAGTGTTGATTCTTTTTGTTTGAATTCTAGCTTAAGTGTATCAACACACTTTTGTGCTTCCTGTTTCTGTTTGACAGACTGTTCTAGCTGACTTTTCAAAGAACTCAACTCTAATTTTAATGTTTCTTCTTTTACTCTAGACTCTTTAATAAGTGTACTCATTTGACCTTCTAATTTCTGCTCACGTTCATTAAGCTCAAACTTAGCTCGCTGTTCATACATAGCCACTTGTTTTTTATAGATATTAAGTATAGTGATCAAGTCATCATCAGGGACAGGCAACTTGTTCTCATGGCACTCATATGCATTATCTAACTTACACGCGTTATCTAAGGCACCTATATTACTTACAACACAAACATCTTTATTTACAAAAGAATCACCATTTGGTACATCAGGCAAGTTGTTGTGATTCAAATACTGTTCATATGAAATAATATTGCTATTTTCCATGTCAACAGTAGTTGTGTCAGAAACATCTGCCTGTTGTACTTCTTTGGGATTCTTTTGTCCCTTGACTATATTATATGTGTCATAAATTTTTAGTACCTCAGATATCACGGATGCATTAGAAGGACCAACTTGACGGGGAGATGAGACCAGGGAAGACAAGTTAGCCATGAAGATTGTTTGAGCAGTAGGTTCATCATCAACATCAGAGTCATATGCATCACAGTCATCTGCCTTGAAGATGTTGGGATCATTAAGTGCTAGATCCTGAACAGGTTTCTCATCCACATCTTCATCAAAAGTATTTCCTCCATCTCCTGCCAAGAACAATAACTCTTCCTCATCCAATACAGCTCCATTCTCTTGAGCTTGCATTAACAGCATCTTGTCTTTGAAGTAATCTGAGTTCTGAGGACGTTTAGGTTGATTGCAGTTTTTAGCAATGTGTCCAAGCCCCCCACAATTATAACACTTGATCTGTTTCCCTTGCCCCTGATTGGCATTCCCTGCTCTATTCTGCACATAACCTCGACCCATGTTTCTACCAGCTCTCCCTTGCACATTCTGAACCACAATTTTCCCATCCTCCACCATTGCTAGATTGCGTGGGTTGGATGAATTCCTTAACTGATTGTTGGTCTGAGGAAGTGATGCTTGAAACTGTTGAACCAGTAATGAAACTTGATTGGTGAGATTGTCAATCATTTTGTTGGTCTGAGAGTACCCTGAGTCAAGTTGAGAGCTCATAGCAGGTACTTGTGAGTGAAGTTGATGATAGCTTGGGTTGGATGATGGTTGGATTGTCGGTTGAACATTTGTCATGAACGCCAGTGGATCATTTGTAGTTGAAGGACTTAACTTTTCTCTCAGCACCCGATCATAGACAGCATGCTTCTCATGTTGTTGCAGGTAGGCATACAGCTGTTCATAGTTGGTATCCCTTAAACCTTTGTTGAGTTTGACAGCAGTAACAAATCTGTCCCATTCAGGAGTCATGTTGTTCACAAACTTTGAGTTTAGTTGGATATTGGGCATAGTCATTCTGATCATCCTCATATCATTCACCAACTTATGAAATCTCACATAGTAGTCTGTGACATTCTCTCCTGGGTTCATTTTGAAATGCTCGAACTCATCATACAGCTGTGACTCACGATCTTCCTTTGTGAGTTCTGACCCTGCTAACAGCATCTTAACGTTGTCCCACACAGCTTTGGCTTCAGTGTTGAAATTGATGAGCTTGTATACATCCTTTGGAAGACCTTGAATGACTATGTTTGAGGCTCTAATGTCGGCATCATACGTCTTCTTTTCTTCTTCATTAAGATCATTGTAGTTTCTAGGTCTGTCTATGCCCCAAATCACAGTCCCATCTTCACCAGTTGTAACAACATCTCTGGTGGTACCCATCTGATATGGTCCATCGTCAATTGACTTAAGAATGTTAACTCCATTATCTTTTCCCAAGCAGTAAAGTCTTATCCTTTGTGCCCAAGACTCATAATCCGTCCTATCTAGCATAGGTGGACGAGTGTCAGATCCAGCTGCTTGAATATCTTCTGATGATGTGTTAGATGTGGTAGCCATAGTAACTACGGGATTTTACAGATCTTGTGATTTAACCGAGAAATCGAATCTTTCGCGGGAATTTCTAAAATCACCAAGACACAAACCGCCTAGACAAATAGCACTCTTGAGGATACAAACCGCCTAGACAAACCGCGTAGACACAAACCGAGTCCACACTGCAGAGACAAACCGCGTAGACACAAACCGAGTTCACGCTGGAGAGACAAACCGCATTCACACCTCAGAGACAAACCGCGTAGACACAAACCGAGTTCACGCTGTAGGTACAAACCGCGTAGACACAAACCGAGTTCACGCTGGAGATACAAACCGCGTTGATACAAACCGTATACACACCTCAGACACAAACCGCGTAGACACAAACCGAGTTCACGCTGCAGCGACAAACCGCGTAGACACAAACCGCGTATGCGCCTAAGAGACAAACCGCGTTGGCACAAACTTCCAAACCCGTCACTTTCAATGCTGTTTGTCCTTTTGCCTAAACTAGTAATAGGACAAACCGCGTACCCGATGTGACACAAACCGCGTTCAAGAACGTCCAAACTACACAAACCGCATCCAAGAACACTTGGATAAAAACCACTTGAATCACCCAAAAACACCACACAAACCTTAAATCTGTGAATCCAAGCACTAAATACTACTCTTATACTATTCCTAAGCTAAAAAGTACAAGGTATAACAACTTTTAATCACTAAACAAAGCACAAAATGAAATAAATGAAACTTCACAAATCGAACAAAAAATCCTCAAGAACTACACAAATCCGTGAATACCAACTCTCATGGACCTAACCATGGCTCTTGATACCAATTGTAGGGTATTCACAATGCAAGAAACACTTGTTTGAGGCCTTAGTTTGGATCGAATGGACAAAGAACTAGAGAGAGAGAGATGGGAACTTCTAGTGAGAGAAACACTATGTGTATTAGCTTGAAAGTAATGAGAGTTCCAACCCTTCCCATGTGTGGGAAGGGGTATTTATACTTACAATATATTATGCCCCTAGCGGGCTGTAGAGTGAGCTGACAGAGGGTAAAGACCCGACCCACTCCACAATACTAATAATAATAACTAAGCTACTAATAATATTACTAATAATCCTATGAGCTATGATGTACTAATAATTACTCGGGGTGACCGAGTCTTCAGCTGAATATTCATATTCCTAACAGTTAAGATTAGGGATTTTGACTAAATTGGGAAAAAGGGAATTTGACCCCGGTATATTATTATTAAGGATGGGTGGGTCGGGTCATGTTGGTGATGGACTGGGTTTAAGTTTTTTGTGGGCTGGGGTTGTTTGTGGGTCATAGGGATTAAAGGGTTTGTTGGGTTATAAGGATTTATGGGATCCGGTTTAGTGTAGATATAGATAAATATAGGTTTAATCACAAGGACCAATCTTGTAATTTTTGAAATTGTAGGGACCATTCTACCATTTCTTCAAAGTTAATCAAGGGTCCATTTTTGCCAATATTAAATAATCCAAGGGCCACTTTTGGAATTCTTGAGCTTGAACTAAATCCAAGTGAAAAATGTCTTTTCCGGCTTCGGTTTTTGGCTCTTTTCCATTCTAATGCTCGGTTTTGTCCGTATTTGCCCCGTTTTCAATCATTTTGTACGTGAAACACACAAAACATAATCCAAGGATATTTGTAACATTATATGGTCCATTTGGGTGTTTTTGGTTGTTTTTGTGGGGTTTTTCGGGTGTAAAATGATGAGTAAAAGGCCACTCATCAATCCCTGATGCGCGTGATGTGTCGTTGCGGTTTAGCAGTTTTAATGCCTACTCAAGTTTTAAATTTATATTTAGCCGACTTATCAATAACACACACACTTAACGAGCAGTGTACCCAGTCAGTATGAATATAATGGTAAGTAGAGTGTCGATCACTAAGAGTGGAACGTATTATCTAGTTATTCTAATCAGTATTTTAATATATTAAGTTAGCTATACAACCTAATCTAACGCAAGGGGGGTTCAGCCTGAGAGACTGGCACGATTTGGTTGCAATTAAATAATAAACTAAACCAATAGGCACGAATCAGCAAGTAGCACACACGTACACAGATAAATACTCGAGACAATAAGAGGGCTGTCCTTATGATAAGTAGTTTGTCACTTGTTTTATTGCTAGTGTTATATGAAGTGTATAGTTCGATGCAACGCACCGAGATTAAGTCCTTTCTCGTTGGTTCTAATCTTATCGGCGAGTAAACCCTTAATGATTACTTATGACTATCCCGTTTATCTTTCTCCTACTTTTCTACAGACCATAGAATGCATAGGCGATCTAATAAACAGGCGAGGGAAGAGGCATGGCGACCCGATCAACGCTCAGCTAGACACAGAGGTTATCAATGCACTAATAAAAGTCACCAATGACATCAACATATAAACTTTAATTAATGAGAAAGCAGTTTTAAGGGAGTGCAATCTTTCCGTTGTCACATTACACAAGCCACCAATCTTGATGAATTAAAGTTTACTAACACAATAAAACAAAACTACTTAATGAATTAAACACATGCAGCACCTTCTTACAGCTCTTGTATCTTTGATTTGGGTGTGTCTTGTGCTGCTGCCTTGACTGAATTCGTCCTAGGTTTCTGGTCTTCGGTCTTCGTATATAATATGTGTCACACGAAATTCGTCTGGTCTTGGGGTATTTATAGTTTCTGTCTGAGGGTAAGATGCGGCGCATGTCCTCTTGTATCTTGGATCGTATCTGGTGAAATATTGATAGTGATGCGGCGCATGTCATAAGTGAGATGCGGCGCATCTGGAGCAGATTAGTCTTGATCTTGTACATTTCAGTAGACTCTTAACTTTATGCATGTTTTGCTCCATAATTAGTCCAAAATCGCCAAGTTTCACCAAATGCTTGTTTTCAACTGAGAATTACAAAAGTAAACGATTAAGTATCAATCCTCATACATAATATAGTAAAACAAGTCAAATTAATAGGATAAATGATAGTAATAATATGTACTTATTTGAGTTCATCAAATATCCCCCCACTTGAACTTTACTTGTCCCCAAGTAAACCTTAGAATTAATCTTATGAAAATGTATCCTAAAAGATATTAGGATTTATTTTTATATTTAAGCATGTATTCGTTTTTGTCATAATCACACAACTAAACACTTAACGAATTAGAAGTAGAATAAAAATATTTCGATAAAAGCAAATCTAATCGTTTAACTGTCCAGTCGCGACGAATATTCTATCATAAGCTTGGCAAGTATACACATCTCCCCCACTAAAGCCAAGGAATAACAAGTCTAAAGCGGTAAAAAGGTTTTTGAGGTTTAAGGGTTAATTATTCTTATTCTCTATCGATCTCAAATTCCAGAAAAGGCGACAAAATCACAAATACATGATCGAATCCACGAACACGATACTTGCAATTGCTCAAATCCTTAACTCGAATAGGCTAAAGATAGGTCCAAACTTCACCAATAATAATATATCAAAAAGGGCGAAAAAATCATAAATACATAGTCGAATCCACGACTACGATACTTAAGATTGCTCAAATCCCTAATCTCAATAAATCAAAGGTTTGGTTAGATAAAGAATAGTAAAGGGCATGGATAATATTTGGGATATAAATTGGTGTAAAATAAAAAATAAACAAAACAAATAAATTAAAATCCTAAGTGTGGTTAATCACTATCCCAACCATCCCATGAATAAGACTCATATCATAGAATAACTCACAATTTAACACTTGAAACACACGCTTTAGGTAGACACGAATTATACTCAACAAGATCTTAATCAAAGAATAAACCTTAGTTGACGTTCCCATAACTGCCAACTCCCATTCAATCCATAGATATAATATACAACAATTAGTGGTGATATCGACCACTTACATAACTTTACATCGTTGGTTTATCAATCTTCCAACTTTCTTCTTTTTCTTTTTCTTTCCACATTTTTTCGATTTTTTTTTTTTTTTTTTTTTTTTTTTTTTTTTTAATAACATAAACATAGATGTGTAAAATTTCACCACATCACCAAAACAATAATTCTGGATAATTTTTCCATACTTTTCATGACTTTAGAAATAACGGTAATAGTGAAATTAGTAAACACACGAAAAATAAACTCAAAGATATACAATATATTTACTTTCACTCCAATTGCATTGTGCAATTTCTCGACCTAACCATAGATAATGAATTACGCACGCGAACACAGGTAATGTAAGGAAACTCACTTTGCCTATAGCAATTAACCAACCACGGATTTTAATCTACAGGGTAGGCTAAGGTTTAAGGTGTAACGAAACATTTTAAACATTGGTGTAAGAAACGAAAGGAATGGCTCTGAGTGTTTTTCTAAGGGTATCTTACTCTAAAAGTGAGAGTAACAAAAGGGTTTATACGGTGGTTAACTAACCAGTGTAGTTAGCTAATATCACATAACATATAAGGCTATTTGGGTGTAATCCTAGAAATTTTACCAATTTAGACAAGTCATTCCAATTATATCAATAATACTTATTATGGTGGTCTCGAATAGTATACAAGCCAAGTTCTAAAGTTTACAAGTCACCGGCACACTCATAGATTTGTGAGTTTTGAAAAATCACAATTTTTGAAAATAACGTCATGTGTGCAGCTATGCGACTTAGACTTTAAACAAAAACATGCTAAAAATTTTAAATTTTGATATATTAAGCACATTTTAAGCATATTTTGAAAAGTTTAGGACAAGTAAGTGTTAAGTGTTCTAATTCTCCAATCCCCCCACTTAAGTTAAACAACGTCCTCGTTGTTCGTATAAAATGTTAAAAACTGGAAAATAAAAGAATTAGAACAGAAAAACTCCCCTGAGATTTGCTCGGTATGATCCTCCATTAGTATAAGAGCAAAAATCATCTTTCTTGTGGATTAGAACGTTTAAGCTTCATATTAGATGCATCCACAGGAAATGTAGGAATCTATAATACCACCAAGGCTTCAAAACACACCTAAGATAAGAAAGGTTCAACTTGCATAACACATTAGTAGTTAGGAAAAATAAAACATAAAAATTAAAAATGAAAATCATCAGGTCAGTCGATGCGCCGTATCTTATGGAAGAAGATACGCCGTATCGAGCCTGGAATAAATACGGATCAGAATAAAAGATGCGCCGCATCCTTAACCAGGGATGCGCCGCATTAAAATAAACTGATACAAAGTTTTAAATTCGAAAATAAATAATGCAGAAAAATAAAATAAAATAAGATATGACCATTGCAGGAGATGCGTCGCATCTCAGAATTGAGATGCGCCGTATCCTCTGCGGCCTGACTGACTCGACACATAAACAGAAAATTAAAAGGTAAATCCGGGTTGTCTCCCGGTAAGCACTTTTCTTTATTCCAGAGTCTTCAAGTTAGACTCACGTTCAGCTCTTCATTTAGTCCTTGTCACGGTCCATCGTTCTTCCTTCATCCGAAAGATGTTCCCATATAGCTTTGCGACGTTTTCTTTTGTTCGGCTTAGTCTTCTATAATTCTTGGTCTTCGTCGCAACATATTCTTCATCTGGTCCAAAAGAGTATTTGATGATTTTAAATTTTTCAGAAATAATCATGGGTGGCTCATTATAAGGGATCCCAAGTAGTTGACACTTTCTTTTGGTGAATTCTTCCTCGTCTTTATCAACGAACTTAAAGTAAGGATCCTTAATCAAATAGTCATCAAGTTCATCGATTAATGACTCATTGCTAGCATCTTGAATTGCCTCCCACTCTCTTTCAAATTCCCATTGTAGTCGTCGACTAAGCTTCGTGTAATCATCAAATTGTTCATGCACCCATTCCCAGAAAGTAGTATTTGATGTTCCTTTAAGTCCTTTCAAGTATTCAATTCTACCCTTTTCTTTCAAAGCTTCAGTTTTTCGTGGGCAGTCTTCAACATTATCGTACCACTCATAATCTTCAAAGGTTACATCTTTTCCAACCCGTTTCATCCCAATAATACTTCCCCCATTACAGGTTCCGTCACTCTTATAATCACAGGTCGGCCAAACACTACTCCCATCCTTGAAAACGAAGGGTGTACAGGTGTGATTAATGTGCTCAAATTCCCATGGTTTATCCCAAACCCATGGTATTTGGTCATTCCATTCGTAGTACCAGGTGTTTTTGAAATCATCATAAGTCTTGAATCCTGGTAAATCGTCAGTACATTCGTCGACTCGAAGAAGGTAGTTAAATTCCTTGAACTGCTTGCACAAGGGTGTCTCATAATCGAACACATCAATGTCAATTCTGAATAATTCTTCAATGCCCTCATTGACTGTAGAATCATGAAGTGACGACCCATAATCGCTTTCTACTTCTTCGTCTTCACCTCTCATCCAATATACCCATAATGCATCCTTAGTAGCTCGATCCATGCTCTTATGGTTATTAAACTTACTAGCCAACCATTCTGAAAAATCAACATCGTTAGGATCGTGGTTAACGTCAAAGCAAGTCTTTTCAATCATTTTCCTCTTTATCTCCATGAACTCGTTAAATTGCTCCCTAAAATTCTGTGTCAACCATGAAGTCATAATCCGCTTGACTTCATTTGCAGGGGCAAATTTCGGACTACCATATTTAAGTTCAAGCCAATCATTGAGGGAGAGGTCCATCAATCTTACCAACTTGCCATGAAATAGTAACTCCGCCACAGCATAAATTCTGTCATCGTCCAGATAGTGCTCATTTAATCCCCAGTACTGTTCGGAATAAGGCATGTAAGAGATTTGGGTATTGCCTCCACAACAGCTTTTGTTGCTTGAGTCCATGTATGCAAGATAGAATTTCCCATCATCTTCTTCGATAGTAGTCCGGTTCAATCCTTTGGATTCAATGACAGGCCATAAGAGCGACAATTCATCTCCAGTGTACCTCACAAATACATCATAAGAGAAAACCCCTTTATCAATGTTGCATAAACGCATGAATTCCTTAAAAGCAGCTTCAAGAGGGGTCTCCCAAGAGAATAAATCTGCATCGATCATGAGCATATTGAATGAATCTGAAAGCAAGCATTCCTTAGCAAGATATCCGTTAACTGACATGTCTTCCATAGCAAAATCTGTCATCAAAGGTAAAATCATCAGTAGGATTTGTTCGCTAGAAGAGAAATTAATGAATATAGAAACGGATATAAGAATACAAATAGCTGATATCAGAAGACGATGCGCCGTATCCAAAAAGTTGGATACGCCGTATCTTATAATCGTTAAAATTAAATTAGACTTTATTCAGAAAATAGATACGCCGCTTAGAAATTTGAATGCGCCGTATCAATATTAATAATCAAAAATCGATATTTATTTAAAATTAAATGCGTCGTATTAACAAAAGTTAATGCGCCGTATTTTCGTTACGTTTCAAAATATAAGATTTTTGATTCGGAAGATACGCCGTATCGATAGAGATCGATGCGCCGTATCAGTTTAATTAATCGAAAACTGTTTTTAATTAAAATAATAAATACGCCGTATCTGCTAAAGCAGATGCGTCGTATGGCGTTAACGTTTTAGAAATTTTTTTTTATTAAAAACAGATACGCCGTATCTTGGGGAAAGATGTGTCGTATCGAATTAATTAAACGCGTTGTATTTTATAAAAAATTGAACGCAATACGCCGTATCTGAGAAATCAGATGCGCCGTATCGTTCGATTTAGCTCAGTACAACGATAGCAGAAAACAAAAAAATACGAAAAATAAAAACAAATAAAACACACGAAAATAAACACAAACAAAAGCAAACAAATAACACACAAAAACAGAAAATATGCAAAATAGTACAATGAATGCAAATTAAACTAATACACAACAAAATTAGCGGTTAGATTAAAAAATTAAAACCTAATTAAAATACTAATCAAATTAACAGATAATAACAATTCACTCCCCGGCAACGGCGCCAAAAACTTGATGCGCGTGATGTGTCGTTGCGGTTTAGCAGTTTTAATGCCTACTCAAGTTTTAAATTTATATTTAGCCGACTTATCAATAACACACACACTTAACGAGCAGTGTACCCGGTCAGTATGAATATAATGGTAAGTAGAGTGTCGATCACTAAGAGTGGAACGTATTATCTAGTTATTCTAATCAGTATTTTAATATATTAAGTTAGCTATACAACCTAATCTAACGCAAGGGGGGTTCAGCCTGAGAGACTGGCACGATTTGGTTGCAATTAAATAATAAACTAAACCAATAGGCACGAATCAGCAAGTAGCACACACGTACACAGATAAATACTCGAGACAATAAGAGGACTGTCCTTATGATAAGTAGTTTGTCACTTGTTTTATTGCTAGTGTTATATGAAGTGTATAGTTCGATGCAACGCACCGAGATTAAGTCCTTTCTCGTTGGTTCTAATCTTATCGGCGAGTAAACCCTTAATGATTACTTATGACTATCCCGTTTATCTTTCTCCTACTTTTCTACAGACCATAGAATGCATAGGCGATCTAATAAACAGGCGAGGGCAGAGGCATGGCGACCCGATCAACGCTCAGCTAGACACAGAGGTTATCAATGCACTAATAAAAGTCACCAATGACATCAACATATAAACTTTAATTAATGAGAAAGCAGTTTTAAGGGAGTGCAATCTTTCCGTTGTCACATTACACAAGCCACCAATCTTGATGAATTAAAGTTTACTAACACAATAAAACAAAACTACTTAATGAATTAAACACATGCAGCACCTTCTTACAGCTCTTGTATCTTTGATTTGGGTGTGTCTTGTGCTGCTGCCTTGACTGAATTCGTCCTAGGTTTCTGGTCTTCGGTCTTCGGTTATAATATGTGTCTCACGAAATTCGTCTGGTCTTGGGGTATTTATAGTTTCTGTCTGATGGTAAGATGCGGCGCATGTCCTCTTGTATCTTGGATCGTATCTGGTGAAATCTTGATAGTGAAGCGGCGCATGTCATAAGTGAGATGCGGCGCATCTGGAGCAGATTAGTCTTGATCTTGTACATTTCAGTAGACTCTTAACTTCTTGCATGTTTTGCTCCATAATTAGTCCAAAATCGCCAAGTTTCACCAAATGCTTGTTTTCAACTGAGAATTACAAAAGTAAACGATTAAGTATCAATCCTCATACATAATATAGTAAAACAAGTCAAATTATTAGGATAAATGATAGTAATAATATGTACTTATTTGAGTTCATCAATCCCCCACACTAAACAATTGCTAGTCCCTAGCAATCCGATCATATGAAGTAATGAAAGGTATAAAATTACCAAGACTATCCCGTTTTGACTTTATTATTAAATGCAAGTAATTTAAAATGAGAACAAACGTAAACATCATGCTTGATTTTCAAAAATGGCATCATGGAACGGGAATCACACAAAATGGGTGACTCCGGGGAATTGTAATCGTCATCCTCTTTTTATACTTCCCAACTAAGTCTAAAAACCCTTGTGCAAACGTTTTTGTAAAATGCTAATACTACTTATATTAGCAACCTATGTAAGCCGAGACTTAACTTTTCACTCCCACAATTATTCATAAGTTAGGTGTGTGTGCTTGTTTTCAAAGTTTTGATCGTAAAAATCGACATTTATTAGGGTTAAAAACCGAAAATGATTTAGAAATTAGAGATTCAAAGGTGAGATCACTCCATGTAGCGACTTTCTTCTCAGCTTGTCCTTAGTAAACTTAGGAGGCTAGGTTTTTACACCCTCGAGAATAGTATCGGAGCTCACGGGATCTTTGAAGTCAACAATTTCTATATCACCGTCCAACTTTTAGAAAATTTTGACGAACACTAGTTCAACTTTCGATTTAAATTTAAGAAGAAGCAAGTTTCTCACATTTATTCATAAGCAACAAACATAAACATCTTTTTCATTACATTTTTCACTTTTTTTTTTTTTTTTTTTTTTTTTTTTTTTAACTTAACTCATTCTTGTACCATAAACTACGGAGCTTCACGGGGAAATTCCAAGACCTTACACCTTTCAGAATAAAGGATCCAAGGGTCGTTACAAGGAGAGTTCCAAGACCTTAACGCCTTTCAGAATTAAGGGTCCAAGGGCCGGTGCAAGAGGGTAGCCAAGACCTAAACGCCTTTTGGTAAAAAGGATCCAAGGACCGATCTCGAACCGAAGCTTAGGACTTATTTATTCATACTCAAAACATTAATTTTTGCAACTTTCAAGCAATGACTCACTTTCATTTTGCATTCTTATTGGGTTTGTAAGAAAGTATGCTTGTTCCGAAATTTAAATAAAACTTTGAACTATTATTCTAAATCAAGATTGTATAAAAATTTATTTGCATAACAAAAACGGTTTTTGCGTTCAAAAGTTTGAAAATAGCACTTATTTTAGTCAGATTAGGAGCTCCTGGGAGGAAAAGCCATAGATTACTTATATAAGCTCTAAAGAGAACCAACTACTCCACGCTTAGCATTTTCATTTGCACTATTCGTAAAAACTTAGCCTAAAAGTGAAGGAAAGCAGCTAGATCAACACTCTAGCAGAGTCGGGATTCCCCTTGTTCTAGCCTAATCAAGTCTAAACTTCCACTAATACCGAAGTATTAATGTATAGCAAATTATTTTTATTTTGCCAAGCACTTCTTTTAGACGAAAAATACGATAAAAATTTTAAAATTTTTGGTCAAAACGGGGGTGCTAGGGGACTAGTAGGTACAACATGTGAAAAATTTTAAAATTTGGTCAAATGAGAATTCCCCCCCACACTTAGAATTGAATATTGCCCTCAATATTCAAAGTACCGGCCTGAGTCGACACTATAGAACGTAAAAAGGCAATACTACAAGCTAAGTGTGGAAACGAAATCTTTTTCACAAAAAGGATTATAAAAGATATCCCTGGATAAACATAAGCATAAAGATCGGATATTGGGCGGCTGGATTGAAAACAGGCGCATCAATCATCTCGATCTATGGGAATCCTGAAAACAAAGGCAAACATACAACAACAAAGCACAAGTAGAGGAACTCCCCCACACTTAGTGTTAGAAAATAGGAAGAAAATAGAAGGATAAGCATGGGTTGCCACCCACGAAGCGCTTGTTTTTGCTAACCGAGTTATGAGCTTGACTCGACCCCGAATTCATTTGTCCATGGGGAAGCAAGTGGAAGAGAAAATCTTCATCGGACTTTCGTTCAAAATGTTTGGATAAACATTGAAACATGTGAAAGTTCCACTCCGATGAGATACCCACGGTTTTGAGAAAGAGAAACCATAAATGGTGATACCGGGGTCAAAGATGGTGTCCTCACTCCCGAAGGAGTGAAAGAGATGAGAAATCACAACAAATGTGATGAAGAGGAGAAAGATCATCATGATTATCATGAAAAACTCTTCATCACCAAAGACAAATTTGTTGTTAAAGCTTTTATCAAAAGTCTTGGGCGGGAGGGTTGGGATGAAATTTTCAATAAGTAAATTCTTATAATCAAGCACACCTCCCCCCAGACAAGTATCTTCCTCAAGATCAAAATAGAAAAGATCATATTCCAGAGGAGATATACTATGAGGGAGTCCACCGGAAAACTCCTCATGATAAAGATCATTCATATCAAAATGAAATGAATCATACTCGGAAAGAGAGAGATAAGAATGGGAAGTGGTACTGCCACTACCCGTCTCTTCCGAATGATCAATATCAAAGCAAAAGGCTTCGTAAGCCAAGAGTGAATAATCAGGATGAGAAGCGGGATTGCCACTACTCTCCTCTTTGTCATCAAAAACAAAACTCTCATATTCAGGAAAAGCATCCTTGAGCTCGTGCTCCGAAGGATCTAATGGCTTTTCCTCAATGTAAACTTCTTTCATAACTTCCTTCGGGGGGAGGGAAAATAATGGTTCATCAAATATCATTTTTTCTAGTATCGGAGCATCTCCCCCCGGATCACAATCGGGCTCAACAATTGCCGGCGAAATTGGAGCATCAACAAAGAAAACCTCGAGCTCTTCCCTAGAGATATAGCTTCCCCCAATCGAAGGAGAAGGATCGAAAGAGTCGGAAATGATTGGTTCAGAAATGGGAGTGGGATTGCCACTCGCGGGATTTTCAGAAAACTTTTGAGCACACTCCTCAAAATCAATTATATCGATTCGGTTAACCGATGATTTTTCAGAAGCGGAGGAGTAGCTCTCAGTTTGGTCAAGTTTAAACGTTACGGCTTGATCATCAACTCGTAGAGTAATTTCTTCGCCGTAAATGTCAATCAAAGCACGCCCCGTTCTTAAAAACGATCTCCCTAAAATTAGGGGGACTCGGGGGTCGGCATCAAATTTTACTACAACGAAATCAATCGGGAAATGAAACTTTCCCACTTTCACGAAAACATCTTCGGCTATACCTTTTGGATAAGTTTTTGACCTATCGGCTAGCTCAAGAGTCATACGTGTAGGGGTGAGTTCCGGAAGACCAAGCCTTTTCCATACAGAATGTGGCATGAGATTAATGCTAGCGCCAAGATCGGCCAAGGCGTAACACTCAATCAATCCCGGGAAATCGCAAGGAATGAGAAACTTGCCAGGGTCTCCTAATTTTTCTGGAAGTCTCTTAAGGATAACCGCCAAGCAAATCTAATTTAATGGTGTATTTGCTAGTTCAAACAACTTTTCTTTGTTATTCAATAAGCTCTTGAAAGTTGAAGCAAACTTAGGCATATGAAGCAAAGCATCCGCAAAGCTCAAATCGAAATGAAGCTTTTGGAAGAGTTGGAGAAATTTCAACATTTGTTGATTGTTCTTCTCACGGAGCTTTGGATTAGTCGGATAAGGTATCGACTTTTTAAACTTTGGATCACTTTGGACAACCGGAGGTAGGACGTGTGCGGTACTTTGTGGGCTTGAGGAGTGCACCTTGTCCTTTGTCACCTCGGTCTCACGGTCAACTACTTTAGAAGAGGAAGAAGTAGTAGCTTGACCCGTGGGTCCATCATAAGCTAAACCACTTCGGGTGGTTATCGCTTTCAACTCTCCCTTTGGGTTAAGAATTGTATTAGCTGGGAGAGTTCCTGAAGTAGAAGCTTGATTAGCTTGATTAGCTAGATTAGCTTGCTGAAATTGATGGATGAGAGTATCAAACATGTTTTCAATCTTTGTTTGCGATTGATCAATTTTGCTTTTGAGCTCATCACTTTGCTTAATCAAAGCATTTTGAAATTCGATTTTCAAATTTGTGATTTGATTTTGCATGGCCCTCATTTTCACCTCATTTGATTTAATGTAATTTGCAAGATCATTTGAGGGAGCAATCAGGGCAGGGTAATTTGGAGCTTGATACCCTTGAGTGAGATTGACCCCTTGGGTCGGGTATTGATTTGTAGGGGCTTGATATGGAACATTTTGCCCCCTACTTTGGTTTTGATTAAACCTATTTTGATTGTTTGGTTGAGAAAAACCGGGTGGTCCTGCTTGATAGTTAGCACGGTAGCTCGGGTCAACTTGAGGATGGTATTGAGTACCTCCTTGGTTGTAAGACCCTGCTACGGCATTGCTTTTAAAAGGCCGGCCATCGGTGGCGGTACAATTATAATAAGCATGAGGACCACCACAAGTGACACAACTTTCCTCCACCGCTTTGACTTGATCGGGTGGAGAAGCTTGTGGGGTAGAAGAAAGAATTTTTGGGATGGAGAGAACCAAAGCTTGTACTGTATCTGTAAGCTTGTCAATTTTAGCATCCGTGCTAGAAGTATTCACCGGATGTGAACAAGAAGACGAAGCACTCATTTAGGAAACAATCGGTTTGCTTCGTGAAGTACGAACCTTTGACTTGTTCTCGATGATGGACAAAGCATCTCCCGTAGTCCGATTCAATATAAAACCACTGGAGGCGGCGTTTAGAGAATCTTGGTCGTTTTGGTTCAATCCATTGTAAAAGGTATCAATTTGGTGTAACTCGGAAAAACCGTGGTGAGGACATTTGCGAAGTAATTCTTTAAAACGGTCCAACGCTTCACTAAAAGATTCATCAAATTTTTGAGTAAATTTGGTAATTTCATTTTTTAAACTTGTGGTTTTTGAAGGTGGAAAGAATTCGTTCACAAATTTCGACACCAAATCTTCCCAAGTTAAGATAGAACGAGGGGGTTGTTTTTCAAGCCAAATCCGGGCTGCCCCCTCAAGAGAGAAAGGAAAGAGAAGCAATTTGATTACTTCTGGAGGAATATCCCTACATTTGATGGTCGATGAAATTTTGTTGAACCATCGAATGTGGGAATGAGGGTCATCCCTCTCAAAACCGTAAAATTGATTTGACGTTACTAAGGATAGTAACGCCGGGTTAAGCTTGAAATTATCGGCAACGATCGGGGGAACAACAATAGCATCTCCGTAACCCTCGATGGGTGCTTGGAGAAGCTCAAGCATGGTGCGATTCTCCGCCATTATGACAATGGGAGGATCGGGATTAGTGCGAATCTCGGGTTCGACTAATGAGGCAGCACGTTTTCGATTACGTGTGCGCATGCACCAAGAACATTAGGGTTAAAAAGGAAAGAAGAATATTTTTGGGTTTTTTGGATTTTTCAATTTTTTTGGATTTTTGATAAAAATATTCACAAGATATATACGAAACTTCACGAGGAAGGTTCTTC
This sequence comes from Artemisia tridentata subsp. tridentata, assembly GCA_021014915.2. Classification (NCBI taxonomy): domain Eukaryota; kingdom Viridiplantae; phylum Streptophyta; class Magnoliopsida; order Asterales; family Asteraceae; genus Artemisia; species Artemisia tridentata. Next base: position 255,979,546 of record CP139508.1, on the reverse strand, counting down.
AAGTCACTAATCGTCAAACCGTGACGATATTGTCGCAACACACCTCCCCGGCAGTGGCGCCAAATGATATTCGGTTGAAACCCTCACAAGTTATACCCTTTAGTGAATAAAAGGTCAACTCGCGACGATTTAACGCGACAATCGATTGTAATAAACCGGATAAGTGGATACCCGGGTCGTGGTCCCAGCGAGGCGTGAAATTGAGGATATCGTTTTCGGTTCGGTATTAAAATGCTTGAAAAGACGAGGGTTACTTGGGTTTCTAAAATCTACTAAATACGAAGAACAAATAACGAAAACCAGAAACTACGAACGAGCAAAAACGTCAAATCTATTAAAAACTAACCCTACGGATATCAAAATAATTTTCCTAAGTTCTAAATGACAAAAGAAAATTTTGGAAAAAAAAAAAAAAAAAAAAAAAATATTTATATTTTTTTGACTTTTTAATAATTTTTTATAAATTAAAAACTATTTAAAAGAAAATAATTGATTAAAAATACTAATTGGAAAAAGAAAATTCTGAAAATTTTTTCTAAAATTCTTTAGACTAAACTAAAGCTATAAAAAATATAAAAGGAGTCCCAGCTTATTTCAATAAGCTGGGAAAAAGCAAAAGAGGTCGAATAAGCTAAAAAGGTAAAAAGGTGAACAAAAGGGTTTTAAAATAAATGTTGTGAGCATTAACTGATAAAAGCAAAGGGTGCAGTGGTAAGGTTGTTGGAGTTGTGACTGTGATGACCTGGGTTCGAACCCCAGGTCTGGCACTTTTTTGAAAACCCTCAACAAACAAGGGATAATAAGCAAATTTTGAAACTGGAAAAGTTTTTGAAAACCAAAAATAAGCTCAAAACAGGCTTAAGCTTAACTGATCAGTTAGGAAAAAAGAAGGGAAAAGCAAGCTAAAATGAAAATAAGCTATTTAAAAGCTAGTGACTATTAGACAATGACTAAATAAGCTATAGTGATAAAATGTATTCATAAATAAGCTAACTATTCTACAAAATTATGTCCTAATAAGCAGATAAGCCTACTGATAAGCTAAAAACAACACAAGGGCTGCTGATGCAATAGCAGCCCTGTACCCTACTTGCAGCCCTACTAAAAAGCTACTAAATAAGCTCTAAAACCTCAAACAAGCTTAAATAGATGGAGTTACACTTACATCCTACTAGTGTACCAAATATCAGCCAATAAGTACTTGAAAATAAGCAGAAAAATAAGCTGATAAGTTGGTAAGTTGGGACAGACTTGTGTGCAGACTTAAAAGTTAGTCAACTAGGCACTTTTAAGCTAATTTTCAAGCTACAAGACCACAAGCTACACCAAAAGACCTGAAAACAGATTTAGATAAGCCACTAATGAACACATAAAAACAGTTTTTTAAGAATTTTGAAAAACATTGAAGCCATAAAACCTGTCTGATAAGCAAAGCCAGTTGTGCAATGTATGTTGACTGCTGACTCACAAAAAAAAAAAGAAAAAAAAAGAAGGGGATTGGACTTAGAACCTAATGAACTAGAACTATCTTATGGAAATCCACTAGAAGCACTACTTTGAATTCAGAAATGTTAAAAACAAGCAATAAAACAACTTAAACCTACCCATCACAAAGATGATCAGCCCCTAGCTATTAACCTACAATATCAAAACCTCAAACTATGAAGTCCTTAAAATCAGGCCAAATTGAACTACAAACTAATTATCCTAGTGACTTTAGGCAAGATCTTAGACATCCAAGGTGCACATGGACAGTGTACACCCAATTTGACCCTTTTTGATTTTTTTTCTTATTCTTTAGCAAAAACTTAAACTTAGGCTATAAAGACTGATAAAAGCATTAACATAGGCACTACTGAACATAAATTAAACTAAAGATAAGCACAATAAATGGAAAATAAGCAATAGGCAATAAATAAGCAAAAATAGTAAATTCTTGAATTAAAATAAAAAATTGAACTTAAATTGAAATAAAAGTAAATTATAATGCTTTGAAATTAAAATAAGCTAAATAAAATTACAAAGTACCTTAAAAGTTATAAGCTAAAATAAACCTGAAAAAAAACTACTGCTACCTATCCTCTATTTATACTAAAAAATATGAAAAACCCTAGTTCTCTTGTGTGCTTCTGGTGTGAGTGTGTTCCCCATCATGCTACTTGTGCTTCTTTGATAGCCCTTGGATCTTTGCTTGCTCCCCAAAGCTTCAATTTCTGGCCGTAAATGGTTTTTGTTGTACCTTGGATCGATGAGGTGGAGGGTGGGACCAAAGACAACCCCATGTGAGTTCTTTGGCTGGTTGTGGTGAGGTGGTAAGAGTGATGGTGACAGGCTGAGATTAGCAGGGGATTTGGGCGGGATTAAGAGGTTGAAGAAGATAAATAGTGAGTTAAGATTAGGGATTTTGACTAAATTGGGAAAAAGGGAATTTGACCCCGGTATATTATTATTAAGGATGGGGGGGTCGGGTCATGTTGGTGATGGACTGGGTTTAAGTTTTTTGTGGGCTGGGGTTATTTGTGGGTCATAGGGATTAAAGGGTTTGTTGGGTTATAAGGATTTATGGGATCCGGTTTAGTGTAGATATAGATAAATATAGGTTTAATCACAAGGACCAATCTTGTAATTTTGGAAATTGTAGGGACCATTCTACCATTTCTTCAAAGTTAATCAAGGGTCCATTTTTGCCAATATGAAATAATCCAAGGGCCACTTTTGGAATTCTTGAGCTTGAACTAAATCCAAGTGAAAAATGTCTTTTCCGGCTTCGGTTTTCGGCTCTTTTCCATTCCAATGCTCGGTTTTGTCCGTATTTGCCCCGTTTTCAATCCTTTTGTACCTGAAACACACAAAACATAATCCAAGGATATTTGTAACATTATATGGTCCATTTGGGTGTTTTTGGTCATTTTTGTGGGGTTTTTCGGGTGTAAAATGATGAGTAAAAGGCCACTCATCAATCATCCATCACTCTATTCTTAAATTCAGTCCCATTGTCACATCTGATTATTTTAACTTTCTTATCAACTAGGTTTTCTAATTCAACAATGAAGGTCTTAAGGATTTCACTAGTTTCATCTTTAGTTCTCATAAAGAACACCCAAGAAAACCTACTATAATAATCAGTGATAACAAGACAGTATCTCTTAAAATTTAAGCTATTCACAGAAGTAGGACCAAACAAGTCCATATGCAACATATATAAAGCTTGAGAAATAGAGTTCTGGACCTTTGGCTTACATGAGGCTCTGTGTTGCTTACCTTTAAGGCAAGAAACACAGGTTTGGTCATTGAGAAAAGTTTTATTTGGTAAACCTCTTACCAACCCATTTTTAGCAATTTTGTTAATGGTTTTAAAATTAACATGACCAAGCCTTCTGTGCCACAACATTGATTCTTCCAATGTGGCTTTTGCAATAAGGCAAGTAAGACCTGCTTTAGGAACAAGGTTGTTCATCTCAATATTGTATGTATTACCCTTTCTAAGGATTTTAAGCAATACTTGATTTTCATCAGGTAGCTTGAAATCAGGAGAAAGAATAAGGCAGTCAATATCAGTAAAAAGAACCTTATTCTTTTTATCACATATCTGTGACACACTAAAGAGGTTGTACTTTAACTCTGGTACAAAATACACATTATCAAAATCAAGATTACTAGTTTTTATGACACCTTTACCAGTAATCCGTCCACCAACACCACCACCAAAGATAACTGGTCCACCATCCAATGCTATGAAATTTGAAAGATAGGACATGTTGCCAGTCATGTGCCTAGAACATCCACTGTCTGAGTATCCTCTATCTTCTTCACCATTTGAAGGATGTTCCTGCACACAAAATAAAGGTGTTAGTTTCTTTTGGGGATCCAAACCATCACTGGTTTGGATCTGCCTTGTGCATCAAGATGAGAAAATTTGTTGGAGGTCATTGATGCACCATTGGGTTTGGTAGATTGTCTAACCCAATGTGCTGAGGCCTTGACAGCATTGCCCCTTTTTCCCTTAATATTTAAGTGCCTAGCAGTAGGATTTGCTGGTCTAGCAGTTGGAACTGCTGACCTAGCAGTTGGAACTGCTTGTTTAAATTTTGGCACCCATTTCTGATTGGTCATTGGTGTTTTCTTATAAAAATGCCTTTTAACTGTTTGTGCATGATTTGAAAATTGTTTTGCACTTGAAACAGTTTGCTTGTTATTAAACCACTTATTTTGACTAGCAGTTGAAACTGTTCTGATGCCAGTCTTTAACATAACAGCTTTGGGTGACATCTTATGATTTGCATTAGGGCTTGTCAATCTAGTTGGACTGTTTTGAGTTACCCTAGCATTGTTATCTCTATTCACCCTTGTATTCCCACAAAACCTATTCTTCTATGGGTTAGAATCACAGTAAGCAGCCATATGATCAAAATTTCCACAAACAAAGCACACTTTTCTAATCATAGCAAACTTATCATCCAATTGCTTAGATTTTGAGTGATTCCAGTTTCTATGACTACTCTCAGAAATTGGTGATCTGTTCTTGGTCCTATACATCTCAGCATATTGAACACTTTTCCTAACTGGCTTTATGTTTTCAGTCTTAACCACTTTAGGAGCATGTTTAACTTCTACCTTAACAACATTAGGTTTGACCTTAACCTTTGCATCCTTATCATCAGATGTCCAATCCTCAATAGTTGGTGCATCTGAGTTCCTATCAGAGGACATCTTTTCCTCAAAAAGAGATTTATCACTAGCACTCACAAAAGAATCTTCTGCCTTAACAAATTTAACAGGATTCTCACTCACTTTAACACCATATCCAGGAAAATCCATATCCTTAAACTCTTCTAAACCTGTATGAGCTAAATCAATTCCTGGTGAAACAAACATTCCTCTAAGAGGGGGTGTAACTAACTTATACCCTAAACCAGACTTAGCTTTGTTAAGTATTTGATTCTCTACTATTTTCTGAACTCCCTTTGAAGTATGTTCAAGAGTATCTACACTTAATTGAATATTTTCTTTTTCCTTTTTAAGCTTCTCTAGTTCATATACAAGTCCACTCATTTTATCATCTTTTAGTTGCAAATCCCTTTTTAAAACACCTATCTCATCAGAAAAGTTTGACTCATTCTGTCTATAAAACACAATTTGTTCTTCCAAAACAACTAGTCCTCTTTTAAGATTTGCCAGACTGAAATTTACTTGATTAAATTCTACTCTAAGATCATCATACTGTTTCTTAAGACACTCATAATCTTTTAAAGCAGAACAAGTATTTGAACATTTTTGAACAATATGTACCTCAGAGTCTGAGAAAGCCATCAAACCCAAGTTAGCTGGTTCCTCTTCTTCCTCCATGAAGCTCCAATCAAATCCAGCTCCATCTACAGCTACCATAGCCTTGGAAGAAGGCTCTTCAACATTAACTGTTCTCCTTGTTCCTTGCTGATTCTTAAACCCTTGACTCTGGTTGCTTTGTTGTCTTGGACCTCTACATTCCCTGGCAAAGTGCCCCATCTTGTGAAAATTATAGCACTCCACCTTAGACATATCATACCCAGCAACATCTCTTCCATTAAAGGTAATCTTATTCCCAGTCCTTTGGTAATACTTCTTAGCCCTGATGCTTATCAAAGCCAACTGCCACTTTAAATCCATAGCTTCCAAATCATCTTCAGCAATTTGAAGAAGATCTTCATTAAAGATCTTAGACCCACCAGATTGTTCTGACACGAATGCATATATGGTCTCTTCAGTTAAGCCACCAGTACTAGTTTTTACACTAGCAGTGCTAACTGTTGGTTTAGCAGTACCAACTGCTTCTTCATCTTCACGATTTGAACTGTTTGAAGAAGATAAGAAAGCCATATTCCCTGAACTAGAACTGGTGCTACCACTCTTCTTCACCTTCTGCTCAACAATCTTAAGATTGTTGTAAAGCTCATTCAATGTCATTTTCTCCAGTTCTGGTTTGTTGCTCCAAACCACAACATAAGTGTTCATTCAGCAGGTAAACTATTTAGAAACTTCATGTTTAGGTCTTCCTGTGGAATCACAATCTTCAACACAGTAAGTTGACTGATGATCTTTTGAAGCCTATTAAAGATATGGTCCAAAGTTTCATTGCTTGTTGCAGTGAAGTTCTCATAACTTTGTTTAAGTAGAGTTCTCTGTGCCTTCTTGGTAACTTCATTGCCACCAAATCTTTCCACCACTGCTTCAAAAAGGGTCTTAGCAATCTCATATTGGCTAAAGTTCAGCACTTGATCATTAGGAATTGCCATTAGTAACAAATTCCTAGCCTTCTGATCATTCTTCTTTTTGATTCTCTCCTCATTAGTAACAGGCTCAGTGTTGAGCTTTGTTGTCTTTGAGCCATCAGCATGTGTTTCCTCAGTTGGAATTGGTTTGAATGAATCACCATTGATAATTATATCCCATAATGCATAGTCTTGCACCATGAAATATTGCTCTATTCTGAGCCGCCATAAATCGTATTCATTCTGTTTCAGCATGGGGAGTTTAGCAAGGATTGAGGTTTGTGGTGTCTCCATGTCCATCTTCTTGGTTGCTAGTGAGTAAATACTTCAGAAACTTCTAAATCAAAGTATCAGAAACCTGGCTCTGATACCACTTGACCGGATCTAAACACACGAGTTGTGTTAGAGATACTTTGAGTATATACTTGATAGCACGCGGAATTTACTACCAAGTACTTAGAAGAATATGTGTTTGGTAAATGTATGTGATCGTATGAATGTAACAGTAAGAATAACAAGACAATATTTAACCAAACACTTTACTTCAATATATTGAACGATTACAATGAAAAACGTGAAGCTCTTAATGATGCATATACGTATGGATATCTATAAACCCTAACTAAGGATCTCTTTTTATAGCACAAAGAGTCCTTTACAAGTAAACAATCTACCGTATCAATCTATAAAAATAAGATATACATCATATCCATTCCATATTTGTCTTCATACGGTTTCATCTTAATCTTATAAGCAGTACGAACTTTCTTCATCAGCAGTACCAACTGTTGATGTATTCTTCAGCAACACTTCAACCGTACTAACTTATACAGAACCGTACCAACTGCTTAATTTAATTCCCAACACTCTAGCTGACGGGCCTCCAATCCCTGATTTGAAGCATCTATAGCAACTCTACCTAAGACTAGTCCCTCGACCTCCTCCTCTATAGCCTCAATCCGGCCCACTGGTATCTCCTCCACATAACCTACTGCCCTGTCAATCTGTCCCTGTAGATGATCTAGTCTCGAGTCAAGTGTAGCAGTAGTAAGTAGTATGTCAGCAGCAGCCCTCGAGCTCTCACCAATCTCGAACCTGCTGGGTGGTGTATCAGAGGATGCATATGAAGTGTCTGGTGATGGGACATCAAGTCGTGCCCGCTTCTTGAGCAGTAGGTCGGACATAGGAGTAGGATTCCTGGGATGAACTGGTGCTGATGGTGCATCACCTAGAGCACAATCTGGTAGGGGTGGTAAAGGTGGTGACAATGATGATAGGGATGGTAATGGTGATAATGGTGATGATGTACTGAATGCCACACTCCTCCTCACTGTCAAGCGGCAATGGAGTGGATGAGATAAAGCAAGTGATGATGGTGGTGGTAAGGGTACAAAAGCAGCTGGTGATCTGACAGTGAGACGATGAACCCGCTTAGCAGCAGTGCGCTTCATGCACGGCCCACCTGGATATGTACGGTAAACTCAACCATAGGGTATAAACTCCCCTGGCTGGATCACTGGGATGACTCTGGGACCACGACGGATCACAAGTGACAGTGGTGGGGTAGGTGCGACTTCCCCCTCCTCAAAGGGTTCTGTCTCAGCCTCTGACATCACAGGTGATGACTGTGGAGTAGACTCGACAGATGACAAAATGATAGTGGGTAGTGAGGGTGATGTAACCGACTCTAGTATGATGGAGGGTAGTGAGGAAATCTCTGCTGACTCAGAGTCCAACGAGATAACAATAGGGTGCTAGTCTGAAGACATCTCTATTACAAATGATGTGAAATGAATGTAAATAACCATATACACAATGTGGGTTATGATGAAATGACATATGTATGAAATCGCAATCACTACATGCGATATAATGAATATGAACTTATGCTACAATGGTGAGATGCTATGATGGTGTAGTTATAGTCTAGGGTGTAAAGGACAACCTAGTTCGCTATAACCTTTGCTCTGGTACCAATCTGTCACACCCTCAAATTTCGTGACTTGCAGCGGAATGAAGCATTCGAGGGCGCGACTGATCATAGCACCACAGTTACAGTTATATTGAACGACCTAAAGTGTCGTTTAGAAAATACATCGTTTGATTATTTAAAACATTCAGAGTTTACAAAACAAGGTCCCAAAATGTGAAACAAGTTTCCAGAAAACAAGTTCATACAATTCAAAAGATGGATAAGTGCATAAAATATAAAGTGAGACGCGTCGACTCCGCGACTCTATGGTATGTCCTTATCCAAGCCAACATGCGATACCTTAATTACCTGAAAATACATTGCTAAAAATGGTCAACAATAATGTTGGTGAGTTCATAGGTTTATGTAAATGAAATGTTATACGGAAACCACAAGTATAAAGTGTATGACAAAACCATGCCACATAAAAATGATACATTAGCTCTTAAGCTCATGACCCCAAAGCTAGACTGAATGAAATGCCCCAACTGAGTGTTTGCCATTCTCTCTAATATGACAGAAATGAAATGCGTTCGTTTGACCAGTTGGCGCTACCAACCCGAACGGAGGAGTCACCCTCAATAGATCTATTCACTCACTCTCGCTTGCTCACAATTAACGGCTCGTGATAATAAAGGGGACTTTAATCTGGGCAATGATGTAACTTAAGCAATGTAATGAGTTTGGATACTTTGGTCCGCATATAAAAATGGTGCAATGTATTCTCCCCCGAGAGTTTAGAAATCAATAAACAATTTAAAATGGGGCTATGAAAACTCACCTGATATGATATAGCAACAATGACAATAGTGGATGTGATGAAATGATACTCCTTCTCTAACCGCGACCTATTATGAATTATGTGATCCAAGGTAAGCAATGATACAATGCAACACATGCAATTACGTATGTTAACGATACCACTTGTTAGTTTTTGAAAATAACGTTTATCGACGAAAAATATATTTTTGACGTCTCGTTAAGTTGTAAACTACTTTTCGTGTAAATATGTTGAAACGGTACTCCACGATCCTCATTTGGTGTTCTATCGGCAAATATAATGTTTTTGTCTTAATAATAATACTTTTCATTACTTGTGAAAATATGTCCAAAATGGCTTCGTGAAACTAGTCGCGAAATATTGTACGTTAAGTGTTAGTGATCAAACTCGACGTTTTTGAAAAACTTGCAACATAATCTTAATGTCGTTTCATTTGACTTTTGATCAAACGCGCTTCGATCATATAGAAAATCGGCTATCAACTTAGTGACTTGTAAAAATACTAGTTTTTATACTTAGAATACTTTCTAATAGTGGGCTGTCAAAAATAAAGTATAGTTTGTCGGGTTCAAACGCATGTATCTCGGTCGTTATAAGCTCGTTTTCTACGTTCTTTATATCCACGGCTTCGTATAAACATAAACTAACATAATCTCAGTAGGTCGGGTCATCTAGATTACGTCTAACGCCTCGTTTTGTCCTTTGAATCTCGGCGATCAGCAACTAAATTTTCAGAATTTTAGTTTTCGTCGTCTAACTTTGAAAAATCATATCTCCTTCGTTATAGGTCGGTTTTTAGTGATTTAAGCGGCCACGGTTTCATTTTTGAAAGAACTTTCTGAATACGAAGGCCAAAATAGTTCAACATTTTCTGAGTTTTCCAGTTTACACGTTTTTGGACAGTAGCTTATATATACTTGTTAAAACTCATTTCTAAGGTTCAAGGCTTGTTTATACTACTTCCAATCAACTCCACAAGTTCGCAAATCCTACCATACACCTTCTTAGGGTGTCATGGGGTCCTAAACATCATCAACATTGGTGAATTTCTTGAGATCATTAGTAAAACTTATGGATCTAGTGTTAAGGATAATTATTGAACAAAGTGGTATATATAACATGTATATTTGCATGATCAACTACTAATATAACTAGGAAAACAATCAATTGAAAGTATGAAAAGATTAGAAAGATGATTTTGAAGCTTACTTGATGATGTGATGAGATTTGATGAGAAAATGTATAATAACCTAGGGTTTTTATCACAAAACCCTAACAAGGAATGTAAATGGAGCTTGATTATCACTAGATCTTAGAAAAAATTTGGTTCCTCCTTGGTGTTCTTAGCTTGGCCGATCCATATGAGAGAAAAAGAGAGATTTTGTGTGTTATTTTTGGCTAGTTGATTTAGTGAAATGAGATGTTATCTAAATAAATTCAAGAGACATGAAAACATAAGCATTAAATGAGGTAAAGTCCAAGTAAGAAAAGAATGGATTAGGGATGGGGGGGGGGGGGGGGGGGGGGGCACACATGAAGAAAAATGGGGTGGGATGGTTAATTAATGAAGTTGTCTCAATATTGAATGAATTAGTATAGTTTGTGTATACATTAGGTGTTACCGGGTACCGAGTTATCTTGAAATAAATATTAACGAGGTGAAACAAAATGCGACAAAGTTCTAAAAATTGTAAAGTCATATTTCTTGCAAGAATCGGGTGTTAGAATGATAATCGGGTTGAAATATCGTAAACCGACGAAGTTATAAGCTTCTAACGGAAAATGTAGCAATTGATTTAAAAACACCGGGTAAAATAATAATATAATCTTTATATCATTAAAATTAGTATGAAAATGTATTAGGATCATTGTCGGGAGTATTGGGTCTAATGTTAGTAGTAATGACCGAGTGGTAACGTTAATTAAACAATTAAGCATACGTTAATGAAAATCACACAAACCCGTGCATGACCTAACATGATAATGATGTTACTGATTATATGTAGACTACTCTAGTCTATATGATATGTCATTACTGATGGTGCATGAATACGCAGCTAAACCTAACTGGTTACGTGCATTTGAATACCCGTAAACCTAGTTTACGACATGATGAATGATGCCCATTAATAGTGATTTCCCTCCGGGAATGAATAGTGTCACATGAATAGTAAAATTATTGACGACTTCTCAAAGTCTCAAACTGACTCCGAAAATGATGAATAGTGAAATAATGAATAGTGATCGGTGAATAGTAAATGATGAATAGTAACTCATGAATAGTAAATTATCGAGGTTTGAAAAAATGACCTGAAATTGTGATTTGTGACATTTTTTGAAAAACCCTCATCAGCATGTGTTTCTTCACAAATTTGTTTTCGTCGCCTATATTCAAATTAGTGTATCTCCTTCGTATAAGCCCGTTTTAATCCATTCAAGCGGCCATGTTTTCGTTTTTGAGTATATTTTCTGAATCTCTAGCCCAAAATTACTCCTATCCTACTGATTATTTCATATTTGGCAAAATGGGACAGCTTCATTTAAGGATGTTTCAAAGTGCATTTTTCTAGTGTTCAAGCTATTCCAAATCACTTCCAATCACCTCACAACTACTCTAACTCTACCACATTATTATCAAGTGTGTTAGGAAACTCAAGAAAGCATAGAAATGAAAGCTTATGACCTTGTCACTTGTTGTCAACTAGATATGTTTTAAGAAAATTTTACAAACATGTACAAGAGATACTAATACATATGCAACCATGCAATATAATAGCTCATCTCTAAGTAGTGTACAGGTATAAAAATTAGTTTGATAACTTACTTGAAGTGATTAGTGTGATGAGAAGATGATTTACTTGATTAACCCAAGACCAATACTCCTAAATTCTTACAATGTGCCCTAATAATACTTGAACTAGCCCAAGACAACCCTTCCTTCTTTCCTTGCTCCTTGGTGGCTCGAATTATATGGGAGAATGAGTAGGTGATCTATTTTAGTTTTCTTTTTGTGCTAATGTAAGTAAAAGAGTGCTAGGATCATGTATTTATATGCCAAATGAGTCTTACTTCCAACAGTTAGTCAATAAGCAATTATGGGTGGCTTGTGAGGGTGTTGGCCGAATTTGACAAGGAGGGGGGGGGGGGACAAGACTTCTAGTCAAGCCTCCAAATGGTTTTACAACTCCATGTTTTGCTCTACTTGTCTAGTAATTATGTAAGTAGAAAATTTGACTAGGAATTGATGTGGTTTAAGGGGGGGGGGGGGGGGGGGGCACTATGTTAAGTGTAGGAGTAGTAGATTCAATTTTTATGTAAAATGTCTATATTGAATGTATTGGGTATTAAAAAATTGGTATTGTTTATCGGTTTGATAATTAACGTAAGTTACGCGTAATTAAACGTTATGAATAAAGAAATTACATTAGGCGTAAGGAAATATTTTTGGAACTTTGGTAATAATTTAGGAAGTGTAAAAATGCATTAAAAGTAATTGTTAGGAGTATTGGGTATATCGGGTGTTTATTTAAATCGCGAATAGCGTTTATCGACTTAATAAATGTAAGTAACTAAAGGAATTGTTTTAGAGATTAAAAATTTTGAACCGGAGTAGGAGTAAGGTATTGGGATGTTGTAGACTAAATATAGCCTAAAGTCCTGGTGCACTTGAAAGGTATTCTAAATTTTATGTTGATTCAACTAAAAAGTTATACGTAAGTTGTTCTCAAGTAAATGTCAAAATAAGTAATTTGAGTTTATTGAATAGTATTGACCGAAAAGTTGGATAAAAATTAAAAGTGTTAACTGTACTACCGTACTAATCTATCTCATTTATATCTTTTGGATTTTATCTGCTTTCTTAGGAAAAAGTCAAGTTTCCAGGTGGATAAAGACAGCCATGGAGGACCATTGGCTAAGTTGTGCTATTTTATATTTTTATAACAACTGTGAATAAAACAATCTAATAAGTTGTAAGACGTAAGCATACGAGTTAGGCGACTTTGACAATAAACCCATTTACCAAGTTTTCGTCTTAATTTTTTTATCTAACCGTCACAGTTGACACATTAGGGAGTAAACATAACCCACATTTACCTAAATCATTAATAGATTGGTTGACACAACCAAGTCCAGATGTGTAGGCATCTCATTGTCTTAACATCTATTTAAAGAAATGACCATGTATATCTTTAAATCATATCTTCAAATCATATTCTATACTCTTGGCAAATGTTGCATAATCCATCCATGCCTTTAGTTGCTTCTGCTTAAAAAGTCATTTTGTTTCATATTGGTGTTAAATCGCTTATATCAATACTGCTTGCCGTAATTGAGGTTGACCATATTTATGAGTAGTGAGCTAATCCTTTATCCTATGTCGATCACTGCAGGTTTAAGGACATCTTTCAGGAGGTATATGAACAGAATTGTAGACTAAATCCGAGCAACATTCAATGTATGTAGTAAGACCATTTTTATGATACACATGGGTTTGTACATTTATTAATGGTGTTTGTTGGATGCCATATACATGCAAATATTAATAGTTATAGTCTGTGATTCGTTGCTTAATTTAAGGTATGAGCATCGGTTGATTGATGACATGGTGGCTTATGCACTCAAAAGTGATGGTGCGTACGTTTGGGCATGCAAGAACTATGACGGAGATGTCCAAAGCGATTTACGTGTGCAAGGTGATGTTGGAGTCTGATGTTGTATCATCGTATGGTTAAAAGACAAAATAGAAGCAATAGATTATGAATTAGCATAATATACATTTGTTTGAGGAATTTAATTTTTAATAATTACAGTCAAATAAGAACATTACAAGCTCCATATTTTGACTAAAGGTTTATTTTTGTATGTTTAGGCTTTGGTTCTCTGGGCCTTATGACTTCAGTTTTGTTTAGTAAGAAATAATATTTTTTGTACTTTTCTGCAAAGGTTATGTGGTTTTTAGGATGTCACATTAATATTATACAAAACATGGATCACCAATATCATTAGATGAGAAAACACTGGAAGCTGAGGCAGGCCATGGCGATGTTACACGTCATTTTCAGCAGAACAAGAAGGGAAATGAAACCAGCACAAATAGTATCGCTTCTATCTTTGCATGGACAAGAGGACATGAACATCAGTAAGTTTCTCCTATCATCTACAAAAAAATTATTTGAAAATTCTGTCTAAATTACGTTTGGTTTAGTTACTGTATTTTCTTGGTTGACCTGATCATCCAACTTCTCGATATTTTCTACTAAACTCTTGATCATATCACTATTGCATTTTCTTGATATTTGTATACTACATTTTGTTGATCAAGGCCAAGTTGGATAAAAATGTTAGATTGGCTGATTTTTAGGATTGTTTATTGAAACTATAGGTTTAAAAAAATATTCCAAACAACCCCCTTTAAGCAAAAATTTTGGTTTATAGTTTTTTCATTGTCATGAGAACCTTTTCTCATGCGGTCTACTAATAGGTCAATGGATGCTATGCATGGATTGTACTATCTTCCCATATATATATAATAGAGGAACTTGCCAAGTCACATATGTCACTTTGCATAAAAGAATGCCATGCTGTCATCCATAAATTACGTGGAAATCACACCTGGCAAAAAAAACATGCCTATCCCACGCCTCGTATCACCCCAATCCCTGATCTTCAGCACCATATCAATTGCATTCAAATCCCTCCAAAAATAAACCTATAGAATTGGACAACAGTACATATCAATCTTTAATAAAAAACAAGTCTCCATTCATTACCTCATGAATCAAGGTTGTTCCTTCATCTCAATTCGTATAAGGTATGTTAATTTAGCAAATTTTTTGTTATTTTTCGATCCAAAATTAGGGTTTTCAATCATATGTTTAGTAATTTTAGTTTGTGTTTCAAATTTAGGGTTCTACTTGATACAATATATATATATATATATATATATATATATATATATATATATATATATATATATATATATATATACTAGTGTCAAAGCCCGCCCGATGGGCGGGCATGACTTGTAATTTACGTAAATAGGGTTATGTTATTGTTAATTATATCGTAAGTGGACGTGTTTTATGTGTTAATTATATCGTAAGTTTTTGACAAAGACGTATTTGTTATTTTTGCATGAGAAACTAAAGCATTTGTATGAATTAAGATGGAGTTAAGATAAATGTATATACGTAGTTTATTAGACGTTGAGTTTTGTTTGTGTATACGTTTTTGTTATTGAAAATAAATATAAGGATCCATTTTGATATTGACTGTATCGTTAAAACAATTGCCTATGTTATAACTATTTCTTATGATGTTTATGATGGTAATGGTATGCATTGTGTAGGTGATGAGTTTTTTTTTATGTAAAAGGTAAAGTGTTAGGTTTTTTTTGTTCTATTTGCAAATATAATTTTAAATACTCAAATGATAGTTTTGCATGGGAAGTTGAAGTTCCTGCTTCAATCAGTACTTCAGTTATATTTTGCAATCATTCCTTCTCATTACCTTTTTGTATTCCGATTGCCTATTTTTATTTTGAAACGTATTTATTTGGTTATTTATAATATATCTAACACACAATTAGGGCATCATCAATTATTATCAATCTAACTAAGAATATCCACCGATAACTTTCTCATTCATGGCTTCGTCTTCGAACAACATCAAGGAACTCAAGGAAGCATCTGGGTCTGACGATTTAGCAACAGCTTTCAAGTTCTTATTTAACAATGAGTTAACTGAAGAAGAGGGTTTTTTGATTCGAATGGGGGAGGAGCGTAATCAACTCCTTAGCAAGGTTGAGAAGCGTCAGGTGACAATCAGGGAGGCTCATCATCTGGGCCCTTTCAATGAAAAAGTTGTTGACGTTCTTCGTTGTCTAGTTGAGACACAGGAAAAGGAACGTAACAGGATTCTGACCTTGACTGCTCTACTTGATGAGGCCCGTGATGGGATTGCGGAGAAGAACGGTCATGTGAAGCTTATGGAATTTGATGAAGGTCTTTCTGATGATGATTAATAGAGTATGATGGAGACGGTTGTCTTTTGGGGTTCTCTTTTGTTAGTTTATTTGGGTGTGAATATTTATGAATAGATGGCTATAAGCCTTTGACTGTTATGTATTTTATGGATGATAATATTAACTTTTATGTTTATGATTATATATGTGTATGTCTTCATTCGGTTAAAATTGGTTAGTTTATGATGTTTTGTGGTGTCTATGGATTATCGGATTATCGTTGTTCGATGTGATTGGAAGTGTTATGGTAGTTTGTTTGGAATATCTTGGCCTGTCATTTACAACATGTATGATGGTTAAAAGATTGATAGGTTAATTGGAGCTGAATATCCTCCATAGATTGGATAAAATGTCAATAAATTCTTGTGCAATGTAGTAAGGAAATGGACCATTTTGGTAAATTGTATAGTAAACTGATTATAGCAATTAGTGTACACATTATAGGTTATGGTGTGCATGTCTGGGTAGTAAAAAGTCTTATATTTATGTGTACATTTGGTACCAGGTGCAGTCTGCAACCTGTGTATAATGGAATACAACATTCTAAGGTCGATTAAGCTGGGATGAATTGATATGATATGATGAAGGATTGTTCTGTAGATGGTGTCTACACAGGTTATATACTCCTTGCTACAGAATCTATATAAACACATTATGTCCCACATAGATACCTTGTAGAGTGGTTATTCAGTTGCTTACACATTTTTGCAGTACTAAGTGTAAAGGAGCAGTACTTATCTGAAAGTTAGTACTGTTTGAATGTTTTAGTATATATCAAGTATTGTATTTAATTATAAAAGTAGCTGTTATGGTAGGTTTAGGATATGCGGTCTATCTAGGTTACACACTCCTTCCTATAGGATCTATATAACTACATTATGTCCCACATAGATAGCTTGTAGAGTGGTTACTCAGTTGCTTACACAATTTTGCAGTACTAAGTGTAAAGGAGCAGTACTTATTTGAAAGTCAGTACTGTTTAAGTGTTTTAGTATATATCAAGTATTGTATTTAATTTAAAAGTAGCTATTTTGGTAGGTTTAGTATATCCTCCATAGGTTTGTTAAAATGTCATGAAATTCTTGTGTAATGTATTCAGAAAATGGACAATTTTGGTAAATTGTATAGGACATGCTGTCTACCTAGGTTATACACTCCTTCTTATAGGATTTATATAACTAGATTATGTAACACTCCCAAAATTATCGCAGCGGAAGATAGTTCACTGGGGTATTACTTCCTAGCACAAAGTACAAGTCATGAAAAACGACCCTTTAAAAGAGACGTTTTAAAAGTTTTTCACATTTGATACATTAAAAACCTCAGAGTTTGCAAAGGTCCCTACAGTTTTCATAAAAACACAATGTTTTCAAAAGATCACAAATGTTTTAAACATAACATAAATCTTTAAAATATAGTACCTTTAAATGTGAAAATATGTCGAGTCTTCAAAAGATATCCGTGCGACTCCGTCCAAGACCTTCATGCCTTAAACCTCAGATAAAGAATACTAAAACGCCAACACGAAGGTTGGGTGAATCCATAGAGTTTGATAATAAGCAGAAGATCACAATAAATCATTTAAAAAAATGACTCAGCAACAAATGCAGAGTCTGATAAAGTTATTATTGCCCTAAGCTCGTGATCCTGACGCTACGTCTTTGTTGCCAATATCATAAATTTGCCCTTCAAACATAGGTAATAGCCACACCTATCATTGGTACGAATACAATACACGCGACAGCCATATAGGCACATTCCTGCATGGGGATTGTTAATCCCAATAGATATATTCACGGTATTCGCGCTCACTCGCAAGTGACTAACGGTTCACGATAAAAGGGACTTTCGGCTATGGGAAACTTAGGCAATAATAATAACATGATAGCATATAATTTTCAAAGCATTGTGATCATAAATATTTATAGAATGTATCTCCCCCACGGAGTTTGTAAAGCAATTGAAGTAAAACTTGGGGCTATGAACTCACCAACGATGAAGTAGCAACGGAAATCGGAGAAGTGTGTACGTCGAGAAAAATCGCAAATATCACAAGTGACCTATATAAAATATAACACAACTTAGGCTCGGGGATTGAGGTATAACACTTATACTTATGTTTTAATTCATTACATGAACTTGTGACATCATAAGGTAATTTAGTTAAAAGTCTTATAGCAAGTCATGGGTCGAAAAAACGTTTGAAACAACTTATATGGCTTAAATCAAAAAGCTGATGGAAAATTTTATAAAATTACCGCACTAATCGGGTCGCCATTTCTAAACCGTGAAGGCTAAAATTATGAACTTTATATTCTTAGAAAGGTATGACTCTTTAATATATGAAAATCAGGGCCTCACTTAAGAAAGAACTTCAGAACATGGGGAAATTACCAATTTACCCCTGTGTCTCTATGTAGTTACTTCCAACATCCAATTAAGTTTAGAAAAATGAGAATATATTTTTATCTATAGATCTAATGGACACATGGCCTATGGAAAAAGTTTTATACAGGTCTTAGCTCCAACTTTCATGTTTTTAGCAACCTAGGATTCTTTGCAACATTTTAGAGTAAATAGCCTATCAAATTTGACATGCAATCCTGGACCAGTTTTAGTTTGGATTTTCTCCAAAAATCACCGGGATAAATTAAGATGTAAGGTTTTCGGGGAAATGATCCTAAGACCTGTGGCTAACTACCATTATTTTTATTTTAGCTTAAAACCTATTCAGGACAAAATGGTGAATCGATCTTCTTGCATAAAATCTGGGACAAGTTCAACCAATGACAAGCAAGATGCTTTATGTCTATTTAATGGGTTTTTGTGTAAAGCATGAAAGGTTTAATCATTTTAATTTTTTTTGTAGATCTATGAACCAATGTGACCTGGGATGAAATGGTTTTCAAGTAAAAATCTAGGATGGTTATGTTAACAATCTAGGTGGAAAATCAAGATTAACAATCACAAAAACCCAACAACTCTTGCAATAACCAACTCACTCAAGCCTAACTAACTAATCTAACACCTAAAATCCCATGAAATCTTGAATCCATCTTCCAAAATAACACATGCAAGAGTTTATTAGCTTAGATCTCGAAAAATCTATAAAAACATAAGAATTAGATGAAAATGAGTTAGGGAAACTTACTAGGATTGAGGACTAGTTAAAAGGAATCAAGGTCTTCAACTTATGATTAATAAAAATGGTAAAAAATTGATGAATTTTATGTTGTGAGCTGTATTTGGGTCGTTATTATCATGAAAGGGAGAAAGGTGAAGTTTTCTTGGTGATAAAAATGAGGAGAAGTATGTTGTGGTGATCTTTTATATAAAACATACATGCACCTTCACATTGACAAGTGTCTAGGAAACTTGTCTCTTGCTTTGGGTCGAACATGGTGTGATGTGGGAGGGGGAATATTTATTTTTATTATTTTGCACAAGTTATCTATGTTACGGAGTGATTTAAGGGCCAACGGAGCTAAACCGGTATCGTTTTATGCATAGATTGTAAAAGTAATTGCCATAAAGATAATATTTTCCTAAAAATGTTAAATTTAACTTAAAATGCCCTATTTGATGTTTCTTATATTTCTCGAGCATTTTGGAGTGTTAAAAGCTTAAATCGCGAGCCGAAAACGCGTAAAACGTAAAATGCGCACACTTCGCATAGAAATGGAAAATTAAATTATTTCATACGAAAACAAGTACGTGGGGGAAAATAAATCATATTAATGGGTAGACTGGGATTAGTCTGAGTCAAATTATGAATTTAAGTGTACGTGTCACGACGTACGCGGGCAACTTTCCCGACAAAAGCCAATTTACTTAAAATAGCATAATAAGCAAATAAAATTAGTAAAAATAATGACTTGAAATTTCTCGGTTGTTACATTACCCATCCATTAAAAAGGAATCACATCCTCGTGATTCAGTTTATCTTATCGGCTGACGGTGTGTCAGAAAAAGAAATGATGGTACTTGTAGCGAATGGTTTCTAAGATAATTAGCAATGTAATTTGATTAGTTGCCTCGAAATATGGTGTCGAATAAGGTTGATGCTACATGGTGAAGGAAGGATTAGAGTCTGATTAGTTGTGTAATCTTAAGAGAATTCACAAATTGTTTTAAGGATATAAGTGAAAAGTCATTTTTAATAAAACTTACCGGTGACTGCTCCCAGCATAACATGATCCCTCCTGAATTAGACACATGTAATTAGGCTATGTACAATTGAGGAACGATAATGTAATGTTCAGTTTAGTCAAGTAATTTTATGATCTTAATTGGTTCCTTATTAAGGTTAAACTTGTCGTCAAGCTGAATCTCCTCTAGTGGAATGACAAGGGTTTCTTCCGATAGGCACTTCTTTGAGTTTGAATTCTGAAATGTGTTGTGCATGCTAGTGGGTTCTTGCGGGTGATTCGAGTCGATAAGCTACCGGTCCAGCTTTTGCCGAATTCTTAAAGGGTTCAAGGTACATCGGGTTCGGCTTTCTCATTTTCCGAAACGTAGCATGTTCTTCCGTGGCGAATTTTCACGTAACTCTCTTGACGATCCTGTACTGCTTGCAGCCTGTTGTACTGGAGTGTTGTTCCTATGCCCTGATGCGTACTAACGATTAATACAAATGGGATTACTACAGGAGCGTAATATCAGTCGAAAGAAGTAGATGCCAATGCCTTCGGGTAAAAGATAGTTACAAGGAGTAATTAAAATACCAATGAAAGATCTTGATGAATCACAAAATAATAATAGAATTTTGTCGAATGTAATGTTTTAGGAGCAAAGACTGCTTAAAAGAGATAGATTAGATATTTGTATGAACAAAGAAGCAAACTGTTATCAATCGATGCAAATGAAAGGATCAATGAATCAGAACAATGATGAATGGATTAAGATGTCCATATCATTCATACTAGTATGAGCATAGACTGCTCGGAGGAAAATTTGATATTTATACGAACGAAGAAGCAAATGAAAGGGTGTGTAAGAGAGAGATCAATGACTAAAATTAATTCAAACAGAAGAACCATAAATCACAATAAAATAGTAAAGCGAAGAGATATAGAATATTAACACAAATAATTAATTAATCGAGACAACCAGCGAATCAAACCAATAGTCAAAAGAGACCAATACTGAAAGACATAATTCTAAATGAGGTTCAATAATAAACGAGACCGAAAATAGTCTTTGCGAGTGTCAAATGAGAATAAATAAGGAAAATCAAAAACTGAGAAGGATAATAGACACACGATTGTTAAAAGAGATGAAATGAAATAGACAAGAATTAAGAAAGAAATAAGCGTAACGATACTTTAAATGAGAACAAATGAGATAGGCAATAAATGTGAAGGCAAATAATAAAGGTGAAAGACGATAAATGTCATCGAAGAGAACAAACGGTAAATGATGAAATCCATAAATATCACGAATATTATATGAGAATAACTGGGAAAATCAATAAATTAAAAAGATAATGTGCATCTTAAATGCTAAATGAGAAGAAGAAATGAGAACGAACAATAAATGAGAAATACAACAAGCAACACGAATGCTAGCTGAGGGTAAACAATTAATGAGAAACGCAATAAGTGACAAAGACAATAAGCATTTTGATTGTTAATTGAGAATTAATGGGGATCAACAATAAATGAGAAAAGCATTATGTTGAAAACATGCATTTTAAATAAGAACAACATAAAATGAGAAAGGCATTGAGTATCACGAAAGTTGTTTGAGGTTAAATGAGAACAAATAATAAATGGTAAAGTCAACAAATATCACGAATGTTGATTAAGTAAGATCCGCACTTGGCTCCTCGAGCTTTACCCTTCTCCAACGAGAATGTAGGTTGGCCATCACATCTCATTTCAGTTGACATGAAATATCTCTCATGATGCGCCATATGTGTCACCAACGATGGGATGCAGTGTTTGATGGGCTCTTTGGTGATCTCTGGTCGAGTGGGAGGAGTAGGTGCAGTAATGGTTCTCCTCCTTGTCTTCCGAGGGGTTCTTCTTCGAGTGAGTAATCTTCTGGTTTGAGTTCACATTCTATAGCCTTGTCCTCAAATGGATTTGTCTCACTATTAGACATTAGCATGTAAGTTGATGAAGTGGGTGTCAGAATGGTGGCTGATAAGTTTCCAAATTTTGTCCTCGAAATCGAAAAATAGTATTAAGTTAAGGTAAACATTTTTGTCAAGCTTCGGCGTTACCTTCCTAGCATCGTGCTTTTTCAAAACACAAGGAGTAAAAAAGAATGATACGTTAAAAAGTCATGTTCCGAAAGTAGGGTGTTCCAAGGCGGCACGTTAAAGTCATGCTCTAATCATCCGGCGTGTCTTTAGGCGATGGTTTACGAGGTGATGTAGGTTTTCAAGAAGTATAGGACCAATGTTCCAACTCGTCTTCGAAGGCGGATAGTAAGACAACCGAGGGAAATCGATAGACTGTAACAGGTTTTGTGTAAAACAATGTTATGAAAGGTTATGAGAAAGTTTTAGCGAACCACGGTATTACTTGCAATATTTTTAAAATAACTGAGACCATTGTTTCTCTCACAATGTCTTGAAAACAAATGAGATCATTGTGTCATCCACAATATCTTAGGAAAGTTTTTGAGATCATTAAAATATAAGTGTAGGTATGTAATCGGGGGAAACAGGGTTTGAGATAAAGCTCCGAAAATAAGCATAAGAGGTCAAAATCAGTCAAACAATTAACCTTTATATAAATAAATAGTGATGCTTAATAAACAAACATAGTGATCGAAAAGTACACCAAGTGTGTATATAAATAGCATGTAAGTCGAAAGAATAGCGGTGCTCCAGGAATGAGTATAAATGTTCGAGTATTTATATAATTATCCTTTATATAAATAAG
Source organism: Artemisia tridentata subsp. tridentata (assembly GCA_021014915.2). Taxonomy (NCBI): domain Eukaryota; kingdom Viridiplantae; phylum Streptophyta; class Magnoliopsida; order Asterales; family Asteraceae; genus Artemisia; species Artemisia tridentata. The sequence goes on along the minus strand of CP139508.1, from coordinate 255,956,628 downwards.
AGTGTATATAAGTATACTTTATATAATACCAATAGTGATGACATAACTATAACAGCATAGGCAGTCTGGTGGTATACGCGCACGAATATCGGATACGGCAATGAGAGACTCTTTAGTGAAAAATAGTTATAGTCTAGATTTCAAAAATGACCCAGTTCTCTATAACTGTAGCTCTGATACCAATCTGTAATACCCCCAAAATTATCGCAGCGGAAGATAGTTCACTGGGTATTACTTCCTAGCACAAAGTACAAGTCATGGAAAACGACCCTTTAAAAGAGACGTTTTAAAAGTGTTTCACATTTGATACTTTAAAAACCTCAGAGTTTGTAAAGGTCCCAATAGTTTTCATAAAAACACAATGTTTTTAAAAGATCACAAATGTTTTAAACATGACATAAATCTTTAAAATATAGTCCCTTTAAATGTGAAAATATGCCGAGTCTTCTAAAGATATCTGTGCGACTGAATCCAAGACCTTCATGCCTTAAACCTGAGATAAAACATGCTAAAACGTCAACACGAAGGTTGAGTGAATCCATAGAATTTGATAATAAGCTGACGATCACAATAAATCATTAATAAAAACGACTAAGCAACAAATGCCGAGTCTGATAAAGTTATTATTGCCCTAAGTTCGTGACCCCGACGCTACGTCTTTGTTGCCAATAGCATAAATTTTCACTTCAAACATAGGTAATAGCCACACCTATCATTAGTACGAATACAATACACACGACTGCCATATAGGCACGTTCCTGCATGGGGATTGTCAATCCAAATAGATCTATTCACGGTATTCGCACTCACTCGCAAGTGACTAACGGTTCACGATAAAAGGGACTTTCGACTATGGGAAACTTAGGCAATAATAATAACATGATAGCATACAATTTTCAAAGCATTGTGATCATAAATATTTATAGCATGTATCTCCCCCACGGAGTTTGTAAAGCAATTGAAGTAAAACTTGGGGCTATGAACTCACCAACGATGAAGTAGCAACGGAAATCGGAGAAGTGTGCACGTCGAGAAAAACCGCAAAGATCACAAGTGACCTATATAAAATATAACACGACTTAGGCCCGTGGATTAAGGTATAACACTTATCCTTATGTTTTAATTCAGTACTTGAACTTGTGACATCATAAGGTAATTTAGTTAAAAGTATTATAGCAAGTCATGGGTCGAAAAGACGTTTGAAACAACTTATATGGCTTAAATCAAAAAGCTGATGGAAATATTTATAAAATTACCGCACTAATCGGGTCGCCATTTCTAAACCGTGAAGACTAAAATTATGAACTTTATACTTAGAAAGGTATGACTCTATACTATATGAAAATAAAGGCCTCACTTAACTGAGAACTACAGAACATGGGTAAAATTACCAATTTACCCCTGTGTCTCTATGTAGTTACTTCCAGCATCCAATTAAATTTAGCAAAATGAGTATATCTTTTTATCTACAGGTCTAATGGACACATGGCCTATGGGAAAAGTTTTCTACAGGTCTTAGCTCCTACTTTCATGTTTTTACCAACCTAAGGTTCTTTGTAACATTTTAGAGTAAATAGCCTATCAAATCTGACATGCAATCCTGGACCAGTATTAGTGTGGTTAACTCCCAATATTTTTATTTTCTCCAAAAACCTCTGTGATGAATTAAGATGTAAGGTTTTTGGAGTAATGATCCTAAGACCTGTGGTTAACTCCCAATATTTTTATTTTAGCTTAAAACCTAATGAGGATAAAATGGTGAATCGATCTTTTTGCATAAAATTTGGGACAGGTTCAACCAATGACAAGCAAGATGCTTTATGCCTATTTAATGGGTTTTTGTGTAAAGCATGCAAGGTTTAATCATTTTAATTATTTTTGTAGATCTATGAACCAAAGTGACCAGGGATGACATGGTTTTCAAATAAAAATCTTGGATGGTTACGTTAACAATCAAGGTGGAAAATCAAGATTAACAATCACAAAACCCAACAACTCTTGCAATAACCAACTCATTCAAGCCTAACTAACTAATCTAACACCTAAAATCCCATGAAATCTTGAATCAATCTTCCAAAATAACACATGCAAGAGTTTATTAGCTTATATCTAGAAAAATCTATAAAAACATAAGAATTAGATGAAAATGAGTTAGGGAAACTTACTAGGATTGAGGACTAGTTAAAAGGAATTAAGGTCTTGAACTTATGATTAATAAAAATGGTAAAAATTTGATGAATTTTATGTCATGAGTTGTATTTGGGTTGTTATTATCATGAAAGGGAGGAAGGTGAAGTTTTCATGGTGATAAAAATGAGGAGAAGTGTGGTGTGGTGATCTTTTGTATAAAACATACATGCACCGTCACTTTGACAAGTGTCTAGGAAACTTTTCTCTTGGTTTGGGCCGGCCATGGTGTGAAGTGGGAGGCGGAATGGTTATTTTTATTATTTTGCACAAGTTATCTATGTTACGGAGTGATTTATGGGCCAACGGAGCTAAACTGGTATCGTTTTATGCATAGATTGTAAAAATAATTGCCATAAAGATGATATTTTCCTAAAAATGTTAAATTTAACTTAAAATTACCTATTTGATGTTTCATATATTTCCCGATCCTTTTGGAGTGTTAATACGTCTTTAAAGCTTAAACCGCGAGCCAAAAACGCGTAAAACGTAAAATGTGCACACTTCGCATAGAAATGGAAAATTAAATTATTCCATTTGAAAACAAGTACGTGGGGGAAAATAAATCATATTAATGGGTAGACTGGGCTTATTCTGAGTCAAATTATGAATTTAAGTGTACGTGTCACGACGTACGCGGGCAACTTTCCCGACAAAAGCCAGTTAACTTAAAATAGCATAATAAGCAAATAAAATTAGTAAAAATAATGACTTGAAATTTCTCCGTTGTTACACATTATGTCCCACATAGATAGCTTGTAGAGTGGTTACTCAGTTGCTTAAAAAATTTTGCAGTACTAAGTATAAAGGAGCATTACTTATTTGAAAGTTAGTACTATTTGAGTGTTTTAGTATATATCAAGTATTGTATTTAATTTAAAAGTAGCTATTCTGGTAGGTTTAGTATATCCTCAATAGGTTGGTTAAAATTTCATGAAATTCTTGTGTAATTTATTTAGAAAATGGACAATTTTGGTAAATTGTATAGTAAACTGATTATAGCAATAATTTGCAAGTTTGTACTGTTTGAATGTTTTAGTATATATCAAGTATTGTATTTAATCAAAAAGTAGCTGTTCTGGTAGTTTTAGGATCACTTTAATGTGTATCTAGGTATAGAAAATGATGGTTAGTTTGTTTAGCACATATTTATAAGGATGTATTCTGGATTTGGTGGCTTGTTTTAGTATATATCAAGTATGGTATGCAATTACAATGTATCTGTTCCGGCTGCTTTAGGATTGTCTACAATTGTATTATGTTTTATAGTGGTTATTCAGTTGCTTCAAAATTTAGCAATAGTAAGTGTAAAGGAACAGTAGTAACTTGAAAGTTAGTACTGTTCAATTACTCAACATAGTTGTTTTGTTCAAATACATTATGTACCGCATAGATTGCTCGTAGAGTGGTTACTCATTTGCTTACAAATTTTTGCAGTACTAAGTGTAAAGGAGTAGTACTAATTTGAAAGTTAATACTGTTTGATTATAAACCTTGCATCATGTTAGCTTATAGAGTGTTTACGCATTTGCTTACAAATTTTTGTAGTACTAAGTGTAAAGGATCAGTACTAATTTGAAAGTTAGTACTGTCTGAGTGTTTTAGTATATATCAAGTATTGTATTTAATTTAAAAGAAGATGTTCTGGTAGGTTTAGGATATCCACCATAGATTGGCTAAAATGTCCAGAAATTCTTGTGTAATACTATATATTAACATCTATGCTATTTTTATATATTAACATAGATGTTGTTATTATATATTAACATAGATGTTAATTTTATAAGCAAAAGGTAGAAGTTTTTTTCATGAATTTGTAAAAGTCAAACTTGTAACACCCCCAATTCAATGATGCAGCGGAATTCAAACTAGGTGTTACTCGACGGCACAACAGTCATAATAATAGAAAACGATCTCTAACTGAGTCATTTTAAAAAGGATTTATCATTCAAATAATATATCAGAGTTTACAAGATAGGTCCCAAAATGTTCCATGTTTACAAAATACATCAATATAAAGTCATTTGATGTCCTTTTGAATGATAAAATAAGTTATAGCCTTCTTGATTGAGTCCGTTCCCCTCCGTGCCATCCTTGATCATTATGCACCTGAAATACATGCTTAAACTATCAACACAAAGGTTGAGTAATATTCATAGAGTTTGTTATGTAGTTGATCACAATATGTTGGTAGTGTGAGTTAATTAGACTCATACTCATGGTTGGAAAACAAAACGGTTATTATTATTCACTAAGCTCATGCAACCAATACGTTAATGTGTACCAATATCAATCGGTGGATTTGTTGCCCCGGTAGGTACTTTGCCGACATACCTAAGTCTCAAATATAGTGCGTTTGTTTGCCTAACTGGTCAATACAAACGGGATTCGTCAATCCCAATAGGCCTATTCACAATACTCGCGCTCACTATTCCTAGTGATTAAATGGTTCATGATATGGGGCCTAGGATTGGAAAGGATGGTACTTAGTGATAATAAAACAATCATATAGCATACAATTTCAAAGCATTGTGTTCGGTTAAAATAGCATGTATTCCCCCCAAGGGTTTGTAAAACAATTAAGTAATGAATTCGATGGATAAGCCGGGAAACCTCTAAGTGTAACCTACAATAGAAAGTTGTGACTTAGGTTGGAATAATGTCTAAAAATACAAAGTCGTGCATATACATGTCTTGCGTATTGTTCATGATGTAGTACTTAGTATGTGTGTAGATCGTTGTATGAAGATGTTTTATGAAACACGTTTAGTTTGTATATTTAGTACTACCGTTCGGGCCATCATAATTCATAGGTCATGTAGTAAACGTTCGAGGAGCTAGGACACTTTAATTCGTAAATCCAGCAACTCGTCGATCCATTTACCCAAATGAAACCCCTCTCATGAAGCTCCCTAGTGATGTAGTATTCGATAGAAAATATATGTTTTTGGTCTTTAAACGTTACATGTCAGAAAGTTGAATAAACTTAGGAAAGTTTATTTTGGATGAAGGTGGTTATCTTTATAGGTTCATTAAGTCTCATACAGATTTGATATTACTTGCAAAACCTCATGGTCTATTGATGGAGTAGATCCAAATTGGTTGGTTATGTTATGACTAACACTTTAGTTCATGGTTTCCGCTTAGAAAGCCTTAAGGACTTAGTCGTGACCTTGCCGTGGCTTTGGTCATAGCTACCATAGTCTTGAGACTCATCCATGGCCTTAGTCGTGGCTGTGGTCTCGGCCTAAGGCCATTGGGCCTCTTGGTTTTAATTAGCCGTGACCTATTACATGATCATTTTGGTACTTATATAGGGGCTGTTAAGAATTTGAACAAAAATATCACTCATTTTATGTTTTCAGGGGACGAGCTTTTGATTGTTAAAGAAAACGTCGTTCCGGACAACTTTCGTGTTTTAACTTTTTGATGAAACGGACCAGAACGGCCTCGTTTAAAATGGTCAGCTGCTTAACAGCTTGTTTTGGGCAGTTTTGGCGTTTTGGTTTCGCTAACTTCTTTTGGCCATAACTTTTGACTCGTGTACTCATTTTCGATGATTCAAATTGCTATGTTTTCCTTATAAAGTCCTCTATTACAGTAGGTAATTTTCCAATATCATGTTTATACTATTTTGGTCGTATTTCACAATATATGTCACTAGTTTCCTTGATTACTTAACATAGGTTAACGTATAGTGTTCTTAACTTGTTTTAAGAGTTTTTATACATCATGAACATAACCCAAGGACCAGATATAACATGAATGAAGCATAATAAGCATAAAAATGATATTGAGCAAGAAAATGTGTTAGGGTTTCTAACAACTTTTGGCTTTCTAATAAAAGGAAACTAAGAACAAGGATAAGACTTTGATTGATCAAGAACTAGCTTCTCTAGCTTCCAAATTCTTTGATCTTTTGAAAACAACTTATGATTACTTGGAAAAACATTTGAAGTCTTCTACTAGAACCCTTCTTGTGTGGAATTAAAGATCACCAAATGGAAAGAAGAACTTGGACTTTGGATCAATAAAAACTTAACAAGAGTTTTTGGAATTGATATAGCACTTGTATTCTTGGAATTTCTTGGAAGTAAACTAGCAAATGAAAGGTGTTTGTGTGTAGTATATGGGGCAGTTGAATGAGGAAGGGAGGGGGCTTTTATAGTGAGTTGAGGAGGTTACTTGGAAGACTTATTCAAAGGCTTACATGGGAAGTTAAACACATGTAATCATCCTGGGGTACAAGGCATAAGATCAAGCCAAACATGGGATGAATCCCACCCCTATAGGCGGTTTGTATGTGTAGGATAAGATGACTTGGTCATTTTTGGTATTATCCTATTTATGGAGTTAGTTTTGGTTTCGTTAATTGCTAACTGTAAGTTGTTTGGTCACGGAACGTAAAACCAGGTATCGTAAAAATACGAAACTTGTAGGAATGATTTAACTTATCATTATACTCCTTAATAAAATATAAAATGAGTGGTAAGTTCCATCGGGTTGCTTAAACGCTGTTAAAACTGGAAACGAGGGTCTAAAACGCGTAAAACTGAGAAAAGTATAGTGTAACGTTTCTAATATGATGATAATGAATTAAAATGGCCTATAATGTCTAGACTATGCTCAGTCTAGTGTCGGTTGGTGTTAAATGTCCTTTAGACATAAAACCGTAAGTGTTAAAAATCAAGGAATGATTTATAAAATCTAGGAATGATTTTTGGTCAAAGGAGGAGGGAAAAATATTTTGACTTTTCCAATAATATAAAAGCTTCTAAATGCCTTAGAAAATATGGTGCTGGTATAAGCTAAGGTTGCGGATAAATAAAAGTGCTTAAAACGCAAGTTTAGTTCGGTAAGACACAGGGTCTATTTGGTAACATTTTAACTCAATTATCAAAAATTCCCTAATTGATTATGAGTGTACTAAAAATTAATCTGATGCGAGGAAAATTGTCGCGGTTGGTTTTCGTTATGCGCAGGATGTTTTAATGGTGTTTAAACCAAACATATAGTTTCTTAATAACTTTTGCGAAAATGACCCGATGAGCGTCAAACTTTCACTTTGTCATGGAAATATTTTAACTTACAAGGATATGAAATAAAAATTTTAGAAATGAATAGTGAAGGTGAATGACGAGTGATTCATCTGATAAGCATTTCTTTAGATTAGATACATGAAAAGTGAGGTGTACACTACTGAGTTCTGATGGAAGCTCAAGTCTGTACGCCACCGGACCAACCCTGGCTAGGATTTTGAATGGTCCGATGTATCTTGGGTTTAGTTTTCCTCGTTTACCGAATCGTATTAAGCCTTTCCAAGGCAATACTTTTAGCATAACCCTATCTCCGACTTGGAATTCTAGGGGTCTGCGTCGTGTGTCGGCATAACTTTTCTGTCGATCTCTTGCGGCTTGAAGTCGATTTCTGATTTGTACAATCTTCTCCGTTGTTTCACGTATGAGTTCTGGACCAGTGAGTTGAACATCTCCCACTCCGGCCCAACAGGCAGGTGAACGACACCTTCGTCCATAAAGCGCCTCAAATGGTGCTGCCTTGATACTTGCGTGATAACTGTTGTTGTAGGAGAATTTGACTAATGGCAGGTGTGTATCCCATCCTTTTCCAAAGTCGATTATACAAGCTCGAAGCATATCTTCCAGCATTTGAATGGTTCGCTCACTCTGACCATCGGTCTGAGGGTGATACGCTGTACTCATGTCTAGTTTTGTTCCAAATGCGTCTTGGAGTGACTGCCAGAAGTTTGAGATGAATCAACCATCTCGGTCAGATATGATAGATATTGGTGCACCATGTCTCGAGACTACTTCTTTAATGTACAGTCTGGTTAACTGATCCATTTTGTATGTCTCTTTAATTGGTAAAAAGTGTGCGGACTTTGTGAGACGATCAACTATGACCCAGATGGACTCATAACCGCTTAATGTCTTTCGAAGCTTGGTAATGAAGTCCATTGTAATTCGTTCCCATTTCCACATAGGAATCTCTGGTTGTTGTAATGGACCGGATGGTTTTTGATGTTCGGCTTTTACCTTGGAGCATGTAAGACATTTGCCAACGTATGTTGCAATATCGGCTTTCATGTTTGGCCACCAATAGAGTCGTTTAAGATCCTGATACATCTTATTAGATCCTGGATGTACGGAATATTTAGATTTATGGGATTCGTGCATGATCAAGTCTCGTAGGCCACCATAAAGTGGTAACCAACTTCGACCTTCGAAGCATAGAGTTCCGTCTGAACGGGTTTCGAATTTCTTCTGTATCATGCCGTCTAACTTTTCCTTTTTGATGTCTTCTTGTTTCACCGCTTCTGCTTGAGCGTGAAGAATTTGAGCGGGAAAATTGGAATTTATGGTAAAGACTAAGGCTCGGACTCGTAATGGTTTAACCCGTACCTTTCGGCTCAGGGCGTTGGCTACTACGTTTGCCTTTCCTGGGTGGTAGCGAATGTCGCAGTCGTAATCAATTAGTAATTCCAACCATCGACGTTGCCTCATGTTTAGTTCTTTTTTATTCAAGATGTGTTGAAGACTTTTGTGATCGGTGAACACAGTACATCTAGTACCGTATAGATAGTGTCTCCAGATTTTTAGTGCAAAGACTACAGCTCCTAACTCTAAGTCATGGGTGGTGTAGTTTTCTTCATGTTTCTTGAGTTGTCGTGAGGCATAAGCCATGACCTTCTCACGTTTCATCAACACGGCACCCAAACTTTGGTGCGATGCATCACAGTAGACTACAAAATCTTCGATCCTATCTAGCAATGCTAGAATAGGGGCACTACAAAGTTTTTGTTTGAGGGTTTGGAAGGCTTTTTCTTCATCTTCGTTCCAAATGCACTTCTTGTTTTTCTGGGTTAGCTTGGTTAAAGGTTTGGAAATTGAGGAAAATCCTTCGATAAACCTTCGATAATACCCAGCTAGTCCTAGAAATTGACGAATTTCTATAGGTGTGGTAGGTGTTGGCCAATCTTTGATAGCTTCAATTTTAGCGGGATCGACGTGTAAACTAGTGTTGTCAATCACATGCCCAAGGAATTGTACCGAATGAATCCAAAATTCACATTTTGAAAATTTCGCATACAATTTTTCTTCCTTGAGCAATCCTAAAATTGTTCTTAGACGTTGTTTGTGTTCTTCTTCGTTTTTGGAGTAGATAAGAATATCGTCGATGAATACAATCACGAATTTGTCTAGGTATGGCTTATACACTCGATTCATGAGATCCATGAATACCGCCGGTGCGTTAGTCAAACCGAATGGCATTACTTGGAATTCGTGGTGACCATATCGTGTCCAAAAGGCTGTTTTTGGAATATCTTCCTCACGAACCTTAACTTGATGGTAACCTGATCGTAGGTCAATTTTTGAGTAATAGGTTGAACCTTGTAACTGATCGAATAAATCGTCAATTCTTGGTAATGGGTATCGGTTCTTTATTGTTAACTTGTTTAGTTCACGATAATCAATGCACATTCGTAATGATCCATCATTCTTCTTTATGAACAAGACGGGAGGTCCCCAAGGTGAGGAACTAGGTCGAATAAATCCCTTGTCTGAAAGTTCTTGTAATTGATTTGATAGCTCTTGCATCTCTGACGGTGCTAGCCTATAAGGTGCGCGGGCTACCGACGCCGCTCCTGGTATTAAATCAATTTGGAATTCTATTTGACGATTTGGTGGAAGTCCGGGTAAGTCTTTGGGAAAGACTTTGCGAAATTCACGTGCGATGGGAACATCTTCAAGATGTCTTTCTTCGGAATTCTTTTCGTATACGTGTGCTAGGAAGGCATAACATACTCTCTCAATGTATTTCAAGGTTTTGATACATGAGATGATATTTAATCGGGTTCTACTTTGATCACCACGGATGACCAAAGTTTCATTATCACAAGGAATGTGAACAACCCTTTCACCACAGATGATGTTAGCTTGATGTTTAGATAGCCAATCCATACCGATGACTACATCAAAACTTTCGAGTTCGATTGGCATAAGGTTGATGTTAAATGGGTGGTCTAGGAGATTAAGGGTACAGTCTGGGATTACGGTATTAGTATTTACTAAGTTACCGTTAGCTAGTTCAATACTGTAATTTGTGTTTAGAGTGATTGGTGTGATACCAAGTAAAGGCGCAATTTTAACAGATAAAAAGCTCATATCAGCACCAGAATCGAATAAGACTTTAACAGGAATGTTATTGAGTGAGAACGTACCAGTAACCACATTCGAGTCCTGTTGTGGTTCACCGTTGCCCATGACGTAGGCTCTACCGCGAGCACCTCCGCCTTGTTGACCACGGTTTTGAGGACAGTTGTTCTTGAAGTGTCCTTTTTCGCCATACCCAAAACATGTAACTATTGGCTGAGTGTTAGCTCCAGTAGCCACGGCCCTGCTTCTACAATCCTTGGCAAGATGTCCCGGCTTTTGACACTTGTTGCACTTGGCGGGGGAGGGACATGCATGATGATAATTGCACTAAGGGCACTGTGGTTGGGTCCCAGTATATCTACGTCCGGTTGGTGCAGCAACATAAGCCGTTGTGGCTTCTTGTCTTTTGTTTTCCTGGTTATGATGATTGTTGTTTCGAGTTGGGTTGCTGCTGTTGTTGTTGTTGTTGTTACCTCCACAGCTACCATCCCATGGTCGCTTATTGTTGTTGTTTATATTGTTATTGTTGTTATGGTAATTGGAGTTGGTGGTAGTGGTGTTGTTGTTGAGGTTTTGCTTTTGGGTAGCTCCCGTTCGCACCACTTGATCCGTGAGATTGCGAGCCAACCGCATAGCTTCATCAAGTTACTTGGGAGCGGATGCAGTCACGTTCCCTTGTATGCTTGGTGGGAGTCCCCAGATATATCTTTCCAACAGTTTCTCAGTTGTTGAAACCATTGTTGGACATAGTATCCTCAATTCTTGGAATCAACGGTTGTAAGTTAGGATGTCATTTCCTTTAACAACAAGATTCCAGAATTCCACTTCTAACTTCTGAATTTCACTGCGGGGGCAGTATTCTTTGATCATCATGTTCTTCAAATTATCCCAAGAAATCTTATAAGCAGTTTCAATGCCTATTGGTTGAGATACCGAGTTCCACCATGATAATGCCTCATCCAGCAATGTACTGGTGGCAAATTTAGCTTCGAGTGCGGCTTTCACACTATCTTTAACTAGTTTGTTGATGGCGGCTTGAGTCATTGTTGCTGGTGTATTCTTCTTTGGCGCTATGATGCTATTATATAAAAGGTATGTCATAAGTATAGAGTTGGTAGAATAAGCATGATTTTTGATGGAAATGATAGAATAATTATGTTGGAGGTTTAGATTATAACACATGATAATACAAAGCAAGAGTTTTATTCATATAACGTTGATTGATTACAAAATCGAAACCTATTACAAGCTTCTTCAAAATTTACTAATTGATACTTTCAAATTAGTAATTACAACGTTTTACTACCGCTAGCTATTACATTGATTTTACAGAGTTTACTAACTGAATCTACTCAGTTTAGTAGTATAAAAGATAACTATAACACTAGTCTACTTCTAGTTGGAGGATTCGGACGAATTGGTGTTTCCATAAGTGGTTAGCACATCCACGCTATCATTTGGGCGAATTTCATTAACTTCTCTTTGACGTAACCTTTTTTGCACGGCATACAAATCATTCTTGAGTTGGTACCGGTCAAAGTTGGCAACATCCAGTCGGATCTGTGCTGCGGTTAGGTGGTGTTGTAGCGCGTGAATTTGGGCCGTGTCTTCGACTTGAGCTTTTTCTACTCGTATAAGTCTATTTTTGACGTCATCCAAGCCGGTTAAGGGATCCAAGACTATATCCCCAACAAGAGTCAAGTCTTCCTTCACATAGCTCATATCAAGGGTAAATAAATCGAGGCGTTGACGTGCATTAACGGCTTCCATTCTGGCTGCAGTAACCTTGGTTTCATAGTCATTCATTTGGCGTGCCATGTTTTGAAGTTTATGTAGAGTTAGGTCGAGGCCTTGTTTCAAGCAGTATACATCGTATTGGGCAGAATTTATGAATGTAGGTGTGATTTTGGATGATCCGCCGATCTCATAAGTGGACTTTGGACCTCGAGTGGGAGTATTATGATTAGATTCGAAGGAGGTTACGGAGATAGGAGGTGGTGAGGTTAATGGTGATAGTGGTCGTACAACTGGTAGTTCCACCTCTTCTTCCTCGCCTATGTCCATTTCGGGATCTTCGTCCGGATCCTCTTCCATTTCTTCCTCTTGGTCACTGACTATATCCTCATAAGGTTCTTCCTCATCGTCATAATCAAGTGCTTCAAGATAGGGATCATTGAGTTCGGGAAGAAACGGTAAGTGAGCGGGCATAGCGGGAATGTCATCGGGTGATGGAGGTACAGACATGATGTCTACAATAAAGATTATGATGTCAGAATAAATATAAAGCTTACGGGAAGTGCTCAAAATATGACAAGTGTGTATGTATCAATATGTTAATATGTTTGCGTAGCATAACATGCTTACGTGAAATGCTCAAATGTGCTAAGGGTACATATATCAATATGCTAACATGTTTGTGTAGTATATAATGTCTAACAAGTCCATGATCGTCTGAAGGATGGAAGGCACGAAGAGCGGAAGGCTATAAAAAAAATTTGTTTGTAAAGGTGGTTATAGTTTAGGAATCGTTTAGACCCGTTTCTCTACAACCATGGCTCTGGTACCAATCTGTAACACCCCCAATTCAATGATGCAGCGGAATTCAAACTGGGTGTTACTCGACGGCACAACAGTCATAATAATAGAAAACGATCTCTAACTGAGTCGTTTTAAAAAGGATTTATCATTCAAATAGTATATCGGAGTTTACAAGATAGGTCCCAAAAGGTTCCATGTTTACAAAATACATCAATATAAAGTCATTTGATGTCCTTTTGAATGATAAAATAAGTTATAGCCTTCTTGATTGAGTCCGTGCCCCTCCGTGCCATCCTTGATCATTATGCACCTGAAATACATGCTTAAACTGTCAACACAAAGGTTGAGTGATATTCATAGAGTTTGTTATGTATTTGATCACAATATGTTGGTAGTGTGAGTTAATTAGACTCATACTCATGGTTGGAAAACAAAACGGTTATTATTACTCACTAAGCTCATGCAACCAATACGTTAACGAGTACCAATATCAATCGGTGGATTTGTTGCCCCGGTAGGTACTTTGCTGACATACCTAAGTCTCAAATATAGTGCATTTGTTTGCCTAACCGGTCAATACAAACGGGATTCGTCAATCCCAATTAGCCTATTCACAATACTCGCGCTCACTATTCCTAGTGATTAAATGGTTCATGATATGGGGCCTAGGATTGGCAAGGATGGTACTTAGTGATAATAAAACAATCATATAGCATACAATTTCAAAGCATTGTGTTCGGTTAAACTAGCATGTATTCCCCCCAAGGGTTTGTAAACCAATTAAGTAATGGAAAGTGGGGTTATAAACTCACCGTGAGTTGGATGGTGTTTTAGTGCCTTAATGAATTCGATGGATAAGCCGGGAAACCTCTAAGTATAACCTACAATAGAACGTTGTGACTTAGGTTGGAATAATGTCTAAGAATACAAAGTGGTGCATATACATGTCTTGCATATTGTTCATAATGTAGTACTTAGTATGTGTGTAGGTCATTGTATGAAGATGGTTTATGAAACACGTTTAGTTTGTATATCTAGTACCACCGTTCGGGCCATCATAATTCAGAGGTCATGTAGTAAATGTTCGAGGAGCTAGGACACTTTAATTCATAAATCCAGCAACTCGTCGATCCGTTTACCCAAATGAAAACCCTCACATGAAGCTCCCTAGTGTTGTAGTATTCGATAGAAAATATATGTTTTTGGTCTTTAAACGTTACATGTCCGAAAGTTGAATAAACTTAGGAGAGTTTATTTTGGATGAAGGTGGTTATCTTTATAAGTTCATTAAGTCTCGTACGGATGTGATATTACTTGAAAAACCTCATGGTCTATTGATGGAGTAGATCCAAATTGGTTGGTTATGTTATGACTAACACTTTAGTTCATGGTTTCGGCTTAAAAAGCCTTAAGGACTTAGTCGTGGCCTTGCCGTGGCTTTGGTCATGGCTACCATGGTCTTGAGACTCATCCATGGCCTTTACCGTGGCTGTGGTCTTGGCCTAAGGCCATTAGGCATCTTGGTTTTAATTAGCCGTGACCTATTACATGATCATTTTGGTACTTATATAGGGGCTGTTAAGAATTTGAAGAAAAATATCACTCATTTTGTGTTTTCAGGGGACGAGCTTTTGATTGTTGAAGAAAACGTCGTTCCGGACAACTTTCGTGTTTTAACTTTTTGATGAAACGGACCAGAACGGCCTCGTTTAAAATGGTCAGCTGCTTAACAGCTTGTTTTGGGCAGTTTTGGCGTTTTGGTTTCGCTAACTTCTTTTGGCCATAACTTTTGACTCGTGTACTCGTTTTCGATGATTCAAATTGATATGTTTTCCTTATAAAGTCCTCTATTACTGTAGGTAATTGTCCAATATCATGTTTATACTATTTTGGTCATATTTCACAATATATGTCACTAGTTTCCTTGATTACTTAACATAGGTTAACATATAGTGTTCTTAACTTGTTTTAAGAGTTTTTATACATCATGAACATAACACAAGGACCATATATAAAATGAATGAAGCATAATAAGCATGAAAATGATATTGAACAAGAAAATGTGTTAGGGTTTCTTACAACTTTTGGCTTTCTAATGAAAGGAAACTAAGAACAAGGATAGGACTTTGATTGATCAAGAGCTAGCTTCTCTAGCTTCCAACTTCTTTGATCTTTTGACAACAACTTGTGATTACTTGGAAAAACACTTGAAGACTTCTATTAGAATCCTTCTTATGTGGAATGAAAGATCACCAAAAGGAAAGAAGAACTTGGACTTTGGATCAATAAAAACTTAACAAGAGTTTTTGGAATTGATATAGCACTTGTATTCTTGGAATTTCTTGGAAGTAAACTAGCAAATGAAAGGTGTTTGTGTGTAGTATATGGGGCGTTGGAATGAGGAGGGGAGGGGGCTTTTATAGTGAGTTGAGGAGGTTACATGGAAGACTTATTCAAAGGCTTACATGGGAAGTTAAACACATGTAATCATCCTAGTGTACAAGGCATAAGATCAAGCAACAAAAGGGATGAATCCCCCCTATAGGCGATTTGTATGTGTAGAATAAGATAACTTGGTCATTTTTGGCATTATCCTAGTTTTGGTTCCATTAATAGCTAACTGTAAGTTGTTAGGTCACGGAACGTAAAACCGAGTGTCGTAAAAATACGAAACTTGTAGGAATGATTTAACTTATCATTATACTCCATAATAAAATATAAAATGATTGGTAAACGATGTTAAAACTGGAAACGCGGGTCTAAAACGCGTAAAATGTAAAACGTACGAAAGTTGCGTAAAACTGAGAAAAGTAAAGTGTAACTTTTCTAATATGACGATAATGAATTAAAATGGCCTATAATGTCTAGACTGGGCTCAGTCTAGTGTCGGTTGGTGTTAAATGTCCTTTAGACATAAAACTGTAAGTGTTAAAAATCAATGAATGATTTATAAAATCAAGGAATGATTTTTGGTCAAAGGAGGAGGGAAAAATATGTTGACTTTTCCAATAATATAAAAGCTTCTAAATGCATTAGAAAATATGGTGTAGGTATAGGCTAAGGTTACGAATAAGTAAAAGTGCTTAAAACGCAAGTTTAGTTCTGTAAGACACAGGGTCTATTTGGTAACATTTTAACTCAATTATCAAAAATTCCCTAATTGATTGTGAGTGTACTAAAAATTAATCTGATGCGAGGAAAATTGTCGCAGTTGGTTTTCGTTATGCGCAGGATGTTTAAATGGCGTTTAAACCAACATATACTTTCTTAATAACTTTTATGAAAATGACCCGATGAGCGTCAAACTTTCACTTTGTCATGGAAATATTTTAACTTACGAGGATATGAAATAAAAATTTTGGAAATGAATAGTGAAAGTAAATAGTAAAAATGAATAGTAAAAATTTCGGGAATAGAAATTAACCTGAAATGCGAATTGTTACAAAACTCTTGTTTCATGCACATAAATGAGTACACCAACCTACCAATTAATGCATTAAGTTTTATTTTAATACATGGGTAGGATTTGCTTTAAATTCACATCACTACACCCATTAATACACAAAGTACTTCAATTAAAAATCTAAAATCTTTCCAGAATTCTAAAATATGAGTTGAAAGGCAGAAATCATTGAAATTTCTTCAAATGATTCACCCTTTGCTGATGAAAATTCTTCACCATGGTCTAGCTATTTTCCTAGTTGGTATACAACTTCATCTGCTGTCTCAAAAAAGAGTACAGCTGCTAGGCGTTGCAAAAAGCTTTCCACCTTTGTTAATCCTCCTATTACCACTCAAGGTCTTTCAATGACTGGCAAAAGGATTCAAGTGCTAGGCCTTCCAACCAAGAAGACTTATGCAAAGATCACAGCCAAAGGGGAAAAGTATTCTTAGTTGAAATCTTCCCACCACTGTCTTTTGTTAAGAATGTATCATTTTATCTTCCGAATGAAGTATGCATCTATGTATGAATCTATCTATGTAATGTAATATGCATCAATGTATGCATCTATGTAATAAAATGCTAATTGTTTCTAGAGTAAATTACACGGATCGTCCCTGTGGTTTGTCCAAAATCACTGGTTTAGTCCCTCGAGTTTCAAAGTTGCGTGTATGGTCCCTCTGACAGCAAAAGAATAACACCTATGGTCCCTATCGCTAACTGACGTTATATATTCCGTTAGCAAGTTTCAACGTTAGTCCATTAACCAAACAAGCGTTTGCAACGTTAGTCCCTTTCCTTAACGGCCTTTTGCAACGTTAGTCCTTTTTTGAAAAATATTCGAAAAATTTATAAAAATTCGAAAAAAAATTATAAAAATTCGAAAAAATTTATAAAAATTCGAAAAATTTTTAAAAAATTCGAAAAAACTTATAAAAATTCGAAAAATTTCTAAAAATTCAAAAAATTTTAAAAATTCGAAAAAACTTATAAAAATACAAAAAATTTATAAAAATTCGAAAAAATTTATAAAAATTCAAAAAACTTATAAAAATTCAAAAAATTTATAAAAATTCGAAAAAAACTTATAAAAATTCAAAAAATTTCTAAAAATTCAAAAAAATTTAAAAATTCGAAAAAATTTATAAAAATCCGAAAAATTTTTAAAAATTCGAAAAAACCTATAAAAATTCAAAAAATTTATAAAAATTCAAAAAATTTCAAAAATTTATAAAAATTCAAAAAAATTTATAAAAATTCAAAAAATATATAAAAATTCGAAAATTTTTAAAAAATTCGAAAAAACTTATAAAAATACAAAAAATTTATAAAAATTAAAAAAACTTTAAAAATTCCAAAAATTTATAAAAATTGGAAAAAATTTATAAAAATTAGAAAAATTTATAAAAATTCGAAAATTTTTTAAAAATTCGAAAAACCTATAAAAATTTGAAAAATTTATAAAAAGTCAAAAAGGTTTAAAAATACCAAAAATTTATAAAAATTCGAAAAAACTTATAAAAATTCAAAAAATTTATAAAATAAGAAAAACGCTTCCTTCCTTTTTACTCAATACGTTTTGACAAAGGTGGTCATATTTGTTTTCGAGTCCAAAGAAATGAAAGCAACCGTGGACCGCTTTTGGCCTATGGAAATACCGTTAGGGGACGTGTGAATGTATATGATTTTTCTAGATTTTTTGAATTTTTATAAATTTTTGGTATTTTTAATATTTTTTGAATTTTTATAAATCTTTTGAATTATTAAAAGTTTTTTCGAATTTTTAGGGTTTTTTCGGGTTTTTATCAGTTTTTTCGAATTTTTAAAATTTTTCGAATTTTTATGAATTTTTCGGATTTTTATAAGTTTTTTCGAATTTTTAAGTTTTTTTTGAATTTTTATAAGTTTTTTGGGTTTTTATAAATTTTTTCGAATTCTTATAAATTTTTTCGAATTTTATGGATTTTTTCGAATTTTTATAAATTTTTTCGAATTTTTATAAATTTTTGGAATTTTTTGAATTCTTATAAATTTTTTGAATTTTTATAAGTTTTTTTGAATTTTTAAAAATTTTTCGGATTTTTATAGATTTTTTCGAATTTTTAAAATTTTTTGAAATTATATAAATTTTTTCGGATTTTTATAAGTTTTTGGATTTTTTTGAACTTTTTTTAAGTTTTTTGAGTTTTTATAAGTTTTTTCGAATTTTTAAAAAATTTTCGGATTTTTGTAAATTTTTTCGAATTTTTAAAATTTTTAGATATTTTTCGAATTTTTATAACTTTTTTCGAATTTTTTAAAGATTTTTCGAATTTTTATAAATTTTTATAAGTTTTTTTCGAATTTTTATAAATTTTTCGAATATTTTTCAAAAAAGGACTAACATTGCAAACGTTGCAAAAGGCCGTTAAGGAAAAGGACTAACGTTGCAAACGCTTGTTTGGTTAATGGACTAACGTTGAAACTTGCTAACGGAATATATAACGTCAGTTAGCGATAGGGACCATAGGTGTTATTCTTTTGCTGTCAGAGGGACCATACACGCAACTTTGAAACTCGAGGGACTAAACCAGTGATTTTGGACAAACCACAGGGACGATTCGTGTAATTTACTCTAAAATAAAACTTAATGCATTAATTGGTAGGTTGGTGTACTCATTTATGTGCATGAAACAATAGTTTTGTAACAATTCGCATTTCAGGTTAATTTCTATTCCCGAAATTTTTACAATTCATTTTTATAAATTTTTTGAATTTTTATTAGTTTTTTCGAATTTTTAAAAAAATTTCGGATTTTTATAAATTTTTTCGGATTTTTATAAGTTTTTTTCGAATTTTTTTAAGTTTTTTTCGAATTTTTAGAAATTTTTCCAATTTTTATAAGCTTTTTTCGAATTTTTAGAAATTTTTCGAATTTTTATAAAGTTTTTGAATTTTTATAAATTTTTTCGAATTTTTATAAATTTTTTGAATTTTTAAAATTTTTTGAATTTTTATAAATTTTTATAATTTTTATAAGTTTTTTCGAATTTTTATAAATTTTTCGAATATTTTTCAAAAAAGGACTAACGTTGCAAACGTTGCAAACGGCCGTTAAGGAAAAGGACTAACGTTGCAAACGCTTGTTTGGTTAATGGACTAACGTTGAAACTTGCTAACGGAATATATAACGTCAGTTAGCGATAGGGACCATAGGTGTTATTCTTTTGCTGTCAGAGGGACCATACACGCAACTTTGAAACTCGAGGGACTAAACCAGTGATTTTGGACAAACCACAGGGACGATCCGTGTAATTTACTCTTGTTTCTATTAGGATAAGCAAATCAATGTTAATAATCATCACAATACACAGGTTATACAATCCTTTCTATAGGATCCATATAAATACATTATATCCCACATAGATAGGGTGTAGAGTGGTTACTCAGATGCTTAAAAATTTTTGCTGTACCAAGTTTAAAGGACCAGTAATAATTTGAAAGTTAGTACTGTTTGAGTGTTTCAGTATATATCAAGTATTGTATTTAATTAAAAAGTAGTTGTTCTGGTAGGTTTAGGATTAGTTTAATTTGTATCTAAGTATAGACAATGATGTTTAGTTTGTTTAGCACATTTTTATAAGGATGTATTCTAGATTTGGTAGCTTGTTTTAGTATAGATCAAAAAATTAGTACTGTTCAAATTATTCAACATAGTTGCTTTGTTCAAATACATTATGTCCCACATAGATAACTTGTAGAGTGGTTACTAATTTGCTTACAAATATTTTCAGTACTAAGTGTAAAGGAGTAGTACTAATTTGAAAATTAGTACTTTTTGATCATAAACATTGCATCATCTTAGCTTGTAAAGTGGTTACGCATTCGCATACAAATGTTTACAGTACTAAGTGTAAAGGATCAGTACTAATTTGAAAGTTAATACTGTCTGACTATTTCATTGTATTTAAGTAAAAAGTAGCTGTTCTGGTAGGTTTAGGATTAGTTTAATGTGTATCTAAGTATAGACAATGATGTTTAGTTTGTTTAGCAAATTTTTATAAGGATGTATTCTGGATTTGGTAGCTTGTTTTAGTATATATCAAGTATGGTATGCAATTAAAATGTAGATATGCCGGTTGCTTTAGGAGTGTCTACAATGGAATTATGTTTTACAGTAGTTATTCAGTTGCTACAAAGATTTAGCAATAGTAAGTGTAAAAGAACAGTGGTAATGTGAAAGTTAGTAATGTTTAAACCGGGTTGTTGCTAAGTAGCTTTAGCAGTATTTAGTTAAAAGGAGCGGTACTAACCTTAATATTAGTACTGCTGGTGGTGTTTGCCTAATTTCTGGCCTAGTTAAAAAAGTTTAATAGTATGTTTAGTTTTACAATTTTTATTGATTTTTCAGTGTGTGATCTGTTTTGTGATCATCTTCGTTTAAAAAGTGTTTTGGATTTTAAAATTCTTATTCCGTTAATGATTTAAGGTATGAAGATACTATGATATTAATATATTTTATGAAAGCTGAAGTTGCGTACCTGGATAGTTGCTGTGTAGTTGTTCATCATAGAACATATGACCAGTGAAAACATCCTTTTTTTTTATAAAGAAACTATAGTTGAGACATGATGTTTGTTGTAATGAGTATGACATGAAATGTATACAAAAAGATCTTTGTGTCCCGCTGAATGGTATTTAACAATCCATGACATTCCATGATTGACAACCTTAAATTCTAAATAGAACTTCTTTATACACAACATTTTTTGTTGATTTTGTGTATTTTCCCTCCTTATCATAGCATAAAATCTTCAAGCCCTTTCTATTTTTGACCCTTGACACGGCTACATATAGCTGTTCGTGCGAGAACACTGGCCTTTGTAGAAATAAACCTACCTGTGTTAAAGTTTGCCCTTGACTTTTGTTAATTGTCATTGCAAAACACAACGCGACTGGGAATTGTCTGCGATTGAATTTAAACGGCATCTTATTATCGGAAGGGCTTAAGACCATTCGCGGTATTGCGCATATAGTACTAACACTTCCACCGGATACGATCTTTGCTTCGATTATATTTACACCCAATCTATGTACTTGAAGCCTGGTTCCGTTGCATAACCCTAGTGTTTGGTCAATGTTTCTCATGCACATAACGGGTGATACTACTTTTAATTTCAAAGAATGTTGTGGAAGGCCAGCAATGCGAATGCTATTAAGAAAGTCGGTTGTGTAAAGCGCCTCATTAAAATTCGAGTCCATATAAAGTATACCAACCGAGTCTGAACTGTCATACGTCTTGTGTTCCCCGTTGAGAAGTTGCAGCATACGATCGTTTAGCACATCCACAAGCTCATGTGTTGGTGCAAGAATGGCCCTTTCTTAGAAAAAAGAGGGATTATAAAGGTTATCGATCAATTGAGGGTATGTTTCCTGAATGATTGAACCAATATGATCGTCTGAATCAGGTATCAACATATCATCTGGGAATTCTAACATTGCATCTCCATCGTTCTTACCCCCAATTGTTCCGTTACCAATGCTTAATATCCAATCTGCAAAGTCTTGGATTTCTTTCCGTTCAGTAGCATTAGAACCAGCTTCTAGCCTCATATTAATAGTCAAACGCATAACGGTGCAGTGTTGCTACAAGTATGAAGAGTTAATTGACGTGTGTACCACATCATGCCTGCTGCCATTTGTAATCACCTGAAATACTTGTCAGAAATCCCCATCGAATAAAACCACTTTACCTCCAAAAACCTTATTAGAAGTTTCGAGTGGGTTTGTCCTGCATATGTCTCTGAGTGTCCTATCAAACGCTTCATAACAATGTCTATGTGTCATAGGAGCCTCATCCTATATGATAAGTTTAGACTTTCTTAACAATTCAGCGAGGTCACTATCTGCTGGAATATGACATATAGAATCCTCAACCACGTTGATTGGAATAGCAAACCGAGAATGCGCTATCCTTCCACCTTCTAACAAAAGGGCCGCAATAACACTTGATGCAACATTTAACACTATTTCGCCTTTTGACCTTAATGCAGCAAACAATGTTTTGTAAAGGTATGTTTTACCAGTTCCTCCGTATCCGTAGACAAAGAACATCCCTCATTTTTCTTGACAAACAACATCCATTATGGTTTGATGTGTGTCTTTACGCTCGTGTCTCAACGTACGATACATTTTCTTGTGTTGTTTGTTTAATTCCTCTGTATTGTACTTCAACTCATCATACACCAACCTATTGTAGTTTGCCATGGTGAACATTTCGTTCGGGTATGGCATGTTTGGTATTTGTTTCAAGCTTTTGTTGTTACGAAGGAGCATGTGTTCACTATATGTCAGACATATATTATACTTTTGAACGTGATCCATTGGGAAGTATATATCAAAATATCAGATACGCATAAGGCGTCGGAACTGACAAGCCAACCCTTTAGAAAAAAGGCCAACTTGTCAAACCCGTGAATACGATATAAGAATCCGGGGAAGTGATACCCGGGTCGTTTCCCGACGAGGTGTGAATCGAGGATTTCGTGTACGGTTTGAAATTAAAGTGCTTAAAGGATGGAATTTAGATTTTTGTGTTTTTTTTTTAATTCTAATTAAGTTATGGAAAGTAAAGAAACAAAGCAAAATAAAGCACGAACGAAATTAAACTAAAAACGTTAACCGGGAATTCAAAACAAAGATGGAAATTATGCAATTTACAACTACGGAAAGCATACATAAGCTAAATAAAACTTAACAAGCACAAGAAATAAGTCTACAAAGCATAATTGAGCAAAAACATAAAGAAAATAAAAAACGAGCTTAAACCGGGAAATCCCGAGCCCTAGAAAAGTGAAATGATGAAATATTAACTCTACGGGTGCAAATCTAATTTTCCTAAGTCCTAAATGATAAAAGAAAATTTTAGAAAAAAGAATTATATTTTTTTGACTTTTATATTTTTTATTATGAATTAAAAATGATTTAGAAAAGAAAAATGTATAAAAAATACTAAATGAAAGTGAAAAATTCTTAAACTTTGTAGAAAAGTGCTTAATGATAAAAGGATCCTAGAAAAAATAAAAGGAAGATAGCTGCTTATTCGGATAAGCAGTCATTAAGCAAAAAGGAGAAAATAAGCAAAGAGGAAAAAGTGTGTTAAATGAATTAACTGGTGGAGGTCTAACAGAAAAGACCCAAGGGCGCTAGTGGTAGTGAGGTGTGGTGATAAGGTTGAGAAGGTTGAGGTCCAGGGTTCAAGCCCTGCTCACCCTGGACTTCCTTTCTCCTTTTTTTTTTTTTTTTTTTTTTTTTTTTTTTTTTTTTATAACTTTTCTTTTGAGACTTGTAAATAAGAAAGAAATAAGAACTTTTTGAAAGGGAAATATTTTTGGTTTCAAGGAAATAAGAAAGAAAAAGGCCTTAAAGGTCAGACTGCTTATAAGTAAACAATGTAGCTAAGGCTAATAGGAAATAAGCAAATAAGCTTCTAAAAACTTAAGGGGAACTGAAATAAGCTATAATATCTAAAAGCTAAGTTGCAGGTTAAAACAGTTCAATAAGGCACTTTTGAGCTTATTAAAAAGATCTAAAACAATAAGCAATTCAACAATAATCTGAGCACAAATGAAGATCATGCACCAAAGAACATATTGACAAAAATTCAGTCAATTCAGAGCTTATTAAGTGCTTTTAAATAAGCTTGAAAGTGGGCTGATTACAACAATTTTAGGATATGCAGGCCCGATCTAATGATTGCGGCCTATAATAAGCCAACCAAAAAAAGCTCAAAAACCTAAAATAAGTTGAAACATGTAAAGTTCATACTACAAGCTAATTATAAACCAAAAATTGGACACTAATTCCTACTTAAGCTATTCTAAAAATGAGATCAAAAAGGGCTGTTGAGGCTGATTTGGTTTTTTGTGGAAAAAGTGTTCTGAGATCAGGTTTTATGCAAAATGGGTCAAAAACACCTCAAAACCTAACGAAGCAAAACCAACTCTTGAAAATCAACTTAATATGCTAGAATAGACATTTGACTTGCATTTTTAAGTCCTAAAAACACTTATCTCAGTAATTAGCAAAAGCTAGCAACTTAGAACTCAATTCTTAGAAAATCCAACTTGAACTTGTAAAACCACTGAAATCAGCTTAAAACTAGTAACTAATAGCTAATATGACTTAAATTAAGCTAGCTAAAGTCTAACCAAATGGTCAATCCTAGTCAATCAGTCAAAAAGTCAAATAACAAGCTTGTGCCAAACACCCCTTTAACAATCTGAATTTTTCTTTTTGAACTAAGACAGGACAAATTAAGCTGATATTTCTAAACACAGATGATTAACAACTATATTGAAGTATAAAAAGCAATTGTGAACTATTAATAAGCAGTAAGAATGAGCTAACTATTTTAAGCTAATTTTTTTTTGTGCTTTTTAGAGTTTTTGTGAAAAACTAGAAGTAAATAAAAACAAGCTACTAAATAAACAAGCAACAGTTATAATAGACAGAATTAAGCTAAATCTAAACTAATAAGCACTTGAATAAGCAAAATAAGCAATTTACACTAGAACTTGAAAAATAAATGGAACTTACAAAAGCCTTAGCTAAACAAAGGCTAACTATGCTCGAGGAGCTACTCAACAAGCTCTAGCTTGTCAAAGGACAAGCTAGTGACCGCAATAAGCTCTTCCCTTGCTAGCTTATCATCCAATTCAGCTTATTTGACTTTATTTTACTTTTTTGGATTTTTTGGAATTAACATAGTAAACAACTTAATAAACTCACAAAAAGCTATACAAAGCTTATATGAGCTTATGAAAACAGAAACGAAGAGATTATGAAAGCTTATAAACTATTTGATAATATTTAAAAGCATAAAAAGTTATATAATATTGTTACTATAAACATGATAAGTATTTTGTTATAAATTATGTGTAAGAATGTTGTACGCTACCTGACACCATTGATCCTATTTTGGATCTCATTTTATGGATCATAAATATAGAGCTGAGCAAACTTTGGAGGTTTTCCTTGTTGTGTTAGTAACGCACTCATACTATGGTAATTTTCGCCTTGTATTCTATAACAATATGGACCACTTCCAATAGTAAAAAACATATCTTGTTTTGCGCCTATAGAAGTGAATGAAAACATTGCATTATATAGTCTGATATTCTCGATAAATGATTTGCTTTTTGGGTGGTTTCCGTTCAAAAGCTCCATCAACAATTCTGGTGGATTTTGCACCTCATCGCCTAATTTGATTTTTCCTCTCCCGCAATACATAGAGTATGGATCCGAAGTTGTATGTGTGTGTCCTACCATACTCTCCGCATGCCATAACAACGCGCCGTAGGATTCACACGTGAAAACTGGATCTCCATGGTCGATGTAATCTGACAAAACACAATTAATCAAGACAAAGTTACAAATTGTTTTTTTTAATGATAATGAAGGAGTGTTTGGAACATTGGTTTGAAAAAAGGATAAAGTATTCGTACAATTTGATATTCCAACAAATGATTCTCTTTGTTGGCTTTGTTCGGCCGCTTGGTCTGTAACATTAGAAAGTGAATGATGGGATGTTTTGTGTCTAACCATTTTCATTTTTTCTCGTAGCCTTTATGATTTGCGTTTAGAGTATTGTCCTCCGCATGGAGTACATTGAATGTCACCGGGTGTTTTTGTTATTGTCGGAACTACTTCACATGAAGGGTTTTTGTTCTTGATAGGGCGTCCTCTTGGACGGCGTGCTATATCCACTGGTTGCTGTGATACTGTTCCAATGTTGGTTGTATCACTTAATTACTAATGTTACATTATATCAATTTGTTCGAACATTATAAATATATCACTTTTGTTGTATGGAATTTAAAAAGTGTATGCTACATACCTATTGTTGTCTGAACAGGTGTATCTGATGGCGTTGAAACTGCATTAAATTCCTTATTTATGTTGTTGACAGGCCGTCCAATTGGTCGACGTGCGGTATCAAATGATTGTTGTGGTGCTGTTTCATGATCATTTGCAACATATATCAATTTGTTCATGCATTACAAACACATATATTTGTTTTATGAATTAGTAAAAGCATATGGTACATACCTATTGTTGTATTTTGAGTTATTTCTTTTGTCGTTGAAACTGCATTATAGTCATGTTTTTTGTTCTTCACAGCAGGTCCCATTGGTCGGTGTGCTATATCATGTTGAAGAAGTTTATAGTGTGATGGAGGTTTCACTATATGTTTTTTTGGAGGTCTGCCAATACGTCGCGGTAGATAGTCATTAGTTACACCGTCGGTACCATTATGGAGTGTGTTTTGATTTGAATAATTCAACATGTTATCATGTAAGATTTTCTCAACAGCAATATTCTCAACCTTGCTCATATGATGTGCAGTGTGTTATTATTTTGTTTATCAGGATTATTATATATATTTTAAATAAAAGCGTTTTGTATATATGTGAAAATATCTTTTAAATACAGTTGTGATCATCTCCAAAATTAATATCACATATATTTAAAAGGTATTAATTATTTTTTTAATTTGAATGCATTGAATAGCATATTGTTGTTTGAACACACATTAGATCAGGTGGCGTACATTAGAATTGATTAGTTTGTTAACTTTCAGAATGGTTATTTATTTGTTAATAAATATTAGAAGTACCAAATTTACATTAGCAGTACTAACATGAAAGTTAGTACTGCTTGCTTAAACGTGAACAGTACTAACAACAATATTCTTAAATTTGCTCATATGATGTATACTGTTTTTATTTATTTTTTGTTTAGCATTATTACTATATATATTTTAACAAAATTCGTTTGGTATATTTAATAAAATTTGTTTTAAATACACTTGTGATAATCTCCAAAGTTACCACGTTTCAAATTTGGCATTTATCCCAAACCAAATTTAATATCACATATGCAACTTTATTCCATTTTTAAAAACATTTGTGATCATCTCCAAAGTTAAGGCGTTTCAAATTTGGTATTTATACAAAAATAAACTTAATATCACATATGTAAATTTAATCCGATTTGAACTTATATGTTTAAAAGGTATTAACTGTACGAGACTGGCGATGATTGCCGTATTGTGGGCGTACCTGTTATTTTGGCAATGTTTCAGGCGATTCAAAAATAATGAGAATATAATATTTATAAATTTAATAATACAATATAAAGGTGAAGTTTTAGTTTATTAAAGTTGGTTTAGAATAAAAAATATAAATTTGACGATTTACAGTGTTGTTTTTTTTATTGTTTTATTTGTTTGTTTAACGATGTTGTTTTTTTTATAAGGCGTTTTGTATATGAGAATGTGATATTATTTTTTATAGTATGTGGTTATATTAACATTTTTTTTTAGTTGTGAACTTTTAGTTTATTAATGTGTTTTGTATATGAGAATGTGATATTATTTTTTATAGTATGTGGTTATATTAACATTTTTTTTTTTTTTTTTTTTTTTTTTTTAGTTTGTTATATTTTGTTTTTTAATATCTAATATTTATGTGTCTCTGCAGATCATTGTTTTTTTTGCATGGGAAATAGAACTCATAGATACACTGTTCTAGTTCAGTTTATCTAACAGTTATGTTCTTTTGTATTTGAATGCATTTATTGCAGGAAAAGTTTAAGTGGAACCGATACTGTTCCAATTTAGTTCTATCATTTCTTTTCGTCAGCCTATATAATGAATAAATTGTTTATCATATTTCTTTATCTAGTATTAAAATCTAGAAGTATTCCATCAATCATCTTAAATTCGAATCAGAGAATGGCGTCTCTTCCACATATCGAACAACTTAAGGAGGCTTGTGGATCAGATCGTATTGAAGATTGTTTTAGGTGTTTGTTTGGTCAGGAGAAGGCGGAGCTTGAGGTGCGTATTCAACGTATTGGGGAAATATGTGATGAGCTTCGCACGGTTGCTGAGAACCGTGAAGCGTTGACTGCTAAGACCAAAACTTTGAGTCCATTTCATGGAGTAGCTGGAGATGTGATTGAGGCGATGGATGAAACGGCAGATAGAGAGGCTAGGATGCTAGTTGGTTTGGTTGTTGTGCTTGTTATTGCGAGAGAAGGAAGGGCTGAGAAGGACCATCATATCTTTGTCATGGATCTTCATGATTAGTGTGTTTCAAATGTTACTGGGTTGGTATCTTTTGTTATGATGTTTATGTTTTATGATGTTTATGTTTTAGGTATGTGCAAGTCTTTGGACAGATTTTGGAAAGGCATTGTATATGCCTGTATGTATATACTAATGGCTTTAAGTTTTATTTATAAATATAAGTAATTAATCTAAACTTGAAAGCCTTTGTTGGATAGATATTTAGAGCTGTTAGGCTTATTTATTCATTCTGGTTTCTTTTTAAAGTACTACGCAATGAGGAATGCTAGTTCTTTGTATGGTTCTTGAATTATATGAAAAGATAATAGATTATAAATGCGAAAACTTTCTGTGGTATAATTGTTCTGTCATAATGTTTCTTAAGAACAATGTGTATTACAGTTATGATTTAATGTATATCTAATTAAGAATTATTTCACCTATTTGGATCTGCAATTTCTATGGACATAACGTAGTCAAAGATTACTAAGATTTAAAAAGTATGCAATTTTTCTATTCAAAACTAATATGTGATCACCTTTCCTGATTTAAAACTTGATTGTTATCAGTACTAAGTAGTAATCATAGATATTTATATAAGTTAAAACTGATATGGGATAACCTTCGTTGACTTAAGCTTTTTATATCTTACAAATGTTAAACTTATGCCTGTATAGGCATTGCACAAAATACAAAATAACCTGAATGTTGTTGGTACTAAGTAGTAGTCATAGATATTTACATAAGCTATTGTTTTTAAAGCACGCATAAGTATTGCATAGCTACGTAGATTATTGTACATACATCACCAACGATCTTCTTATACGTCTGTGGGCTGGAAGCTTGGAGGCATCAGTTTCCTTTTTTGGATTTCTTGGGAGTCGCTGCTGTGTTTGCATCTCCGACCTGTGTGAAAAGGGAACTCCTAGTAGTTTTTCGGGTTGGTTCGGGTGTGGATTTTGATGTTTCGGTTAAATGGCTGTATTCTGTTGGTAATGTGATTTCGGTTTTTGGGATAGTAGTGTTTGATTAGATATCGATGTCTTGTGTTGGTGGTGTGGTCTGACCTTTTTAGCTTTCAAATGTTCCACTTACGTTGGTCTGCTAAATGATAGTGTTCGCTGGGGTATCTTCTAATTCTTGTGTGTTGATTTTGGGAGCATTTGTAGTATTTTCAGTAACAGTATCAGCTGCCGATGTTATTAATGGTGTATTGTCCCAACAGGTATCGAGAATGAAAAGTTGATTTTCTTTTGTACCTTCTGGATCAAAGTGGAGTTGAAAAATCATCGTTTTTCCAACTAAAGAAAGCAATTCTTACAGGTATTCATAGGAGTTTTTGTTAGGTATGCTTTGCAGCAATTCTTTGCAATCTTTTACCAAGCAGCTTGCTTCGTTGCTGAAACACGTCATAGTTACATTGGCAGTGCCATCGGACAATTGTACTCTGAAGCAATAGCTATGTAAAAAATATATAGGATGGTTTTTAGTAAATATACTTGTATCTTATAAAAAGTAGGTTACATTTATTGGTATAAGAAAGCAAGAATATTGTAGGTTATCTGTAAGTTATATCGCTTTCAGAAGTTGGCTGTTTGCAATGGGTGTGTGGAAAGCGTTCTTAGATTTTGTGTTTACAATGATGGCACTTTTTGAAAAACCATGGCCTTCTTGTATCAATTTCGTCAATTGTAGCAACGACAGTAAAGAGAACATTCTGTTTTATTAAAATTTTAAATGTGTATTAGATTTTCATTTAAGTATGGCTGTAGTGCAGTTGTTGGTTACCTGCTGGTTTTGCGGATTTTCTTTAACCAAATCTGCCAGGGTCACACGGTTTCTGTATCTTTCTTGAAGTGGATCTGTACATCTTTGATGCTGGATATTAATTATTGTTGGTGGCTCAATGAATTGTTCATACCTTCATTATTGGAAGATGTGAGTTTATTTCTTTTAAAATTTAAACTGTAATATTAATTGTTGGCTTTCTTTACTTACACACTGCGGATTTCATGGCATTCGGGTATGTCTGGATTGAAATAGTAGCATGTTGCAGCTGTCGGTGAAAGCTGTAATCCTGTATTATTTTAGGTAAAGTTTAAGCAACAGAGTAAAAAGGTTAAATTATAAACATAAAGTAATAAGTTTACCTCCATAGTTTTTTACCAAACATGAGCTAACTGCTATGATCAATGGTTTTTCTGTTTTTTCATACTCCATTTTCCTAAAACTGTGAGCATCTTGGTTCCATAAAGTAAAGCGGATTGTATGGCCACTGTTAGAATTAGAAAGTATCTGTAAGAGTGAATATAAATATAAATTTTTACAGATAAATGTTGAGCACTTACTCTAAATTTTGGATACCAATATCTGTCCAAACTGTTGAATCTTTCGTTGCTTTCACTGATTGTTGTATTTCAGTTATGTATTGAACGCGTCCGATATAATCTGTAAATAGTAGTACCAAATTATGAATCTATTAATTATAATTGTTTTATATGTTCGTGTGTTATATACCTGTTAGCAAACCTTCTTTTACATCTATTTTCGAATATAGGTCTCGATGATGACTGAAGTTGAAATAGAGATTTGGGAAACCTGTATCTGGTATATCTTTAATATCTGTGTGTGTTCCCAAGACCAATGAAAGAGGATGAGGGACAACTTGCATCCACGTTCTTGCAGGCTGAAAACCAAATCTGGTTATTTTGTAAGTTTTGTCGATTTGAAGCAGAGCATCAAATCTATTCTTTTCACATAAGTTAACATTTGCTTGTATAGCCCCTCCCTGCAAACAGAATAGTAATTGATAGTCTGCGTTGTTTTATCTTTTTTAGTTACTATGCGACTGTGTAATTCTGTAGGTGGATCATAGAATAGCATTCTGTACCTGTCGATCGATTAACATACAACTGAAAAGGATTGGTTTCCCTTGTTTGTTTGTTGGTTTCCATTTTCGATATACTTTTACAAATAAAGTTTTAGCAGTATCTGCTTCGTTTAAGCTAGCAAGGCTGGTATCTTCTGATTGGACAACAATCTCTTTTCCTATAGACTTGGATGATGTGCCAATGCTAGATGTCTGCTCCATATGCTTGCATGTTAAAAAAGACAATGGTAATGATAGATAGGTATGAATACATGGTATATATAAAAAAAAAGCTGAGAATGCAAGTATCGATGTTAAAAATTACAAAGTTAAGTAACCATACAATATATGTAATATTCACTTATATAGAGTAACAATAATAATGAGGCAGTTGCCTCATCAGTTTAAACCTTATTGGTATAAATATTCACTCATTCTATGAATGCATATCTAAAAGTAAAAAATATAATAGATACAATATTTGCTTAATGATGAACTCAAATAAGTACATTTTATTACTATCATTTATCCTATTAATTTGACTTGTTTTACTATATTATGTATGAGGATTGATACTTAATCATTTACTTTTGTAATTCTCAGTTGAAAACAAGCATTTGGTGAAACTTGGCGATTTTGGACTAATTATGGAGCAAAACGTGCATAAAGTGAAGAGTCTACTGAAATGGACAAGATCAAGTCAAATCTGCTCCAGATGCGCCGCATCTCACTCATGACATGCGCCGCATCCCTATCAAGATCTCACCAGATACGATCCAAGATTCAAGAGGACATGCGCCGCATCCAAAGATTAAGATACGTCGCATCTTCTGGCGGTGTACGAATATTCCTGAATATTATAATCTTGGACCCCACGCGAAGTTAAGTACATGCGCCGCATCTACTCCTTAGATGCGCCGCATCTTCCCCTCAGACAGAAACTATAAATACCCCAAGACCAGACGAATTTCGTGTGCAAATTTATTAGAACCGAAGACCAAACAGGAGAAACCAAGGACAAATTCAGTCAAGGCAGCAGCACAAGACACACCTAAATCAAAGATACAAGAGCTGTAAGAAGGTGCTGCATATGTTTAATTCATTAAGTAGTTTTGTTTTATTGTGTTAGTAAACTTTAATTCATCAAGATTGGTGGCTTGTGTAACGTGACAACGGAAAGGTTGCACTCCCTTAAAACTGCTTTCTCATTAATTAAAGTTTATATGTTGATGTCATTGGTGACTTTTATTAGTGCATTGATAACCTCTGTGTCTAGCTGAGCGTTGATCGGGTCGCCATGCCTCTGCCCTCGCCTGTTTATTAGATGCCTATGTATTCTATGGTCTGTAGAAAAGCAGGAGAAAGATAAACGGCATAGTCATAAGTAATCATTAAGGGTTTACTCGCCGATAAGATTAGAACCAACGAGAAAGGACTTAATCTCGGTGCGTTGCATCGAACTATACACTTCATATAACACTACCAATAAAACAAGTGACAAACTACTTATCATAAGGACAGCCCTCTTATTGTCTCGAGTATTTATCTGTGTACGTGTATGCTACTTGCTGATTCGTGCCTATTGGTTTATTTTATTATTTAATTGCAACAAAATCGTGCCAGTCTCTCAGGCTGAACCCCCTTGCGTTAGATTAGATTGTATAGCTAACTTAATATATTAAAATACTGATTAGAATAACTAGATAATACGTTCCACTCTTAGTGATCGACACTCTACTTACCATTATATTCATACTGACCGGGTACACTGCTCGTTAAGTGTGTGTGTTATTGATAAGTCGGCTAAATATAAATTTAAAACTTGAGTAGGCATTAAAACTGCCAAAACTTCACTCCAATCCACACCGCATCAAGTTTTTGGCGCCGCTGCCGGGGAGTGAATTGTTATTATCTGTTAATTTGATTAGTATTTTAATTAGGTTTTTAATTTTTTATCTAACCGCTAATTTTGTTGTGTATTAGATTAATTTGCATTCATTGTACTATTTTGCATATTTTCTGTTTTTGTGTGTTATTTGTTTGCTTTTGTTTGTGTTTATTTTCGTGTGTTTTTATTTGTTTTTATTTTTCGTATTTTTTGTTTTCTGCTATCGTTGTACTGAGCTAAATCGAACGATACGGCGCATCTGATTTATCAGATACGGCGTATTGCGTTCAATTTTTTATAAAATACAACGCGTTTAATTAATTCGATACGACGCATCTTTCCCAAGATACGGCGTATCTGTTTTTAATAAGAAAATTTTTTCTAAGCGATAAAGTAATACGACGCATCTTTTCCCCAAGATACGGCGTATCTGTTTTTGATAAAAATTTTTTCTAAACGTTAACGATATACGACGCATCTGATTTATCAGATACGGCGTATCTATTATTTTAATTAAAAACAGTTATCGAATTATTAAACAAATACGGCGCATCGATCTCTATCGATACGGCGTATCTTCTGAATCAAAAATCTCGTATTTTGAAACGTAACGAAAATACGGCGCATTAACTTTTGTTAATACGGCGCATTTAATTTTAAATAAATATCGATTTTTGATTATTAAAATTGATACGGCGCATTCAAGTTTCTAAGCGGCGTATCTATTTTCTGAATAAAGTCTGATTTAATTTTAACGATTATAAGATACGGCGTATCCAACTTTTTTGATACGGCGCATCGTCTGCAGATATCAGTAACTTTAATTTTTCATATTCCGTTTTCGTTGTTAATTTTCTGATATACTACTTTCTCGAGCATGCCCTACTGATATTTTTGTTTTCATTTCAGGAAGTGCATGACCAGGAGTTCTACGAAGAACTTGATTCAACCTTTCGAAGATCCTGAACGAGTCTTTCATTCGCTCAAAAGGCTTTTCAACACAAAAAGCTTTGATCTTTCAAGTTCACTCGAGCTTGATTACTTTTCTGAAGAGAAAGAGGAAGTTGAAACAGAAACAATGGGCGAAAACACTACTATGGAGGAATACATGAACAATACCCGTGCTGATTACACTTCAGGAGTTGCTAGACCAAAGTTTGATGATAAGTCAAAATTTGAGTTGAAGGGTCAGTTTCTCAAAGAGCTCAGAGAGAATGCTTTCAGTGGGACAGAACATGAGGATGCTAACGAGCATGTTGAAAAGGTCCTGGAGATTGCAGATTTGTTTACTTCAGAAGGAGTCACTGACGATCAACTCATGCTAAGAATCTTTCCAATCTCGCTAAAAGGAGCTGCTAACAAGTGGCTAAGGAATGAACCTGCTAGTTCAATCACTACATGGGAAGGTTTGAAAAGCAAATTCCTGAAGAGATATTGTCCACCTGCTAGGACTGCTAAAAAGATGGAGGCTATCAATAGTTTCAAGCAAGAGCCTGATGAAACTCTTTATCAAGCTTGGGAACGATTTAAAGATTTACTGATAAAATGTCCTCAACACTATCTAACCCCTATGCAGGAGATAATATTGTTTTATCAAGGATTGGACGTGCCTACTAGACAAATCTTGGATGCTAAGGGAGCTGTGCCTCAAATGAGTGCAACCAATGCCAGGAAAGCAATCCAAGATGCTGCTGATCATTCTCAAAAATGGCACGATGGGACCTCTACTAGATCTAAGAGCAGCACTAATTTTGACGGGATTGCTGCTATTCAAGCTCAATTGGATAAAATTAGTAGAGAGATGAAGAAGCGTGATGAAAGAGTGTACGCTGCCCAAGTTGGATGTGAAAAGTGCGAAGGACCTCACTACACTAAAGACTGCCCGAATAAGAATGAAAGTGAGACGTTTGAAGAAGCATATTACACCCAATTTGGACAACCATTCCGACCTTCAGGAAGATTTAGGGAAGCTACCCCGGGATTCTATCAAAAGAACAACTTCAATCCCGCTTATCAAGAAAGGAGGCAGACTTTAGATGATACTCTAAAGCAAATTATGGCCGATGCTGCTAAAAGACATGAAGAGAATACTGCTATGATCAAAGAAATCCGAGCTTCAACGGACACTACTACAAGAAATCAAGGAGCTTCGATCAAAGCATTGGAACAACAAATTGGTCAAATGAGCAAAGTTCTTCAAGAAAGGGGATATGGAAGTTTACCTAGCTCAACCGAAACCAACCCAAGAGATCATGTCAAGGCCATAAACACCACTGAAGAAGTCACTCCTAACATACCTAGAAGATCGATGAATGGTAATGATGGTGCAAGACCCGAATTTTTCTTTAATTCTTCAATCAGTTTAAGAAGACTACTAAAAGAAAAGACAAAGATTGAAGAGGAGATCAAGGCTACAATGAAAGAAGGGAGCTCTGCAACCGATTTAAATGCCTTGCCTCATAAAGAAAAAGACCCAGGAAGTTTTACTCTACCTTGTTCAATTAATGATATATCTTTCAATAATGTGTTAGCTGACTTAGGAGCTAGTGTTAGTGTTATGCCTCTTAAGA
Organism: Artemisia tridentata subsp. tridentata; assembly: GCA_021014915.2. Lineage (NCBI taxonomy): Eukaryota > Viridiplantae > Streptophyta > Magnoliopsida > Asterales > Asteraceae > Artemisia > Artemisia tridentata. The sequence goes on along the minus strand of CP139508.1, from coordinate 255,920,848 downwards.
CATTCACTACCCTAGGACTAGGAAAATTAGCACCAACTAAGTTACTTATTGAATTGGCTCATAAAACGGTTAAAACGACCTGAAGGGATTGCTAATAATGTGCTAGTTAAGATTGAGAAGTTTATTTTCCCTGTAGACTTTGTTATATTAGATATGCCCGAGGATGTTAAGGTTCCTTTAATCCTTGGAAGACCTTTCTTGTCTACTGCCCATGCTAAGATTGATGTGTTTAAAAGAAAAATCTCATTAAGGGTAGGGAATAATAAACTGGTCTATAAGTGCCAAGATCCTGTTAAAAGCATAATTAGAGGTGTCTACATGCTAGGATTAAGAGAGCGTATGGACCTAGATCTTGAAGCCAGACTTATGGGGGAAACATTGATTCAAAACAACTCAACTAATCCTAATCATGAGAACTTTGAGGAATTTATTGACCTAAATGTACCTACCGAACTTAGACGCGATGTTGTTAATGATTCTGATGATGAGTGGTATGATTGCGTGGTAATTAACAAACGTAGGAGAATAGTTGAGAAAACGAATTTGAATAATGATGTGTTTATTGAACTACCACCCCACCTTGCTTATTTATGCCTATATGATAATAAGAATTTCCCGTCTATCATTTTGTCATCTCTGCCCGAAAGGGACAGAACTTTGTTTATACAGATACTGAAGAAGAACGGCGTGGAAATCAAGGACGAGCAAGGAGTGTTCAATATTACTGAATTGGCAATGAGGGAGCGCGATGTTTCCGACTCCTTCAATGATCGATACTAAAGAGCTGAACGTGAGTCTAACTTGAAGACTCTGGAATAAAGAGAAGTGCTTACCGGGAGACAACCCGGATTTATCTTTTTAATTTTCTGTTTATGTGTCGAGTCAGTCAGGACGCCGAGGATACGGCGCATCTCAATTCTGAGATGCGACGCATCTCCTGCAATGGTCATATCTTATTTTAATTTTTCTGCATTTTTTTTATTTTCGTATTTAAAACTTTTTATCAGTTTATTTTAATGCGGCGCATCCCTGGTTAAGGATGTGGCGCATCTTCTATTCTGATACGTATTTATTCCAGGCTCGATACGGCGTATCTTCTTCCATAAGATACGGCGCATCGACTGACCTGATGATTTTCATTTTTAATTTTTATGTTTTATTTTTCCTAACTACTAATGTATTATGCAAGTTTGAACCTTTCTTACCTTAGGTGTGTTTTAAAGCCTTGGTGGTATTATAGATTCCTACATTTCCTGTGGATGCATCTAATATGAAGCTTAAACGTTCTAATCCACAAGAAAGATGATTTTTGCTCTTATACTAACGGAGGATCATACCGAGCAAATCTCAGGGGAGTTTTTCTGTTCTAATTCTTTTATTTTCCAGTTTTCAACCTTTTATACGAACAACGAGGACGTTGTTTAACTTAAGTGGGGGGATTGGAGAATTAGAACACTTAACACTTACTTGTCCTAAACTTTTCAAAATATGCTTAAAATGTGCTTAATATATCAAAATTTAAAATTTTTAGCATGTTTTTGTTTAAAGTCTAAGTTGCATAGCTGCACACATGACGTCATTTTCAAAAATTGTGATTTTTCAAAATTCACAAATCTAAGAGTGTGCCGGTGACTTGTAAACTTTAGAACTTGGCTTGTATACTATTCGAGACCCCCATAATGAGTATTATTTTATATAATTGGAATGACTTGTCTAAATTGGTAAAATTCTAGGATTACACCCAAATGGCCTATTATATGTTATGTGTTATTAGCTAACTACACTGGTTAGTTAACTCCCGTATAAACCCTTTTGTTACTCTCACTTTTAGAGTAAGATACCCCTAGAAAAACACTCAGAGCCATTCCTTTCGTTTCTTACACCTCTGTTAAAATGTTTCGTTACACCCTTACACCTTAGCCTACCCTGTAGATTAGAATCCGTGGTTGGTTAATTGCTATAGGCAAAGTGTGTTTCCTTACATTACCTGTGTTCGCGTGCGTAATTCATTATCTATGGTTAGGTCGGGAAATTGCACAATGCAATTGGAGTGAAAGTAAATATTGTATACCTTTGAGTTTATTTTTCGTGTGTTTACTACTTTTACTATTACCGTTATTTCTGAAGTCATGAAAAGTATGGAAAAATTATCCAGAATTATTGTTTTGGTGATGTGGTGAAATTTTACACATCTATGTTTATGTTGTCAAAAAAAAAAAAAAAAAAAAAAAAAAAAAAAAAAAAAAAAATCGAAAAAATGAGAAAAGAAAAGAGAAAAGAGTTGGAAGATTGATAAACCAACGATGTAAAGTTATGTAAGTGGTCGATATCACCACTAGTTGTTGTATATTATATCTATGGATTGAATGGGAGTTGGCAGTTATGGGAACGTCAACTAAGGTTTATTCTTTGATTAAGATCTTGTTGAGTATAATTCGTGTCTACCTAAAGCGTGTGTTTCAAGTGTTAAAGCATGAGTTATTCTATGATATGAGTCTTATTCATGGGATGGTTGGGATAGTGATTAACCACACTTAGGATTTTAATTTATTTGTTTTGTTTATTTTTTATTTTACACCAATTTATATCCCAAATATTATCCATACCCTTTACTATTCTTTATCCAACCAAACCTTTGATTTATTGAGATTAGGGATTTGAGCAATCTTAAGTATCGTAGTCATGGATTCGGCTATGTATTTATGATTTTTTCGCCTTTTTTGAAATATTATTATTGGTGAAGTTTGGACCTATCTTTAGCCTATTCGAGTTAAGGATTTGAGCAATTGCAAGTATCGTGTTCGTGGATTCGATCATGTATTTGTAATTTTGTCGCCTTTTCTGGAATCTGAGATCGATAGTGAATAAGAATAATTAACCCTTAAGCCTAAAAACCCTTTTTACCGCTTTAGACTTGTTATTCCTTGGCTTTAGTGGAGGAGATGTGTATACTTGCCAAGCTTATGATAGAATATTCGTCGCGACTGGACAGTTAAACGATTAGATTTGCTTTTATCGAATTATTTTATTTTACTTCTAATTCGTTAAGTGTTTAGTTGTGTGATTATGACAAAAACGAATACATGCTTAAATATAAAAATAAATCCTAATATCCTTTAGGATACATTTTCATAAGATTAATTCTAAGGTTTACTTGGGGACAAGTAAAGTTCAAGTGGGGGGATATTTGATGAACTCAAATAAGTACATTTTATTACTATCATTTATCCTATTAATTTGACTTGTTTTACTATATTATGTATGAGGATTGATACTTAATCGTTTACTTTTGTAATTCTCAGTTGAAAACAAGCATTTGGTGAAACTTGGCGATTTTGGACTAATTATGGAGCAAAACGTGCATAAAGTGAAGAGTCTACTGAAATGGACAAGATCAAGTCAAATCTGCTCCAGATGCGCCGCATCTCACTCATGACATGCGCCGCATCCCTATCAAGATCTCACAAGATACGATCCAAGATTCAAGAGGACATGCGCCGCATCCAAAGATTAAGATACGCCGCATCTTCTGGCGGTGTACGAATATTCCTGAATATTATAATCTTGGACCCCACGCGAAGTTAAGTACATGCGCCGCATCTACTCCTTAGATGCGCCGCATCTTCCCCTCAGACAGAAACTATAAATACCCCAAGACCAGACGAATTTCGTGTGCAAATTTATTAGAACCGAAGACCAAACAGGAGAAACCAAGGACGAATTCAGTCAAGGCAGCAGCACAAGACACACCTAAATCAAAGATACAAGAGCTGTAAGAAGGTGCTGCATATGTTTAATTCATTAAGTAGTTTTGTTTTATTGTGTTAGTAAACTTTAATTCATCAAGATTGGTGGCTTGTGTAACGTGACAACGGAAAGGTTGCACTCCCTTAAAACTGCTTTCTCATTAATTAAAGTTTATATGTTGATTTCATTGGTGACTTTTATTAGTGCATTGATAACCTCTGTGTCTAGCTGAGCGTTGATCGGGTCGCCATGCCTCTGCCCTCGCCTGTTTATTAGATGCCTATGTATTCTATGGTCTGTAGAAAAGTAGGAGAAAGATAAATGGGATAGTCATAAGTAATCATTAAGGGTTTACTCGCCGATAAGATTAGAACCAACGAGAAAGGACTTAATCTCGGTGCGTTGCATCGAACTATACACTTCATATAACACTAGCAATAAAACAAGTGACAAACTACTTATCATAAGGACAGCCCTCTTATTGTCTCGAGTATTTATCTGTGTACGTGTATGCTACTTGCTGATTCGTGCCTATTGGTTTATTTTATTATTTAATTGCAACAAAATCGTGCCAGTCTCTCAGGCTGAACCCCCTTGCGTTAGATTAGATTGTATAGCTAACTTAATATATTAAAATACTGATTAGAATAACTAGATAATACGTTCCACTCTTAGTGATCGACACTCTACTTACCATTATATTCATACTGACCGGGTACACTGCTCGTTAAGTGTGTGTGTTATTGATAAGTCGGCTAAATATAAATTTAAAACTTGAGTAGGCATTAAAACTGCCAAAACTTCACTCCAATCCACACCGCATCACTTATATACATTAACAATGATAATGAAACACTTAGCATAGAATTTTAAAGATTATTGGTACAGGTGTTTCCTGATCGCACGAACGTATATTTAAAAGGTAAATATAATTATAAGGAACCTGTGCAAATGTCACCATATCTAAAAAATCTTTGTAAACAACATTTTTAGTTGTGTTTTTATCACTGCTCGACTGTTGCTTGATTAGCATTTTCAATCCTTGAGGAGATGTTGCTCTTGATAGTGCAACCTACAGTTGACCATGGCTGAAGATAGGTTCGGGTAGGTACACGCCTATTTTATTTAACGATTTCCCTTGGCTTTTGTTGATTGTCATCATATAGCAGACCTTAACTGGGAATTGTTTCCTTTTAAAGATAAACGGTAGCTTTTCATCTTTATTAATCAGCAAAATCCGGCGTAAATAAACCTTTTTGGACATTCTGGAACCGGTGATGATCTTTGCTTGTATAAGCTTAGTAAATATCTGAGTGACAATCATCTATGTACCTTTACATAACCCACCGCCTAAGTTTAGGTTTCTTAGTAACATTATAGGTGCACCTATTTTAAGTGTAAGCTCATGAGGGGGCATTCCTGAAAACGAAAGCGTGTTTAGGTATTCTTGAGGATATAATATCTCCGTTGCTCCTCCATCATTTTTTATCGGTGTAGCTTCGTCTATACTTGTAAAAGTGTACGTATTTCCTTGGACCATATTGAGGATAGTCAAATTTATGACATCTGCAGTTTCGTTTTTCGGACACACTATTGCTTTATCTTGTAATGATGCTGCATCTGGTGCTTGCAATGTTTGGTCATCATATATAAAATTAATGAGTTCTTAAACACTTGTTTCGCTTTCAGGAATACAATACCTATCTGGTATCTGTATCCAAGATGAATTATCTGGATCACTTTCATCTGGTTGGCCAATGGTGCCGTTTCCAACTTCAAGCAACCATTTAGAAAATGTGGCGGTTGCTTCATATTCTTCGTTTGAAAGACCTGTTCGTCGTAGGCGCATGTTTTGCTTAAGGCGAATTATTTTGAAATGCGGCCATAAGTATGAAAGTGTTATAGAAGAAGAAACAATTTCTTGTTTTCCAGCATTTTTCTTCACGGGAAGTGTTTGCCTGAAATCTCCACCTAAAACAACTGTCTTGTTCCCGAATAAACTTGCCGATGTATTCATTATATCTTTCAATATATGGTCAAGCGCTTCGAAAAATATTCGATTGTTCATAGGAGCTTCATCCCAAATGATTAGATCAGTTTGCTTAAGTAATTATGCTATCTGCGTTTTTTTAATGGTACACACTGATTCGTCGGTTAAATCAAGTGGCAGTTTGAATCTTGTATGACCGGTGCATCTTGATTTGAGCAATAAGGCCGCAATACCTGAAGAAGCGACTGCCAGCACAATTTTCCCATCTAACCTCAGTCTAGAAATTATTGTTCTCCAAATGAACGTCTTGCCTGTTCCTCCATGTCCATAAACGAATATGAGCATCTGTTGCTAACTATTAACATCATTTGTCACTTGATCAAAAATTATCCGTTGTTCATCATTTAACTGACTGACTAATCTTTCACTTTCACTTCTCAACAGTTCACGGTTGTAGGACCTTTCTTCCATTATCGCTCTGTTATTTAAGATTTGTAGTAAGTGAGGTGGAGGCAGATGAAAACCAAAATCTTGAACTGATCTTCCATAGAAATTAAGAATTGATTGTAATTTGTAGCTAAGCCCGCCTTCTAAGTCTTCAGTACTAATATGAAGGTCTGGTATATGTAATACTTATGAAAGTATCAAGGGAATGTCTTCTAACATGGAATCGACGTGTGACTGTAACAATGCAGCCGAATTGGAAACGTCTCAAAAGATTAGCATCTGGCAAAAAAGATTCCTCATTTGAGATGGAGTAGCTGAGAAAGAAGCTTCTTGTAAAGCGACATTCCATTCTTGATCACCACCTAACAGTCCCATTGCTTCACATGCTGCTCTATTTGTAGGGTAGAAAACGTCATTAACAGTACGGATATGGCGAAAAGACTGGCTACCTTTTTTATGAAAGAGAAAAAGCCTCAAATAGAATGCTTCTCCGGAGTTAGGATGTACATATATCAAACGGCCGATAGCTAAGCTGGTGGTACGGCGTCTACGTTGCCAATATTTACCATCTTGATACCATGCAAACTCTTTGGGAAAATTTACATATGTTAGATGCCGTCCATCTATATTGCAAGTGTTGTACTTTAACCATTCAGTTAGCGTTATCCTTTTGTTGTGCTCACTGTCGACAATCGCTTGCAACTGTTGGTACCTTCTAAAAGTAATCCGTTGCATATTTTCAAGGTGAACTGCAAGTATTTGAACTGGAGGATCTCTGCTGTGTATGCTGAATCCAAGAATTCTCCAGCATGCTTCGTGCAGCCCAATTTATCTAGCATATTGGAAATTCTTGATTTCATCAATATGCAATGAATGATCGGCCGTAGCTGGTCCTACATCTCTAAGTGTTCTTGTAATATGGGTAACTATTCGATCAGTGCCTTTAGAAATGTACTTGAAGAGGTATTTTATAAGCATTGACCATTCACAGTATTCAACATTTATATGGGCGTAGAATCGCATGCATAGAGATCGGTTATGTGGAACAACGTACCCATTATCAAGGCTGACATTCTGTTTTAATGTTGTTATGCATGAATCCCTTCTGCTGTAATGCACATGCCCTTTTTTATCAATAAATGTTGCAGAGCAAAAAGGTTTTGGAAAGTTCTTAGTGCACTATGTGGAAAACTATAAGGGGGGTTGAATAGTTTTACCATTTAAAATTAATTCCCTTTGTTACTTAAAGAAAAGATACACAAACAAATAATAACACAATATATATGAAAAGTAAAGAGAGGAATGATCAAACCACACAACACAGATGTTTATAGTGGTTCGGCTACAAGGACTCTCTTCCTTGCCCTACTACACTCCTCGAGCCTCTAACTTGAGAGTTATTTTTACTAAGAAACAAACTCCCTTCCAGGTGGAGAAAACCTTTACACGTCGCTTACTTCTTTTTCCGGTACTAAGCTAAACACCGAGTTCTTTACAAGGGTACAACCGCTCCCGTTTGGTTCTTTCACAAGGGTACAACCACTCCCGTTTGATTATTTCACAAGGGTACAACCACTCCCAACACTCTTTGTGTTTTAAGGATTAAAACACTAACCTCACTCTACTGATATAAATGATACAAACAATGATATGCAAACTAGTACAAGATCACACAGTGGCTAAGCTAGACGGATAACGACAGAACGTTGATCCTTGTATGTTTGATCCCTTTGCTACAAAAGGAAAGATCAAATAAGATGAATGAATGAATGATATGGGTTAGTAAATGAATGAGTATGTATTTAAGCTATATGAGTGATAAGAATGGCCAAATGATCAGCTTGCTATTTATAGGCAAAGCTGAGCAACAGGCGGCGGATCCGGCGGATCCCTAAATTTGAATCCGTCTTTGTATCCATTTGGATCCGCCGTGTCAGGCCAGCTAAGAGATCTTTAAATCTTTCCAAATCTTTCCATATCTTCAAATATCAACTCTTTGGCTTGAAGGTCTAAACAAAATATCACAAAATCTTACCAAGATTGTGTATATGATGCATGCCATGATGTCATCCTAACTTTTGAAAAATAAAGTTTCCATTTTAGGAAATAAACATGCAAATGTATAAAATGTAAATTCTAGTGGTCTTGTGAAATGTAAATGTGTTCTAAAAAGACTTTAACTTGTATTTATGATTTGCTAAAAGATATAACTTGTATTTGTCAGTAACAAAACTAAGTATAGATCGTAAAATATAAATAACATTTTTGGGACGATATTTGTATTAACAATCTCCCCCTTTTTGTTGATGACAAAACATAAGGTGTATTTTTAAGCAAATGAATAAATGTAGTATGAGTCTTTTTAAAAATATAGATTAAGTTTGTTTTATGCAAGTTTTGAAAACAATTTCAAGTATAAATATATGTACTGTGATGTTTCACAGTAATGCAAACTTAATCCTTTCTCCCCCTTTTTGTCGAAACAAAAAGAAGATATGTGTAGCGGAATGCGATTTTGAGAACTTTAAAGCTCCCCCTTGATTTATACTCCCCTAAATGGAGTAACAAGGATATGATGTATGATGATGTATGATCCTACAAAACAAATGGTTAGACGATGAGATGCTCCCCCTCGATGTATACTCCCCATTGCTAGAGTACCAACGTATACATTTCAAGGATAGGAGATGCTACAAAAGAAAAGTTAGTTACTTCATGGAAGTAAAATGCGTGTGTAATTGTCAACCAAACAATAAGTTTCAGTCCATTTGACTTTAAAAAGTCAAAATAATGTGTCTGATCAAAATTTAGTACCTAATGTACATTTGATCAAAGTGATATGTGAGGCTAAAACAACCATACTATGATGTTAGTATTCTAAAATGAGATAATATGCTTAATGTTGAATACCCACAAGCATAAAAACATAACATTCATTACTTGAAAAAAATGATGTTACATTCAAACATGGAAAATAAATACTAATAAGAAAAATTCTAAAACAACACCCAAAAAGTTCCTTTAAGAGGAAACTAACAAAGCTCTTATTGAGGAGGATGAGAGATTGCATTGAGACGCTCGAGAATGTGGTTCAATATGAACCACATTTAATTTTGGAGCTCATTGACCAAAATGTTGGTCCTTTGGGCCAAATGAGCAGTTCTCTCGCAATGCGAGCAATCATGGCTTGAAAAACCGGGAGAAAAAGTAGTCTCATGGTTTTGTGGTGGTGATGGTGGTTGGTTGTTTGTTGATGGTGGTGGTGGATTATTGGATGTAGGAGGTGGTAGATTGTTTGTTGGACCCGTAATGGAGGCTAACGAGGTGGATTGTAAGTCCATAGCCTCGTGGAGATGGGAGTCAACCATGTTTGAGAATGAATGGAGGCGGTTTAGTTCCTCGTTGATCTCGGCTTGGGTGTTGGGTTGATTAATCCAAAACTCTTCATCAATGGAATGGAGAGTGGATCTTGGTGAGAGATGTTGTGGTTGCGGTTGTGGTGGTGGTGCATCATGGTATAAAGGACCATGGATATACGGGAAAATCGGATGAAAAAGCATGGGTTGTTGACCTTCAAAGGTCATGGGTGGAGGATTGGTTGACCTTGGTGGAAGGTCTTCCAAGTCATCAAGGTATGGATGTGGTGATGAAGGTGGAGTCCTAAATAGCTCCATTGGTTGAAGATTGGGTGATTTTGGGGGTGATGGTGATCTAACAGGTTGTGATGGAGCGGGTGGTGAAGTGGTAGCTATTGGAGTAATTGTTGGTGGTGGAGTATGAATGACTACATTTGGTGGTGTTGGAGTGGAGAGTGTGAGAAAATTCTCACTTGCAATCGGTGATGAGATACTTAGAGGAGATGATTCCTCTGATGATGAGTTTGCTAAGTTTATGAAGCAACATGGTTTAACACTAATGCGGGCAGTTTGTTTTGGAGGTCTAGAGGTGGAAGAGTTGTTCGATTTAGTCATGGTGAAGTAATGTAGCTAAGATGTACAAGAGAGAAAGTAGAGGAAATGGTGAGTGAGTGAGTTTAGTGATGATCCTAAGGTACTAATTTATAGGCAGAAGGTTTGTTGGTCTATGTGTTTGGATTGGATGTAAATCCAATGGAGAATGTTGGTTCCTAATGATTTGGAACAAAAATTTAAGCTTGTCACATCCTAAGGTCAATCCATTGAAATGGAGTTGAGTGATATGAGGGGGATTTGCAGTAAATGCAAGGAGATAGTGGAAAATCTGTTGATAAGATGTTTCCACGGATTTGACGGATCCCTCAAAAGGGTTCCTTGCTTGTATTAGAAAGGTAACTCACATGTAAAATTTGAAAATTCAAATTTTGGTGGGAAATTGAGTTCTTAAGATTCTAAGAGTTCCTAAATCATTCTAGAGAGTTTAACTATCAGTGAATATAATCTAAAGAAGTTACAAACCAAAGTCTAAGCGTCGGGATGAGTCAGGAATTTTTGAAAAAAGTTACTGTTGGTACCCGCGGATCCAATCGACAACAAAGGCGGAGCCAAAGTTTGGGAGTCGTGGGATCCATGGGTTCTGGACTGGCGGATCCAAGAGATACACTAGGCGGATCCAAAAACTGGGATCCGCCATATCCGTCGTCTGAATGTGCTAAAACAAACAGAGAGATATGAAAATTTTGCGTTTTTCGACCAAAACCTGAAAATTCTCCTATAACTTATGTAATAGCTAATATATACTACAAATATAATAAATATATATATTCTAACACACGTTTGCACATAAATAAAGCCGATCATCATAACTTATCTTAAATGGAGTTAAGCCAAACAGTGGCTTATTCTCGGAAAATTGATAACACTAAGTGTTATCGACCTGCAAATCTAAGTTAGTTCACATACACATCAAGTACTAATATAATATCTCAAGATACACATAAGTTTAACACATCATTGTTTGAAAACGTCTAGACCTAAACACTCCTCTCACTTGAACTTCTTGCTCAATTTCTTCATACCCTTGTGAAGTTTCATGATCCAACGCCCTAAATTCTTCACCATTCCTTTGGTTTGCTTGAACTCCGGTGATTCATTCGCAATCGGTGGAAGTTGACGCAAGTATTCCGGTGGAGTGATTCTAGAGTTTGGCAACCCGTCATCGTCACTCATTGATGATGATGATGATGATGATGATGATGATGATGATGTTTGAGGACGAGGGTGTTTGCCTTTGTCAACCGCTACCTTAAAATCGCTTAAGGGAACAAAGGTGTGTGGAATCTCATCATAATCGGGAACAAATCCTAAGGCATTTCTAGGAATGGGTGCAAAGGCTCTATAGAGACGAGTCAAGAGCATCCCGTAGGGCATAGCGGTGGTACCTTGTACCGGAATATCGGCCATTCATTTGGCGATATAGTATGCAAGGTTGAAGGGTTGATGAGTTGAGACACAATACATCATATAGCAAAGACAAGAGTTGATGTGATCCCGATTTCCAATGGTGCATATGACATTAGCCTTTAACACATCTTCTAACTTTTTAAATTCGGGCTTGAGTTCATTGAGCTCCTTGGCAAATAGGTCTCTAGCTACTTAACAACCTCGATGCATCCTAGTTGGGTTGTTCCTAGGTATGAAGAGATGCTCCCTAATGGTTTCTTTGTCGGTCAAAGGTGTGGCATATGATGCTGTTCTACCAAGGTTAGATTCTAAAATTGTCAAAGACCATTTATCGGAGTAGACACATGTTCCATAATTTGGAACTCCTAAGACCTCACCAAATTGATCTAAGGGAATATTGAGCAAGGTTCCATTGATACTAAAGTGAATGCTTATGAGACCATTGTCGCTTGAACTAAGACCTATGGTTGCATAGAACTCAAGAATGAACCAAGGAATGATAGGCTCATCAATATCTAAAAGATAATCAAAATGAATAGCGGCCAATTGCTCACGGAGATTAGTATCTACATAGAATGAGGAGTCTACAACCCTACCCTCATGGACGTATCGTTTTACTAAGGCTTTGAATATATTGACTTGGACTTCGGTGAGACCCTTGGTTTTGTGGTGTTTGGGAAGGTAATCGATGGTCTTTTTGTGATCGTAGTTGGTTGCGGGGGGCATAGTTATCCTAGACACGAAAAATATATAATTTAGTTGAAATTATCAAAAATACGTATATATGTCTAGTGTGTGCCTACATGGGGACAATGTGGAGGTGCGGTTATCTCGACTCCTTTTGATGCATGAAAATTATGTTTATGCAAGTTTTATGATAAAATGAGAGATAACCCAAACGCCCCTACTTCAATGTAGCTACGATTGAATGTACCCGAAAATACATATTAGTTATGTATTCCCTTTAGCATTCAAGAGACATTATGCAAATGATGTTTAAAACATAATGTTTTTGTATTTGTATGAACAATGTTCAAAAACCGTTTTTCCTAGTCGTGAGAAGATTTTAGTAAAAATTTCTCATGGGGTTTTTGATGAATAATGAAAATGTACTACAAGATGCAATTCCTAACAATGAAAAATATGATTTGTTATTGATGCGTGGTTTTGTAACCTTACAACAGGTTTTACCTCTCGAGGGATCTCAAGAGGCTTACAACCCCACCAGGCAGTGTACCTGACCGATGTAGTATAGTGTAGTGGTAAGTACGGGGGATTGATCGTTCTCCACAGGGAATAGTGTTCGTTAGGTATGAAAAGCTACTCTAATAGGTCTAAGGGTTGAGGAAGATTCTTTTTTATGTTTTTATATTTTTATGAAAGCAAGTAAAATCTCGGTTTTGAAGGAGTGGGCGGAATTAGTTGCTAGTCAACTAACCCAAATTAATACGAATGCAAATAAAATAAATAACTGAAATGAAAATGTGGTGAGAAACTTATGTGTAGAGAAATGTGTTTACTTAGATTTCCTTACTCCCTAACTATCTTTTACCGATTGATTAGTGTGTATTAGTCGCGTGGATGACGGGTGTATTCCTTAATACCATTCGTGGGGTGGCGTACTTACTTCCCCAACTCTACAAGCTCCTACTTCACTCCTATGTCGAGCCGGCTAGGAAGCTCCTAACATGGGATCACTAGAATTCGCTTGTGCATTAAATACAACCATAAAAACCTTTAGTACGCATTTGGTTCATGTTTCTTAAGACGTTCAAGCAAGTTACCGAATAGGAAGTTAGCCAGTTTTCTTAAGCCTAACATAGATAAACAATCATCCAATACAACTAATAACACACTAATAACCAATAATCAATAGCTAGGTTTCATTAGATCTAAGCAAACACAAGATAAATTTAGCCTAACATGTTAATCAAAAGACAAGAATAAGATAAAATCAAACAACACATAGACATATTGAATGATTAATTGATAACTTATCTTCAATGTAACATGGAAGATCTCAAGGCAAAAAGCCTTGAAAAAGAAGCTAAATTCGTCTTAGGGTTTTCTCCCAAAATTCCACACACTAAGCTCTCCTTAATGACAAAAAATTAGAAAACTATATATAGATTTTTGGATCTGACGGCGTCACGTTATGGAGTGTGACGCCGTCACCTCGCCGCTTCTAGGGTTCCCGGATGACCTTCTTGACGCCGTCCCTCTTTAGCTCTTCCAAAATCCATTCTGGCTTATCAAGGCTTGACGCCGTCGAACCTTGAACGTGACGCCGTCCCCTTTTGTTTTAAGCCGTGACGCCCTTGATCAAGTTAAAGCGTGACGCCGTCAGAATTTACATGCTATTTTCACTGGCTTATCATGAGTAAATTTCACGTCCACTTTTTCTTGCCAAGGCATGACGCCGTCTGGGGTTAATTGTGACGCCGTCAAAGGTAACTTTCAGCACAATTTTGAGACTTTGTCGTTTTCTTCACTTTTATGCTCCAAAAACGTCCAAAATGCCTCCTTTTCCAGATTTCTCCTCAAAAGTACCTAAAATGACAAAAGGAACGATTTAGGGCAATATTTGATCAAATAAATACGATTTAGGGCTTAAATGACCCTTAAAAGCGGTACACTTTTCGCTTCATCAAATACCCTTACACTTGAGATTTGCTTGTCCTCAAGCAAATGCGCTTTTATTCTAATCAAAATACAAGTTAGGGGTCATTTAATGCAAACATAAAAGTAATTACAACAAATAATCGTTCCACTTCAATCATAATAAGCACGGAGATTACAAACTAGCACCTCACAAGTAGTGTTTAGATACTCACATCTCTCAAGTGTCATCAAAATAAATCTCATAAATGAAAACGGATAATATCTCTCACTACCTGTCATAGCAAATAGATTACCATAGGCTTGGGAAAGGATCGAAAACCTCTTCCACTAGGCGTAAGCACCAAAGATAAACTATCAAAGAGGGCTTTTAAATGGGTTATAACGTTAGGTGTAGGGAAAAGGAAAACACGGTTTTGTTGGATAAGGGATATTTTACTGGTGGCGAGTTAAAGATCTTGATCAATTACATGTACTATACAATGTTGCTAAGCCAAGACTAGACTCGATCTTAAGCTAATGAAAGAAAATAACAAAAACATAAAATAAACATAAAATAAAACGGGATGGTAGTCCGTATGTTTTTTCTATTTTTCTTTTTCTCATTTTTTTTTTTTTTTTTTTTTTTGGTTTTTTTTTTTTTTGGTTTTTTTTTTTTTTTTTTTTTTTTTTTTTTTTTTTTTTTTTTGCATACACTTTTGCCCTACCATCCAAAATAATACATCATAGGGGCATTGCATTCCCCTTACACTTGAACTTTTACATAACTTTACAAATAACTATTCTAATGACTCGAATTAAGATAATTAAAACGCTTGGAGTACTTTTAAAATATTTAGCACATATGGGGGTAATAAATGATGTTCTTCCCCATTACTCCATTACACTAGTACTTTACCCATGAGTCCCAATCGTCCCAAAACAATATGTACAAGGATATGACTCGACTTAGCAACCATGTAATCAACTAGATAATTAACTTGGGTTTAAACAAATGTTGTCACAATAATGCACTAAAAATGAGTGCATACAAGGTAGGCTAAGGCGATTTGGGTGTACATTTAAGTGGGGTGTAAACAAATTCTTCCTTTAAGTAAAATGCTTAAAGGTCGAAACGAAAAGATAGGCTCTGAGGGGTGTACTAGGGGTATCGTGTACTAAAAATGAGTACAACGCAAAGGGTGTAGGAGAATTACTTGACCAATGTAGCCAAAGTAATTATAACAAAAACACAGGTGTAAAACAATGGGTTAATCCTAATGCCTCTTATCATGTAGTAAATCTAACTACACGAATGTAGTCTCACTTGTGGCCTCGGAATGGTCCTAACGCAAGTTCTAGAATCTAAGTGCAACCGGTACACACATCATAGCAAAATGCTTTTCCTACCAATTCTAGGGGTGAACCTCACATATTTGGGGGTGGAAAATTTTTTAGTGGTACGGTTTTTGTGCTAGTCATATAATTCCTATCCATGAGACGCTTATTAGGACTAAAGTTTCACTCCTATATGTTGTAAAAAAAAAAAAATTAATTTGGCACTAAAATTACCTTAACAAGTATTTCTCTCAGTTTTATTACACATTTACTATCAAACAAACAAAAATCAAGCGTAATAGTATTCTCTAAAATCGTACTTTTACCCTCCCCTTACACTTAAGATGAACATTGTCCCCAATGTTCAAATAACAAGATGTAAAAGTAAAAAGTAAAAGAATGAAATCAAATACTCCCCTGATTCGCTCGGTAGATAATGAAATTACACGGTTAAATCTTCCTCCAAGGTAATGTTGAAGCTCCATGACTAATGCATCGCCAAAAGCTTGATTCAAAACATTTCCTTGTCCAAAATAACCTGTTAAACCTGAGAAAACAAACACGAAAACCTGCATAACATCGGCGGGATAAAATCTATATATAAGGATATAATGCTTGTGGAATGATAATTTTGCAGATTCCTGGAGATTATAAGTTGGAGATTTTAATAAAAACTTTTTTATGAAAACAAAACTTTCAAAAATTTCTGAAAATTAAATCTGACGCCGTCGGGTTATAAACCCTGACGCCGTCAGAAATGACCTGACAAAAATTTTCATTTTAAGTTTCCGGAAAATTTCTGGAAAAAACCTTTACCTTACTTCCTGGAAATCCTGCAAAACATCATTATGACTCGATACAAGCATTTGACTCAAACAAATACGAATATGTATGTTAATTTATTATTATTATTACGATTCAGTTAATTTGTGTTCTAATAAACCGATTTAGATTTCCCTTACACTTAACTTTTGCAAAATACCTTTATATGTAGTTAAGACGAAGTTAAAAACAAAATAAAGCATTTTCACAATTTAGTTTTGAACATGAATCAATAAGAATAAAAATTAAACATACATACGGAAACAAATAAAAACAAACAAACAAACAAATAAACACACGAAGCAAATAAATAAAGTAAAGCTTGGGTTGCCTCCCAAGAAGCGCTTTTCTTTATTAACGAGTCTTGTAGCTAGACTCAAAGTCACGCTATCCTATATAAGTAAGCTCGTTATCGAGGACGTCTTTAGGGTTAAGCTTGGATTGAAGTTTCCTATTGGTCCGCTTAGTACGATATATCTTTTCAAACTTCTCTCCATCCGGGTCATACAATGTCATCTTGATATGCCATGACCCATCTCCATCTTTGGGTGGTTTGTCCCAATCCCACTTGTGATCATCTTCCTCACAAGTCCACTTATTCATTCCTAGGTTAATTGGCAAAACTCCTAGGAAATCAATCATCTTTCTAAAAACTAGAGAATCTTCAAATGGATCCAATTCGGTGTCCCTAGCCAAGAGTTGCTCTACCGAATGCGTTCGGTTAACAAAGTCCTCTTCTAGGTAAAATGGGCGTTGGGGTCCTATGAAGTCTCTATCAATCCAAGGTCCATATCTAGATGGTCTCCTATTTGATTCTAGCCAATGGGGTGTCGGTTCCTCACTAGTATCATAGGCGTGTTTCTTAACATCATAGACTGACCAAGTATCTCCTTCTCCTACCGCTATCTTGGATTCCTTACAATCAATCATAGCACAAGCGGTCGCCAAAAATCCTCTACCTATCAACAAGGGGCATGTAGGGTCGCTAACCATATCAAGGACGTGGAAATCGGCTAAAATGGTTAGTTTTCCAATGTGCACTAACACGTCCTTAACTACTCCAACCGGGTAAGCAACACTTCCATCCGCTAAGCCTATTATCACCTCGGTTTCTTCAAGTTTTCCAAGTTTTAGAGAGGTGTAGAGAGGTAACGGAAGTAGGTTAAGGCTTGATCCAAGATCGGCTAATGTGTCATAAGCCTCCGAATTACCGATCTTGCAAGGTAGAACAAATAAGCCCGGATCATCTAACTTCTTAGGTAGCTTGTTTTGAACAAAGGCGGTCCCTTTTTCGCCTAACTTGAGCTTCTTCTCATCCAACTCATCAACAACCGGACTTTCAAGGTGGAGCTCCTTGAATTCTTCGTCAAGGTTTTGAGTGGGAGGTGTTTCAGCTATGTTGTTGACCAATTCGGATGTCATAACTTCTTGGTCATTTGGAACGACTTGGGTTTGTTTGAAACACGTGCTCATGGAATTGACCGAATAATATTGTGGACAAGAACTAGGGGACGAAACCGATGAAATAGCTTTGACGTTTAGTTTCGGGTTCTTGACCGTGTTGCTAGGGAGTGCTCCCATTTCTCGGTCATTGAGGGCTTTCAACAATGTGTCAATCTTATTGGTCATCTCGCTTTGTTTTTGTTTGAAATCGGCTTCAAACTTGGCTAAACGAGCTTCTTGAGATGCCATAAATTGAGACATCAATCCTTCAAAGTTATCGGTACTACCATTGCCGGAAGGATTGTTGTTGAAAGTACGGTTCGAGTTGGAACCGCTTGATTGGAAACGATTAGGTGGGTTGGAAGAATTGGTTTGTTGTGCGTTTTGGTTTTGTTTCCACCTAAGGTTCGGGTGATTTCTCCATGAGGGGTTGTATGAATCACCATAAGGGTTTGGCTCTGGTTTAAAAGTGTACCACTTATCTCCCGCTCCGTCGGTACGCGAGGATGCGTAGTCCACAAAAGCTTGTTCGGGGAGTTCCATGCAATCACGAGTGTCATGGGGACCACTACATAATTCACATGAAGAAGTGATTTTGTTCACTTGGCTTGGAGGTTTAGGAGCCTCGTAGGATTTCATGAGAAACTTGACTTGGTCTTCAAGTTCTATGATCCTACGGTCGGAAGTGCTTGAATTGTTCGAAGGCAAAGATATTGCCTTGACCGTTTTATTCAAATCACGGGGATCACTCCAACTTTCGTTGTCATAAAGAGCAAGATCCTCTAGGAGAGCCTATGATTGTTCCGCACTTAGATCACGTAGCTTGCCACCGGCCGATTGGTCAATGGTTTGCCTCGTGGAGAGATTGATATGGTCATAGAAGATTTGGACTTGGAGCCAAAGTTCTATGCCATGGTGAGGGACTTTTTGGAGTAAGTCCTTGAATCGAGTCCATGCCTCGTAGAGAGTTTCGCCTTGACGTTGTTGGAACATCAAGATGTCATTCCTTAGCTTGGTAGTTCTTCCCGGTGGGAAAAACTGAGCAAGGAAACGAGTAGTGAGATCATCCCAAGAGGTGATGGATCCTGCGGGTTGACGTTCTAGCCACTGACTAGCTTGGTCCCGCAAAGAGAATTGGAAGAGACGCAATTGGGTCGTCTCTCGAGTGGCAACATCAAGGTCTATAGAATCAACAATTTTAAGAAAGTCCTTGAGATGTTGATTAGGATCTTCGGAACGAAGTCCATGGAATGCGCATCCGCTTTGCACCAACCGGATGGTGTCGGATCGCAAGGGTGTGATATTGGCTCCTAGAGTGAGCTCAATGGTGTTTCGATAGCAATGGTGGCTAGGACGGGAATACTCTCCTAAAGTACGGGCTCTAGGAGGTGGTGGTGGTTGTTGTGGTGGTGGGTTGTGGGGGTTAAGGATATTACCATCTTCCATGATGTCGAATGGTAATGGTTACGAACAAAGACACGAAGAAAAAAGATAGACTAAAGAAAACCTAGAAAAATAAAATAAAAATCTCACGAGAAAGGAATCTAGTGAGTAGACCTATAAAATAAAAATTCAACCTAAACAATAACTATTCCCCGGCAGCGGCGCCAAAAACTTGATGCGTGGTTTTGTAACCTTACAACAGGTTTTACCTCTCGAGGGATCTCAAGAGGCTTACAACCCCACCAGGCAGTGTACCTGACCGATGTAGTATAGTGTAGTGGTAAGTACGGGGGATTGATCGTTCTCCACAGGGAATAGTGTTCGTTAGGTATGAAAAGCTACTCTAATAGGTCTAAGGGTTGAGGAAGATTCTTTTTTATGTTTTTATATTTTTATGAAAGCAAGTAAAATCTCGGTTTTGAAGGAGTGGGCGGAATTAGTTGCTAGTCAACTAACCCAAATTAATACGAATGCAAATAAAATAAATAACTGAAATGAAAATGTGGTGAGAAACTTATGTGTAGAGAAATGTGTTTACTTAGATTTCCTTACTCCCTAACTATCTTTTACCGGTTGATTAGTGTGTATTAGTCGCGTGGATGACGGGTGTATTCCTTAATACCATTCGTGGGGTGGCGTACTTACTTCCCCAACTCTACAAGCTCCTACTTCACTCCTATGTCGAGCCGGCTAGGAAGCTCCTAACATGGGATCACTAGAATTCGCTTGTGCATTAAATACAACCATAAAAACCTTTAGTACGCATTTGGTTCATGTTTCTTAAGACGTTCAAGCAAGTTACCGAATAGGAAGTTAGCCAGTTTTCTTAAGCCTAACATAGATAAACAATCATCCAATACAACTAATAACACACTAATAACCAATAATCAATAGCTAGGTTTCATTAGATCTAAGCAAACACAAGATAAATTTAGCCTAACATGTTAATCAAAAGACAAGAATAAGATAAAATCAAACAACACATAGACATATTGAATGATTAATTGATAACTTATCTTCAATGTAACATGGAAGATCTCAAGGCAAAAAGCCTTGAAAAAGAAGCTAAATTCGTCTTAGGGTTTTCTCCCAAAATTCCACACACTAAGCTCTCCTTAATGACAAAAAATTAGAAAACTATATATAGATTTTTGGATCTGACGGCGTCACGTTATGGAGTGTGACGCCGTCACCTCGCCGCTTCTAGGGTTCCCGGATGACCTTCTTGACGCCGTCCCTCTTTAGCTCTTCCAAAATCCATTCTGGCTTATCAAGGCTTGACGCCGTCGAACCTTGAACGTGACGCCGTCCCCTTTTGTTTTAAGCCGTGACGCCCTTGATCAAGTTAAATCGTGACGCCGTCAGAATTTACATGCTATTTTCACTGGCTTATCATGAGTAAATTTCACGTCCACTTTTTCTTGCCAAGGCATGACGCCGTCTGGGGTTAATTGTGACGCCGTCAAAGGTAACTTTCAGCACAATTTTGAGACTTTGTCGTTTTCTTCACTTTTATGCTCCAAAAACGTCCAAAATGCCTCCTTTTCCAGATTTCTCCTCAAAAGTACCTAAAACGACAAAAGGAACGATTTAGGGCAATATTTGATCAAATAAATACGATTTAGGGCTTAAATGACCCCTTAAAAGCGGTACACTTTTCGCTTCATCAGTTATGCAATTTAGTAAATATGCTTCATGATTTTTCAAGAATTATGCATAACCCCAAGTTTTGGTTTTGTGCATGAAATAGAAATCCTAGACGCAGATCAGGAATGTAAACATGATAAGGATACTTACAGTGATAATTTGAGCACAAATTGGTTGAAGAAGATAGCCTAAATTATGATTTTGGTGAATTATGAGTCGAATACAGTAGGTGGTAAGTTTTAGGGAAGAGTGATGAATAGTACAGGGTATTTGTTTAATATATATAAAAACTGCCTCAGCAGATGACGGATCTAGCGGATCCCAAACAAGGGTTCCGCCCTTGTTGTCGTTTGGATCCGTAGGATCAGAACTCAGGTTGGGTTTTTGCCGTGTTTAGTTAATCTAAGGTTTGAGCTATCGCTTAATCTATTCACTAGGTTCCATTAATCCTAAACCAAGTCTAAGATAGTTGAAAGGTTCTCTCTTGAGAGGTTTTGTGCGGATATTGGCAATGTTGTCCTCTGAGGAAACATTCTCAATTGAGATGTTTCCCTTCTGAACATTGTCACGAAGGAAGTAGTGACGTATTTCTATGTGTTTGGTTCTAGCATGTTGGACTGGGTTTTTGCTAAGATCGATAGCTCCTTTGTTGTCACAAAGAATGGGAATGTCGTAGAGTACAATTCCATAGTCTATGAGAGCTTGTTTCATCCACAGTGCTTGTTGGCAAGCTTTTCCTGCTAACACGTACTCGGCTTCAGTTGTTGATATGGCTAGGGCTGTTTGTTGCTTAGTAAACCATGCGGTGAGACAATGTCCTACAAAAGTACAAATACCACTAGTACTTTTCCTATCAACATAGTCACCGGCATGGTCTGAGTCAGCATACACTATGGTTTCTACACCTGTCCCTTTGGGATACCATAATCCTAAGTGTGTAGTGCCTTTAATGTATCTAAATATCCGTTTAACAGCTTCAAGATGAGATATTTTGGGATCTTCTTGAAAACGTGCACATAGACAAATACTAAACATAATGTACGGCCTACTAGCCGTAAGATAGAGCAAACTACCAATCATTCCTCTATATTTAGTGCTATCTATGGATTCGTTTTCTTCATCCTTTGTGAGTTTGGTTTCTGTGGACGTGGGTGTTTTCATAGGTTTTGAGTCTTCAAGACCAAACTTCGTAAGCATATCTTTGATATACTTTGATTGGTTGAAGAATATCCCATCTTCTAATTGTTTTATTTGGAAACCTAAGAAAAAGTTTAGTTCCCCCATCATACTCATTTCAAACTCGTCATGCATGATTTTTGAGAAATCGTCGCATAACTCTTGACAAGTTGAGCCAAATATAATGTCATCCACATATATCTGGACGATGATAATACGTGATCCCTTTTTCTTGGTGAAGAGAGTATTGTCTACTAGGCCCATGATATACTTATGGTCAACTAGGAAGGTCTTAAGTCGATCATACCAAGCTTTTGGTGCTTGCTTAAGTCCGTATAAAGCTTTCTTAAGTTTGTAAACCTGATTTCGTTTTTCAAAATCGGCAAAGCCGGGAGGTTGTGCAACATATACTTCTTCATTTATAAATCCATTTAAAAATGCACTTTTGACATCCATTTGAAATAATTTAAAATCATATGCACATGCATATGCAAGTAGTATCCTAATAGACTCTAGTCTAGCTACGGGTGCAAATGTTTCATCGTAATCTATACCTTCTTGTTGATTGAAGCCTTGAGCTACTAGCCTAGCTTTGTTTCTAGATACTATGCCATTTTTATCCATTTTATTTCTAAACACCCATTTTGTACCGATTATGGTTTGATTTTTAGGTTGTGG
This sequence comes from Artemisia tridentata subsp. tridentata, assembly GCA_021014915.2. Classification (NCBI taxonomy): domain Eukaryota; kingdom Viridiplantae; phylum Streptophyta; class Magnoliopsida; order Asterales; family Asteraceae; genus Artemisia; species Artemisia tridentata. The sequence continues at coordinate 255,898,141 of CP139508.1, read as the reverse complement.
AACTAGTGTCCAAACGTCATTTCTAACAAATTGATTTAATTCCTCTTGCATAGCAATAACCCATGATTCATCTTTTATAGCCTCATTTATATTTTTAGGCTCAATTGTAGAAACAAAACAAAAGAAATTACTTTCATTTTGAGCTTTAGATCTCAGTGTTCTTTCATTAAGTTTTCCTATGACGTTTTCTAATGGATGACTTTTTGTTTCTTTGATGTTGACTAAATTACTTTTTACTGGTTCATCTTCTTTATCATTTTCAACATTTTCTATATTTTCAACCATTTGACTTTCAACTAAGTCATCATCTACCAAAGGTGATGTCTTAGAGGGAGGTAGACTTTCGTCGAATGTTACGTTCAATGATTCCTCGACTCTTGAGGTTTCTTTGTTCAAAACTATATATGCTTTACTAGTTTGTGAATATCCTAGAAATACACCTTCATACGACTTTGGGTCGAACTTGGTGAGATAATCCTTTGTATTTAAAATGAAGCACTTGCTTCCAAACACTTTAAAATATCTTAAAGTAGGCTTTTTGCCTCTGTATAACTCATGTGGAGTCTTTGTCAAGAATGGTAGAATTAGAAGTCGATTTAGAATATATGTAGATGTATCTATAGCGTGACACCAAAACTTTTGAGGTATGTTTTGTTCATTTAACATGGTTCTACGCATTTCTTGAATTGCCCTATTTTTGCGTTCTACCACACCGTTAGATTGAGGGGTTCGAGGAGCCGAGAAATTATGAGTTATGCCATTGGCATCACAAAAAGCTCCGAATTGAATTTCGTTGTCGAATTCACGACCATGGTCAGTTCTAAATGATACTATGTTACTTCCTATTTGATTTTGAATTTTCTTACTTAAGATTTCAAATTTGTCAAATGCTTCGTTTTTAGTTTTCAAAAATTTAGTCCATGTATACCTAGAGTAATCATCTACTATTACCAAAGTATAGAAGTTTCCCCCGTAACTTTGTATAGCGGATGGACCAAACAAATCCATATGTAATAATTCTAGACACCTAGATGTAGACACCATGTTTTTAGCCTTATGGCTATTATGAACTTGTTTTCCTATTTTGCAAGCATAACAAAAGTGTTGGTCATATTTCAACTTGGGCAGGTTCCTAACGAGTTCCTTAGATGATAAGGATTGAATTAACCTCATATTGGCGTGACCTAAGCGTCGATGCCATAGAGTTGAGTTATCGTCCAAAGAAGTTAGACAAAGTTTGTCTTTAGGTGTTTTATCTAATTTCATAACATATACGTTATTCTTTAAAACACCTTTTCCTACTATTATGTCGTCTTTAAGTATTTTACTTCCATTTTCACTGAAAAGGACGTTATACTTTTTGCGGCACAATTGACTTATACTAAGCAAGTTAAAACCTAAATTATCTACATGAGCAACATCATCAATAGAGAGAGAGTCATGAGAGATCGTACCTTTTCCGATGATTTTACTTTTAAGTTTGCTACCGAATGTGACATTACCTCCGTCGTACACTTGGTAGGTTGAGAAAAGGCTTTTGTTTCCCGTCATGTGCCTTGAGCACCCACTATCTTTGATCCACTCATCAGGTTCTAATTCAACTTTTAAGCACACCTAAGTTCAAGAAAAACTCAAGTGTTTGGTCCCCAATATCTCATGGGTCCGTTTGGGTTAAACATGACATTATCATGGTTCATGTAAGGAAATGGTGGACAATTATTCCACGGCATGTAATTAGGACCATGAAAGTTTCTAGACATGTTTTGGTTCCAATTACTTTGGTAAACATGTTGTGGGTTAACATTACTTTTTGGAAAGGGGTGTTTGGGAAAACTAGTTTGAGGTCTCTGTTGAACCGTTTTAACTCTATACTCATTTCTAGCTTGACCTTTTCCTATAGAAACTGTTGTTTTTTGTTTTCTATTAGTTATACTAGTACTAGGCTTTCTACTGACTCTAACGAATTCAGTACGATCAGATTTTAGAACCTTCTGTTCACAACTTGTACCGGCGGATCCTTTTGGTACAACTGGCGGATCCAAAACTTTGGATCTGTCGGATCTGTGGGCTTCTGACTTAGTTGGAACAGTTTCTTTTTATTTCTCAGCTTGTTTCTTAAAGTCACTTAAAGTTCCTTGTTTCATAAAACCTAGTCCGGTTTTATCATGAGGTAGTTTTTGTATCTTCATTTTCTCATCTGCACAACTTATGTTTTTATCAAACTTTTTAAACTTGGAATTTTGTTTGATGAGATCTTCCTGTGTGGTTTTTAATGATTCTAGTTCTAATTTAAGTTCCTGACACGACACACACGTTTCTTTAGCATTTTACCTTTTTCCATTCGTATCTCCTTTTCTTTAAGCCAACAAACTTCGTTTTCTAAAAGTGTCGTTTTGGTTTTTAAGAACTTATTTTTGTTTATGATTTTTAAAGTTATATCACACATTTTGTTATATTCAACTTCTAAGGTTTCATCATCTATAGAAGAGTATGATGAGTCAGAATGTACCTCTTCTGTGTCGTGAGCCATGAGAGCAACTTCGTCGTTCTTAGGCTCGTCTTCATCTCCTTCACTATCACTCCAAGCTCCACTGACAAAGGCTCTTTGAGACTTGTTCTTTGGAGGCTTAGGACATTCTCCTATTTAGTGACTAGAATCACCACACCTATAACACTTTCTGTCTACTTTTCCTTTCCTATCATCACGGTCTTTTCGGAAGGATTTATTTTCTTCACGAGGTGGTCTAACGAACTTTCCTCGTCTCCTAAAGAATTTCTTGAAATCTCTTACGGCCATGGCATATTCTTCGTCTTCGCTACTAGAACAAGACTCTTCATCACTTGACTCAACTTTAGCTTTCAAGGCAATGGACTTCATTTTCTCCTTCTTGCCTTTAACTATTTCTGAGTCTTTTTCCATCACCATTTCGTGAACTTTGAGGTTTCCTATGAGCTCGTCCAGTGTCATACTTGAGAGATCCTTAGATTCTTCAATAGCTGTCACCTTTGCTCTCCACTTTGGGTGGAGTGATCTTAGAAATTTCCTGACAAAATTCTTACTAGAAAAAGAGTCGTCAAGTGCTTTAAGAGATGTAATATTAGAATTAAACCTAGCAAACGCACTATCAATGATCTCATCTTCAGAGATAACAAATTGTTCATATTGTTGAACAAGAAGATCAATTTTGTTATCTTTGACTTGTGAGTTCCCTTGATGAGTGATAATTAGTGATTGCCAAATATCTTTAGCCGTTTTACACATAAAAACTCTTTCATATTCTTTCTTAGGTAAGGCATTGTAAAGCATCATTTTGGCTTCATTATTTTTGGCAATCAACCTCTTTTGTTCATCACTGTGATGAATAAAAGAAGTACCTACATCCCGACCACCTGAAATATCATTACTTATGGGCTTGTAATCACCCTCTACAATAATATACCACAGATCTATGTCTTTTGACTTCAAATATGTCTCAAAGCGATTTTTCCAATATATGAAACAATTTGGTTCAAATAGTGGTGGTCTTTGCATAGATTGCCCTTCTTTAAAGTTTTCAAAATCCATTGATCGTTTCAAGTTTTAAAAATACAATATATTTTGAAAATCTTGAGTAACCTGCTCTGGTACCAATTGTGGAAAACTAGAAGGGGGTTGAATAGTTTTACCGTTTAAAATTAATTCGCTTTTTACTTAAAGAAAACATACATAAACAAATAATCACACAATATATATGAAAAGTAAAGAGAGGAATGATCAAACCACACAACACAGATGTTTATAGTGGTTCGGCTACAAGGACTCTCTTCCTTGCCCTACTCCACTCCTCGAGCCTCTAACTCGAGAGTTATCTTTCACTAAGAAACAAACTCCCTTCTAGGTGGAGAAAACCTTTACACGTCGCTTACTTCTTTTTCCGGTACTAAGCTAAACACCGAGTTCTTTACAAGGGTACAACCACTCCCGTTTGGTTCTTTCACAAGGGTACAACCACTCCCGTTTGGTTCTTTCACTAGGGTACAACCACTCCCAACACTCTTTGTGTTTTAAGGACTAAAACACTAACCTCACTCTACTGATATAAATGATACAAACAATGATATGCAAACTAGTACAAGATCACACTGTGGCTAAGCTAGACGGATAACGACAGAACGTTGATCCTTGTATGTTTGATCCTTTTGCTACAAAAGGAAAGATCAAATAAGATGAATGAATGAATGATATAGGTTAGTAAATGAATGAGTATGTATTTAAGCTATATGAGTGATAAGAATGGCCAAATGATCAGCTTGCTATTTATAGGCAAAGCTGAGCAACTGGCGGCGGATCCGGCGGATCCCTAAATTTGGATCCGTCTTTGTATCCATTTGGATCCGCCGTGTCAGGCCAGCTAAGAGATCTTCAAATCTTTCCAAATCTGTCCATATCTTCAAATGTCAACTCTTTGGCTTGAAGATCTAAATAAAATATCACAAAATCTTACCAAGATTGTGTATATGATGCATGCCATGATGTCATCCTAACTTTTGAAAAATAAAGTTTCCATTTTAGGAAATAAACATGTAAATGTATAAAATGTAAATTCTAGTGATCTTGTGAAATGAAAATGTGTTCTAAAAAGACTTTAACTTGTATTCATGATTTGCTAAAAGATATAACTTGTATTTGTCATTAACAAATCTAAGTATAGATCGTAAAATATAAATAACGTTTTTGCGACGATATTCGTATTAACACACTCAGACCCGCCTCGCATACATGGCGCTGATGTATTTACCAGTCCGCATGGACTGTTCATCATAAACTCCGTAACAACTCTATACCCTTCAGGATCAACTGCTGGGTCTGGTATCTCTGCAGAGACATATATATCTTCAACTTCATGCGTTTGTACACGGTAATTTTCCTTCACCAATAATAGTAAATGACAATGTGGCAGACCTCTTTTTTGGAACTCGACTGTATATAGAACTGGGAAAAAATTACTCTTATTAAGATATTGATGAAGTATAATATTTTAATAGTAAGTATGCGAATGTATAATTGAAATGGTACCTGCTTCTACACATCCAAAAGGTTTTGAATCTCGTAAGAAAGTGATTAAATCATGTATCTTTCTTTCAAAGACACGATCTACAACGTCGGGTCTGTCAGCAACTGTGAAGTGTGGAAAGTCTTCCATATATTCCTGAATTTCCGGCCAATTAACATTGCATGTGAATGTGATGAAGAATGATGGGTTCCCGTAAACACAGCATATAGCCAAAGCATCTAAATAATGGCTATACATGTATCGCGGGCCTCCTGTAAAAGATAAAGGGAGTATTGTCCTTGAACCTACATCTGAGGCATTTCGATCACCACGTGAGATAGCGTCGTATAATCCGGCCATGGAGTCATTGTGAATGTCATCTTGGTGCTCTCTTATAAAGTCAATCCTTGACTGCTCGATGCTATAGTAGGCTGTTACAACATACTGTTGGAAAAGTCTGCCACTCCTTGTGAGTAAATTATAATTATTAAATTGGTCATGTAGCTTGTATGCATAGTACATCTTCATTGACATTTTTTTTGGTGGACTGGACGATGAGCTTCTGCTTAATAATATACAACCTAAATGGTATCCATCTTCGCCATAGAAAAAAATCAATGGAAATTGCAGTGACATATAAGAAGCGTTTAATTTGTTTACGCGTTGTAATTGGCGATTGTGTTGTTCAATGACAACATCAAAGTCCGTTTGCACATATGGGCCACCTTCAAAAACAATTGCACCAATAGAATCTCCTGCAGGCAATTCATGCTGTCTCGAACCAAAAAAACCAAATAAACGTATAGTGAACGGTGGAATATTAGCGTCTGCCATTTTATTCCTTGCTGTTCTAAATAATTGGACTAATTGATTATGCTCGTCCAGAAGTTCAATCAAATTTTCTACAATATCTGCTCGTAAGCCATGGCCTAATCTCTAAAAGTTTTCCAACCGATTTGCAACTTCATTTTCTGTATCATAGATATACAACTGTAGAAACTGCGGGCGCGCATCTACTTGCGGACACATGCTTCCTATTTGGTGGTAAATCTGGCCACAAATCTTGAATACATAAGCACCACGCCCCGTGTTTATAGACGTGTCTACTTCTGCACCCAATGATGTCATTGCAAACATCTGATTGTATGCACGAATATTTTCCATAAAATGGCGATCAGTGAACAGGTCTTTTATATATTCTGGATATTCATGCCGATCATCGACCTTAACTTTTCCACCATTGTAGCATTTATGATATTCTGGATAGTTCCTATGACTGGAAACAATTCTTTCATCATACCAGAATCGTGCATTGCAATGATGGCAAATTTGGCCACATCGGCCCATATGTATATATGTATCCAGAGGACCTGCATCGGTAAGAAAAAGAATAAAATCACGTGAAAAAAACCTTTGCAAAATAAAAATGGCCAATTTATTTTACATTTGAAAGAAGACAACCCAAGACGACAGCATACCTTGCTTAGATGTTGTGCTTATGTTACGCGAATTATGTGGACGTTGCCTTCTACTTGTCGAAAAATGCATTGGAGCTGGAACAAATAAAATGGAAGGTAGTGAGTAAGCAAAAGCTGATTTGAAATCACACATTTAAAAAAAGTAAAAAAGCAATTAAACCTTGAGAACAACGTTGCTGGTTATTCGTCTGCAGATCAGTATGCGTTTGACTACTTCCATTTGATGAAGGAGCATTGTCATCTGAAGTGTAAATTCTTAGGGAACCTAACGGACGTCCTTTCCATATGTTACGTAAGTTATGTGGAGTCTGCCTTATATTTAAACTCTGAGCACATTCATTGGATGAAGGACCATTGCCATTTGAAGTGTAAATTCTTAGCGTACCTGGCGTACGTCCTCTAGGTTTGTTATGTAGGTTATGTAAACACTAGCGACTATTTGATAAAGATTGCATTGTATCTGGAACCAATAAAAGAAAAGGTGGTAAGTATTAAAAAAAAAAAAAAAAAAAAAAAAAAAAAAAAAAAAAAAAAAAAAAAAAAAAAAGTAATACAACTTTGAGAATAACGTTCTTGGTTATTCATCTGTAGATTTAGATTCTGGTCGCATGTTAATATACTGTGGGTCTCAACACTCTCATTAGATGAAGGGGCACTGGCATCTGAAGCAGAGCTCAAAAGTAAATGGTTATTGTTGTGTCTAACATGTTCAGGTATAATCGCTGAGTTGTTATCATCCATTATAAAGAAAGCTTGTGTACCTGTAACAAAGATATATAATATGGTTATAAATCTATGGAACAACACATCCAATGTTAAATAGAAAGGAAAAGTGCCTGCAAATTACATATGAATTGTGGTTTGTTGTTAATTTCAGAATACGATGCAACATTATGTCCTTCTGTAACCGTTTGATGTTCATTAGAAATTTCATACACTTTCCATTTTCCTTTATCTATGGAAAGCGTAGACTGCGCATGACATGAAGTGTTTTTCTCGTGTATTTATTCGACTGTACATTCACCTAAAACACAGTAGCAGAAATCCTTATATAAAACACTATAAAGTTTAAAAAGATTCTTAATAGATGACAGAGGCATAAATATAAGGAACAGGATACGCACTTGGTATTTGTGTAGGCGGACCATGAAATACATTAGTAATATCATACTGAACATCTCTTGCATCAGCTGTAAAGTCTTGCTCATTGGTAACAGAGTGCATATTCTGAAAAGACTGGCACGACAACATGGTGCTTGTGCGACCGCACACATAATTTACGTTGAACGTATCACAATTTTGAGGATTTGATATGCTTTTCTGTTGATCTATAGAAGTGTTACCAGTGCAAACATCACTGGTAACAGGCCAAAAATTACACGGTTTCTTACTAATCGAATTTAAAGTCTGGTCAACACTACGCACATCACTTACCGGTCTTTTTGAAAGTAGATCTACATTATAAGATTCCTCCCCCTCTCCTTGAACAAATTCAGAAATATGGGGAAATTCTAAAGAACCATCAGAAGCAATTCTACGTATAGCTTTTTTTTTAGTCTTCATATTAGAAAGCTGTAATCCTAATCTATTGCATGAAGCCATAAGCTAATAAAGAAAGCATGAGATATGCATCAAACATACATAACAACATTTATTGGCATCATATATAAACCAAATCTACATGCATTTGTTAAAACTGAAATCCATAAGCATTGTTAACAATATATACATGCAAAAAAAAAAAAAAAAAAAAAAAAAAAAAAAAAAAAAAAAAAAAAAAAAAACGTTAAATTAAAAAACATAATGAATATACATAAGTGAAAAAAAAAACACAATACAAACCTCGTCGAAAGGATGCTGATCTCTCTGTTCTTGTATGTTTTTTTTTCCCGCAGTTTTCCTGGAACAGTTCTGGTAGCTACTCTTGCTAGTTTGGTTGAAGTAGCACCTTTTCCTAGGAAGTATAGTTACATAGAAGCTTCTATTGTTACTGTAACACAATGGATGATCGACACTTGGCCATTGTTAACACAATATATCATTTTTGTTTTATAGCAATGGATAGTCGCCACGTACGCAAGATCTATACAATATATATACGCCAAGTTACTATCCACTATATATATAGCAGATAGTAATCAACAAACCGAAAAATACTACAGTAGTTTCTTGGGCCAAAAGAGAACAAAACACGAACCGCAAGTGGGCTAAATACGTTGGCCCAAATTTTGCCAGGAGGGGATGAACAGTTTTTGAATAGTAAATGAACAGTAAAATAACGCCAAAAACGGCGTCGTTTGCTTTGTGATTTAATATAGATAGTAATTTTCTTTTTTGGTTGAAGGAATTGAAAACCTTTAGCAGTACTAAGTTTACATGAGTAGTACTAACTTGAAACTTAATACTGCTCATTTAAACTTTGTACTTCTAACGTTTTTTAACAAATGAATAAGCAATACAAAAGTTATATATGTGGGACATAGAAGTTTCATAATAACACCACATATTATACTCCTTTTCTAAGTATTCAAATAACATACTGAAGCATTAAAAAAACATACATTTAAACAAAATGACAAATTAAGAAATATATAAACTATCTTGAATACCCTTGTAAACTCCAACAATTTTCTGTTGGGTATCTTCTATTTCTTGTTTTCGAACATCAATTTTCTTCTGGTGCGCCAATATTATATTATGATCTTCATTATTCTGTTCTTCAAGCCTTTTGATACGCTTGTTATAAAGTTCAACCAATGTTTTTTCGGTCGCATATATGCTGGAATGATATTTGTCCCAAATATCTTGGGGTATGTTAAATTTTATTGAATTAAATTTGCTTGTTTATTTTTTGTCAATAGATTGAGTATAATGTATTTAATGTTTTAAGATACATTTAAGTATATACAGAAATGTATATATCATTAATTATTATAGTAAAGTAATTTTAATTTTTAAATTATTTAAGCAAATCTTAAATAAATACAGTTATATGTTCAATACGTACTGTTTTTTATTGATGTGTAAACTTAGTATGTGTATATTACATAATTTTGCGTTGTAACTATGGTTAAAATAATCATAAATGTTGTATTGATATATTTTGGTGGGAAAAATAAATTTCCAAGATTAAAACATCAAAATAACCATTAAAAATAAATTGTAGTAATTTAATAAATTTCATGCATTATAAACCGTACAGACCATATCAAATCTTCATAATAAAATAGTACTTGTCATAAAATAATAATTTTCACAAATAAAAACATAATTTTTGGAAAATCTTAGCATGCTTGATCAAAATTCATCATCACTATTTTCATCATCAGTGGTTTCATAATCAGTTGAGGCGTCATTAATAAAATTGGCTAAATCATCGTCATCAGGTATCGATCTCAGACTATACACATTGGAATCGACTTCCCAAGCTTCTTCATCTATGTAGTTTTTTCCACCATGTTTACCATGTACTTTACCATCAATATCAACCATATCATCCCACATGTCATCGTCACTCATGTTACGCTTGCGTAAAATCTCTCTATCATATTCCTCATCTAATACACTATATTTGTAAGCATCTGTGTAAATCCAAAAGTAAACTATGTAAGTATAAAGTTCCGGCATTTAAAACACTTTACAACTACAAATGTTTATAAAATTGTTTTAGAATAAACAACCTGTTGGGAAGTCTTCAATGATTTCTTCATCAAGTATATTATATTTGGGTTTATATTCATCTAAAGCATAAAACGGTTCTTCCAAGTCATTGATGTTTGTCCAAATGCCATCATCGCTGTTGCTATTGATGTTGTCAAATTCATCATCTGTATCCTCGTCTATCAACATACATTTGCTATGTAATGTGTTTTTTTGTTACTTATGTGATGTTGTAGACCGTTTTATGACAACTTGTTCTTCATCATTAGACTTATAGAATTCCAAATTCATAATATAAAAACATAGTGTAAGTTATAATGTGTACATGTTTAAAAATAATTTATGATATTGTAATGTAAATTCATAACATTGTTTCTCCTGCTTTACTATGCTTAGTATTTTTTTTAATGTATCAAATTTCGGAGCTTGTTCATCGTCCGATGAAATAATAACAACATCATTGGTGTTGACACGTTTGTTGTTCTTGAACAACCTACGTCGTTTGCGTGTTTTTGAAATAACATCCTACAAGTATTACAAAGATACTTAGATTTTCTTATTGATGAGTTTGACATAATAAAATATTAACAAATTTTAATAAAAATACCTCATTATTAGATTAATAATCAGAATAATCAAACTTGCATATGTTTTTACCGGTCTCAGATTTCGCCTTTGACAATCTCCGACTGTTGTGTGTCAAACAAACAACCTAAACAGTGCATAAAAAAATTAAAAACTAATAAATATTTTATGTTAACTACAATGCATAATACTACGTAATTAAAATTTAATATAATACATTATTATCAGTGTCATGTAAATCAAAATCATCATCAGATATGTTTTATACATATGGTTTGTTTTGTTTTTGCTTATTCCAAATTGGATTAGTTCAATAACCATTGACACCAGCAGCATAAATCTCTATATTTTATGTTTATAATTAATTTTTTAAATCTAACACAAATAATTGTCAATAATAATAAACACATGTATGTTATAATACCTCATCATCTGATGGAACAACATGCCAGTATTAGAAAGATAATTAGATTTTCTGATTGACGAGTTTGACATAATACGAATTTACCCTATTAGTGATACCTCTTCCTCGTCAGATATAACAATGGATGGTTTATATTTTTTTAAGCTATCATTATGGTTTGAGTGGTTAGAGTGGGTTTTAGCTACTGCTTTTTTATTTTCCTGCATATAATTAACATGCAAAAGTGTTAATACGTATTTGATATTCTATACAGTTATTTTAATTTAACACATAATTAATGTAATAATTTTGATTAAAACATGAATACCGACATACATAGATTAATACAATTATAAAAAAATCAGTGTTAATTAAAACACACATCATACCTCTTCATCGTCTGATATAGTGTTTACATCTCTGTTCAACTTATCATTCGTTGATTTAGGTGTGAACATCGTTCGTGTTTGTTGTTTCGCTGAATAGTATGTTTTGGTTTAACGATTTACATTCAATATACCTTTATTTATATAGTGCATTGTCGAGTATATTTTTGGAACAGATATGTTTTGATACTAAATATAAAATATAAGTATATATTATATGTACATATTTATCTTCAAATTTTCCGAATTTCATGCCTTGATGTTTTGTGAAGCAATAATTAAATCATAAGTTGATATGTTATATATACTTTAATTATTTAAATTTTAAAATTCAAATACATATATAAAAACTAATACATTATATTCAATAAACTATGATGAATATGCCAAATGTAATGCATGCATGGGTAAGAAATTAGAAAGCATATTCACTCAATAGTATGTGCCATGTTACATCAGAGTTATTTAAGGACATTTAAGCCATATTTAAGCCATACATAATAAACCATGATGTAACAGCTTACATATAAACCATCTATTTTTTTCCCTTCCCTTTTTGATTGGCACTTGCATCCATGTGTTTTTTTGGGAGCTGATGCGTGCGATGTGTCGTTGCGGTTTAGCAGTATTAATTCCTACTCAAGTTTTAAATTTATATTTAGCCGACTTATCAATAGCACACACACTTAACGAGCAGTGTACCCGGTCAGTATGAATATAATGGTAAGTAGAGTGTCGATCACTAAGAGTGGAACGTATTATCTAGTTATTCTAATCAGTATTTTAATATATTAAGTTAGCTATACAACCTAATCTAACGCAAGGGGGTTTCAGCCTGAGAGACTGGCACGATTGGTTGCAATTAAATAATAAACTAAACTAATAGGCACGAATCAGCAAGTAGCACACACGTACACAGATAAATACACGAGACAATAAGAAGACCTGTCCTGATAGATAAGTAGTTTGTCACTTGTTTTATTGCTAGTTTTATATGAAGTGTATAGTTCGATGCAATGCACCGAGATTAAGTCCTTTCTCGTTGGTTCTAATCTTATCGGCGAGTAAACCCTTAATGATTACTTATGACTATCCTATTTATCTTTCTTCCTACTTTTCTACAGACGATAGAATGCATAGGCGATCTAATAAATAGGCGAGGGCAGAGGCATGGCGACCCGATCAACGCTCAGCTAGACACAGAGGTTATCAATGCACTAATAAAAGTCACCAAAGACATCAACATATAAACTTTAATTAATGGGAAAGCAGTTTTAAGGGAGTGCAATCTTTCCGTTGTCACATTACACAAGCCACCAATCCTGATGAATTAAAGTTTACTAACACAATAAAACAAAACTACTTAATGAATTAAATACATGCAGGACCTTCTTATAGCTCTTGTATCTTCGTTCAAGGTGTGTCTTGTGCTGCTGCCTTGACTGAATTCGTCCTAAGGTTTCTGTACTCCGGTCTCGTATCTAATATATGTCTCTCGAAATTCGTCTGGTCTTGGGGTATTTATAGTTTCTGTCTGAGGGTAAGATGCGGCGCATCTAGTAAGTAGATGCGGCGCATTGACTTAACTTCGCGTGGGGTCCAAGATTAATATATTCAGGAATATTCGTACACCGCTAGAAGATGCGTCGTATCTTCATAAATAGATGCGGCGCATGTCCTCTTGTATCTTGGATCGTATCTGGTGAAATCTTGATAGTGATGCGCCGTATGTAATAAGTGAGATGCGGCGCATCTGGAGCAGATTTGTCTTGATCTTGTACATTTCAGTAGACTCTTAACTTCTTGCATGTTTTGCTCTATAATTAGTCCAAAATCGCCAAGTTTCACCAAATGCTTGTTTTTACCTGAGAATTACAAAAGTAAACGATTAAGTATCAATTCTTACAGATAATATAATAAAACAAGTCAAATAAATAGGATAAATGATAGAAATAAAATGTACTTATTTGAGTTCATCAAATATCCCCCCATTTGAACTTTACTTGTCCCCAAGTAAACCTTAGATTAATCTTATGAAAATGTATCCTAAAAGATATTAGGATTTATTTTTATATTTAAGCATGTATTCATTTTTGTCATAATCACACAACCAAACACTTAACGAATTAGAAGTAAAATAAAATATTCTGATAAAAGCAAATCTAATCGTTTAACTGTCCAGTCGTGACGAATATTCTATCATAAGCTTGGCAAGTATACACATCTCCCCCACTAAAGCCAAGGAATAACAAGTCTAAAGCGGTAAAAAAGGTTTTTAGGCTTAAAGGGTTAATTATTCTCCTTAATCTCTATAGATCTCAAATTTCAGAAAAGGCGACAAAATCACAAATACATGATCGAATCCACGAACACAATACTTGCAATTGCTCAAATCCTTAACTCGAATAGGCTAAATATAGGACCAAGTAATCTTCACCAATAATATTATATCAAAAAGGGCCACAAAATCATAAATACATAGCCGAATCCACGACTACGATACTTAAGAATGCTCAAATCCCTAATCTCAATAAATCAAAGGTTTTGATAACGAATAATATAGGGTATGGATAATATTTGGGATATAAATTGGTGTAAAATGAAAAATAAACAAAACAAATAAATTAAAATCCTAAGTGTGGTTAATCACTATCCCAACCATCCCATAAATAAGACTCATATCATAGAATAACTCCCGCTTTAACACTTGAAACACACGCTTTTAGGTAGACACGAATTATACTCAACAAGATCTTAATCAAAGAATAAAACTTAGTTGGTGTTCCCATAACTGCCAACTCCCATTCAATCAATAAATATAATACACAACAACTAGTGGTGATATCGACCACTTAATACAAAACTTTACATAAGTTGGTTAAACAAACATCCAACTCTTCCTTTTTCTTTTTCTTTTCTACTTTTTTTTTCATTTTTTTTTAAATAAACAAAGATGTGTAAAATTTCACCACATCACTATAATGATAATTCTGGATAATTTTTCCATACTTTTCATGACTTCAGAAATAACGGTAATAGTGAAAGTAGTAAACACACGAAAAATAAACTCAAAGATATACAATATTTACTTTCACTCCAATTGCATTGTGCAATTTCCCGACCTAACCATAGATAATGAATTACGCACGCGAACACAGGTAATGTAAGGAAACACACTTTGCCTAAATCAATTAACCAACCACGGATTTTAATCTATAGGGTAGGCTAAGGTGTAAGGGTGTAACGAAACATTTTAACAAAGGTGTTAGAAACGAAAGGAATGGCTCTGAGTGTTTTTCTAGGGGTATCTTACTCTAAAAGTGAGAGTAACAAAAGGGTTTTTACGGGGGTTAACTAACCAGTGTAGTTAGCTAATAACACATAACATATAATAGGCTATTTGGGTGTAATCCTAGAAATTTACCAATTTAGACAAGTCATTCCAATTATATAAAATAATACTTATTATGGTGGTCTCGAATAGTATACAAGCCAAGTTCTAAAGTTTACAAGTCACCGGCACACTCATAGATTTGTGAGTTTTGAAAAATCACAATTTTTGAAAATAACGTCATGTGTGCAGCTATGCAACTTAGACTTTAAACAAAAACATGCTAAAAATTTTAAATTTTTATATATTAAGCACATTTTAAGCATATTTTGAAAAAGTTTAGGACAAGTAAGTGTTAAGTGTTCTAATTCTCCAATCCCCCCACTTAAGTTAAACAACGTCCTCGTTGTTTGTATCAAAGGTTAAAAACTGGAAAATAAAAGAATTAGAACAGAAAAACTCCCCTGAGATTTGCTCGGTATGATCCTCCATTTGTATAAGAGTAAAAATCATCTTTCTTGTGGATTAGAACGTTTAAGCTTCATAATTGATGTATCCACAGGAAATGCAGGAATCTATAATACCACCAAGGCTTTAAACACACCTAAGTAAAGAAAGGTTCAAACTTGCATAATACATTAGTAGTTAGGAAAAATAAATCATAAAAATAAAAATGAAAATCATCAGGTCAGTCGATGCGCCGTATCTTATGGAAGAAGATACGCCGTATCGAGCCTGGAATAAATACGGATCAGAATAGAAGATGCGTCGCATCCTTAACCAGGGATGCGCCGCATTGAAATAAACTGATAAAAAGTTTTAAAGTCGAAAGTAAAAATGCAGAAAAATAAAGCAAGATATGACCAGTGCAGGAGATGCGCCGCATCTTGGGATTAAGATGCGTCGTATCCTCTGCGGGCCTGACTGACTCGACTCAGAACAGAATAATAAAAATTTTCCGGGTTGTCTCCCGGTCAGCACTTGTTTTTATTCCAGAGTCTTCAAGTTAGACTCACGTTCAGCTCTTTATTCCAATATTTCAGGTTCAAACTCCACCACCTCGTTGTCTTATGTTTGATCACTCCAGCTAGCTTCTCTCGGTTTGGTTCAGAATGTAATCTTTCATGGTGATGCTTGAGTCATCATTTATCCTGAAAATAAACAACTTGCACACGAGAGTAGCGGACCGATCAAAGTAAATATCAAAAATCAACTATATTTATCAAATTATATTCGTCGTATTAACAAAGGTTAATGCGTCGTATTTTCGTTACGTTTCAAAATATAAGATTTTTGATTCAGAAGATACGCCGTATCGACAGAGATCGATGCGTCGTATCTGTTTAATAATTCGAAAACTGTTTTTAATTAAAATAATAGATACGCCGTATCTGCCAAAACAGATGCGTCGTATGGCGTTAACGTTTAGAAAAAAAATTTCCTTAAAAACAGATACGCCGTATCTTGGGGAAAAGATGCGTCGTATCGAATTAATTAAACGCGTTGTATTTTATAAAAATTAAACGCAATACGCCGTATCTGAGAGATCAGATGCGCCGTATCGTTTGATTTAGCTCAGTACAACGATAGTAGAACACAGAAAATACTAAAAATAAAAACAAATAAAAACACAAACGAAAATAAACACAAATAAAAGCAAACAAATAACACACAAAACAGAAAATATGCAAAATAATACAATGAATGCAAATTAACCTAATACACAACACAGTTAGCGGTTAGATTAAAAATTAAAAAACTAATTAAAATACTAATCAAATTAACAGATAAATCAATTCACTCCCCGGCAGCGGCGCCAAAAACATGATGCGTGTGATGTGTCGTTGCGGTTTAGCAGTATTAATGCCTACTCAAGTTTTAAATTTATACTTAGCCGACTTATCAATAACACACACACTTAACGAGCAGTGTACCCGGTCAGTATGAATATAATGGTAAGTAGAGTGTCGATCACTAAGAGTGGAACGTATTATCTAGTTATTCTAATCAGTATTTTAATATATTAAGTTAGCTATACAACCTAATCTAACGCAAGGGGGTTTCAGCCTGAGAGACTGGCACGATTGGTTGCAATTAAATAATAAACTAAACTAATAGGCACGAATCAGCAAGTAGCACACACGTACACAGATAAATACACGAGACAATAAGAAGACCTGTCCTGATAGATAAGTAGTTTGTCACTTGTTTTATTGCTAGTTTTATATGAAGTGTATAGTTCGATGCAACGCACCGAGATTAAGTCCTTTCTCGTTGGTTCTAATCTTATCGGCGAGTAAACCCTTAATGATTACTTATGACTATCCTATTTATCTTTCTTCCTACTTTTCTACAGACGATAGAATGCATAGGCGATCTAATAAATAGGCGAGGGCAGAGGCATGGTGACCCGATCAACGCTCAGCTAGACACAGAGGTTATCAATGCACTAATAAAAGTCACCAAAGACATCAACATATAAACTTTAATTAATGGGAAAGCAGTTTTAAGGGAGTGCAATCTTTCCGTTGTCACATTACACAAGCCACCAATCCTGATGAATTAAAGTTTACTAACACAATAAAACAAAACTACTTAATGAATTAATACATGCAGGACCTTCTTATAGCTCTTGTATCTTCGTTCAAGGTGTGTCTTGTGCTGCTGCCTTGACTGAATTCGTCCTAAGGTTTCTGTACTCGGTCTCGTATCTAATATATGTCTCTCGAAATTCGTCTGGTCTTGGGGTATTTATAGTTTCTGTCTGAGGGTAAGATGCGGCGCATCTAGTAAGTAGATGCGGCGCATTGACTTAACTTCGCGTGGGGTCCAAGATTAATATATTTAGGAATATTCGTACACCGCCAGAAGATGCGGCGTATCTTCATAAATAGATGCGGCGCATGTCCTCTTGTATCTTGGATTGTATCTGGTGAAATCTTGATAGTGATGCGCCGTATGTAATAAGTGAGATGCGGCGCATCTGGAGCAGATTTGTCTTGATCTTGTACATTTCAGTAGACTCTTAACTTCTTGCATGTTTTGCTCTATAATTAGTCCAAAATCGCCAAGTTTCATGAAAATGCTTGTTTTTACCTGAGAATTACAAAAGTAAACGATTAAGTATCAATTCTTACAGATAATAAAATAAAACAAGTCAAATAAATAGGATAAATAATAGTAATAAAATGTACTTATTTGAGTTCATCAGGAGCAAATGGCTTGATACCATGTAAATCGCATGCTTCCTTATTTGCCATGACTAGCACCTTAATCCTATCAGCAAAAGTTTACTTTGCAATATGGTTGGGGGTTGGATTCATGCTAGCATTTTTTTGTTGATACATTTGCAGCTCAGCATATCCTGAATCATTGCTTGAATCTTCATCTTGCTGTGGAAAATACTTAGACCATGGCATTGGGTAAGATGATTCAGAAGAATCACTGCTTATGGTTATGATTTCTGCAAAAAAGAAAAAAATAATAAAAAAATAAAAAATAAATAAAAAAGGTTGTAAATTAAAGATATGAGGAATGAGGGTGTGCATTTTAAGACAATACCTGGTTTCTTGTTTTTGCTCATTTTTTCCGGTTGTAAGTTTTGTTACAAATGTAAGATGAAAATGAGGTTTTGTTTAGGCCTTTATATAAATAATATGTGAAGGGTTGGTTGGTGCAAGAGTCAAAAGGCAGTCAATGTGCAGTGCTAGATGTGGAAAAAAATAGTGCAATGCATGATACTATTAAGGAAGTCAAAAGGCAGTGCTAGAGTCATAAGGCAGTCATGACCTAATACCAATGAAACCATAACTGCATAATAGTACATATTAGCAAAGTATCACTCTATTTTTATTTTTTTATTTTTTTATTTTTTTGCATTATTAGAGCATGCATGCAAAGTACTTTATTGATATTTGTTTAACTTTGGATTTGATTGATCACAAACCTTGAATCATACATAAAGCCAAATTCTGACAAAGCTTTTTTTCAAAGATATATATATATATATATATATATATTTAAATGCATGTGGAATTTTGAATTTATTTATATTGATAAATGTCGAACTATATTGCAATGATCAATCTAATTAAGAGCAATAAGGAATTTTGTTAATTATGTGTTTGTAATTTATATATTTGTGTATTTTAGATAATCATATAAATCAGTAATACCAAACAAAACATTTTTATTAAAATTTTAAAATCCATATACATATTTGTGTATTTGTGTAAACTTAAACGATTTTGGATATGATTATTTTTTTAAAAATCAAAACATAAAACTACTAAATTATGGCAATTTCTATTTATAAAACAAAACTTATCCATGTAAATATAAAGTCTATGAGATAAACATGCATAACTTACATCACAAGCATATAAGTTGTAAATAAAATTAGTAAAACATGAAAAACATGCACTATTATTTTTTTTAATAAAAATTAAGCATTCATATAAAGTTGCATTATAACTTGAGTAGTTAGATGTATAATAACATATAACTGCCCAAGATATAATAGAACTCCATACTAAACTAAACCGAACACATACCGCTTATGCACAAATTGGTCCTTTAAACTTAGTACTGTTAAAGGTTGTTGGGAATAATGAAGTTCTAGCAGTACTAACCTCCACGTTAGTATTGTTATTTTAACCTTAGTACTGCTAACGTTTTTTTAGAACTGAATAAGCAATCTGAAAGCTATTTTATGGGATGTCATGTATTTATTTATACCAACCTTATAAACCCAAATGAATTTTAATAATAACAACACATATCATATTCCTTTTTCATTATCTAACAAATTATGAAAGCAATTTTTCTACAAAGTGAGAGTTAGTACTACTGGAACATTAATGTTGATAAAAACCTTTAACAGTACTGTATAATACTAGAAATCATAACACAAAACACAAGATTAATGATGATCAAATCTAGAGAGAGAGTGAGAGAGAATAGGAGTTTGATGAACTCAAATAAGTACATATTATTACTATCATTTATCCTATTAATTTGACTTGTTTTACTATATTATGTATGAGGATTGATACTTAATCGTTTACTTTTGTAATTCTCAGTTGAAAACAAGCATTTGGTGAAACTTGGCGATTTTGGACTAATTATGGAGCAAAACATGCATAAAGTGAAGAGTCTACTGAAATGGACAAGATCAAGTCAAATCTGCTCCAGATGCGCCGCATCTCACTTATGACATGCGCCGCATCGCTATCAAGATCTCACCAGATACGATCCAAGATTCAAGAGGACATGCGTCGCATCCAAAGACAGAGATACGCCGCATCTTCTGGCGGTATACGAATATTCCTGAATATTATAATCTTGGACCCCACGCGAAGTTAAGTACATGCGCCGCATCTACTCCTTAGATGCGCCGCATCTCACCCTCAGACAGAAACTATAAATACCCCAAAGACCAGACGAATTCGAGAGCTAGCTTGTGCAATATAATATAACCGAAGACCGAACAGGAGAAACCAAGGACGAATTCAGTCAAGGCAGCAGCACAAGACACACCCAAATCGAAGATACAAGAGCTGTAAGAAGGTGCTGCATATGTTTAATTCATTAAGTAGTTTTGTTTTATTGTGTTAGTAAACTTTAATTCATCAAGATTGGTGGCTTGTGTAACGTGACAACGGAAAGGTTGCACTCCCTTAAAACTGCTTTCTCATTAATTAAAGTTTATATGTTGATGTCATTGGTGACTTTTATTAGTGCATTGATAACCTCTGTGTCTAGCTGAGCGTTGATCGGGTCGCCATGCCTCTGCCCTCGCCTGTTTATTAGATGCCTATGTATTCTATGGTCTGTAGAAAAGTAGGAGAAAGATAAACGGGATAGTCATAAGTAATCATTAAGGGTTTACTCGCCGATAAGATTAGAACCAACGAGAAAGGACTTAATCTCGGTGCGTTGCATCGAACTATACACTTCATATAACACTAGCAATAAAACAAGTGACAAACTACTTATCATAAGGACAGCCCTCTTATTGTCTCGAGTATTTATCTGTGTACGTGTGTGCTACTTGCTGATTCGTGCCTATTGGTTTAGTTTATTATTTAATTGCAACAAAATCGTGCCAGTCTCTCAGGCTGAACCCCCTTGCGTTAGATTAGATTGTATAGCTAACTTAATATATTAAAATACTGATTAGAATAACTAGATAATACGTTCCACTCTTAGTGATCGACACTCTACTTACCATTATATTCATACTGACCGGGTACACTGCTCGTTAAGTGTGTGTGTTATTGATAAGTCGGCTAAATATAAATTTAAAACTTGAGTAGGCATTAAAACTGCCAGAACCGCAACGACACATCGCACGCATCAAGTTTTTGGCGCCGCTGCCGGGGAGTGAATTGTTATTATCTGTTAATTTGATTAGTATTTTAATTAGGTTTTAATTTTTGATCTAACCGCTAATTTTGTTGTGTATTAGTTTAATTTGCATTCATTGTACTATTTTGCATATTTTCTGTTTTTGTGTGTTATTTGTTTGCTTTTGTTTGTGTTTATTTTCGTGTGTTTTATTTGTTTTTATTTTTCGTATTTTTTGTTTTCTGCTATCGTTGTACTGAGCTAAATCGAACGATACGGCGCATCTGATTTCTCAGATACGGCGTATTGCGTTCAATTTTTTATAAAATACAACGCGTTTAATTAATTCGATACGACGCATCTTTCCCAAGATACGGCGTATCTGTTTTTAATAAGAAAATTTTTTCTAAGTGATAAAGTAATACGACGCATCTTTTCCCCAAGATACGGCGTATCTGTTTTTGATAAAAAAAAATTTTTCTAAACGTTAACGATATACGACGCATCTGCTTTAGCAGATACGGCGTATCTATTATTTTAATTAAAAACAGTTTTCGAATTATTAAACAGATACGGCGTATCGATCTCTATCGATACGGCGTATCTTCTGAATCAAAAATCTTATATTTTGAAACGTAACGAAAATACGGCGCATTAACTTTTGTTAATACGGCGCATTTAATTTTAAATAAATATCGATTTTTGATTATTAAAATTGATACGGCGCATTCAAATTTCTAAGCGGCGTATCTATTTTCTGATTAAAGCCTGATTTAATTTTAACGATTATAAGATACGGCGTATCCAACTTTTTGGATACGGCGCATCGTCTGCCAATATCAGCTAATTGTATTCTTATATCCGTTTCTATATTCATTAATTTCTCTTCTAGCGAACAAATCCTACTGATGATTTTACCTTTGATGACAGATTTTGCTATGGAAGACATGTCAGTTAACGGATATCTTGCTAAGGAATGCTTGCTTTCAGATTCATTCAATGTGCTCATGATGGATGCAGATTTATTCTCTTGGGAGAGCCCTCTTGAAGCTGCTTTTAAGGAATTCATGCGTTTATGCAACATTGACAAAGGGGTATTCTCTTATGATGTATTTGTGAGGTACACTGGAGATGAATTGTCGCTCTTATGGCCTATCATTGAATCCAAAGGATTGAACTGGACTACTATCGAAGAAGATGATGGGAAATTCTATCTTGCATACATGGACTCAAGCAACAAAAGCTGTGGTGGAGGCAATACCCAAATCTCTTACATGCCTTATTCCGAACAGTACTGGGGATTAAATGAGAACTATCTGGACGATGAAAGAATTTATGCTGTGGCGGAGTTACTATTTCATGGCAGGATAGTAAGATTGATGGACCTCTCCCTCAATGATTGGCTTGAACTTAAATATGGTAGTCCGGAATTTGCCCCTGCAATTGAAGTCAAGCGGATTATGACTTCATGGTTAACACGGAGTTTTAAGGAGCAATTTAACGAGTTCATGGAGATAAAGAGGAATATGATTGGAAAAACTTGCTTTGACGTTAACCATGATCCTAACGATGTTGATTTTTCAGAATGGTTGGCTAGTAAGTTTAATAACCATAAGAGCATGGATCGAGCTACTAAGGATGCATTATGGGTATATTGGATGAGAGGAGAAGACGAAGAAGTAGAAAGCGACTATGGGTCGTCACTTCATGATTCAACGATCAATGAGGGGATTGAAGAATTATTCAGAATTGACATTGATGTGTTCGATTATGAGACACCCTTATGCAAGCAGTTCAAGGAATTTAACTACCTTCTTCGAGTCGACAATGATGTGCTTACTGGAGATTTACCAGGATTCAAGACTTATGATGATTTCAAAAACACCTGGTACTATGAATGGAATGACCAAATACCATGGGTTTGGGATAAACCATGGGATGTTGAGCACATCAATCACACCTGTACACCCTTCGTTTTCAAGGACGGGAGTAGTGTTTGGCCAACCTGTGATTATAAAAGTGACGGAACCTGTAATGGGGGAAGTATAATTGGGATGAGACGGGTTGGAAACGATGTGACCTTTGAAGATTATGAGTGGTACGATAATGTTGAAGACTGCCCACTAAAAGAGGAGGCTTTACTAGAAAAGGGTAGAATTGAACGCTTGAAAGGACTTAAGGGAACATCGGATACTACTTTCTGGGAATGGGTGCATGAACAATTTGATGATTACACGAAGCATAGTCGACGGCTACAATGGGAATTGGAAAGAGAGTGGGAAGCGATTCAAGACAATAAGTCATTAATTGAAGAACTAGATGATTATTTGATTAAGGATCCTTACTTTGAGTTTGTTGATAAAGACGAGGAAGAATTCACCAAAAGAAAGTGTCAACTACTTGGGATCCCTTATAATGAGCCACCCATGATTATTTCTGAAAAATTTAAAATCATCAAATATTCTTTGGGTCCAGATGAAGAATATGTTGCGACGAAGACCAAGAATTATAGAAGATTAAGCCGAACGGAAGAAAACGTCGCAAAGCTATATGGGAACATCTTTCGGATGAAGGAAGAAGGATGGACCGTGACAAGGACCAAGTAATGAGCTGAACGTGAGTCTAACTTGAAGACTCTGGAATAAAGACAAGTGCTTACCGGGAGACAACCTGGATTTATCTTTTTAATTTTCTGTTTATGTGTCGAGTCAGTCAGGCCGCCGAGGATACGGCGCATCTCAATTCTGAGATGCGACGCATCTCCTACAATGGTCATATCTTATTTTATTTTTCTGCATTTATTTTTTATTTTCGAATTTAAAACTTTTTATCAGTTTATTTCAATGCGGCGCATCCCTGGTTAAGGATGCGGCGCATCTTTTATTATGATCCGTATTTATTCCAGGCTCGATACGGCGTATCTTCTTCCATAAGATACGGCGCATCGACTGACCTGATGATTTTCATTTTTAAGTTTTTATGTTTTATTTTTCCTAACTACTAATGTGTTATGCAAGTTGAACCTTTCTTACCTTAGGTGTGTTTTGAAGCTTTGGTGGTATTATAGATTCCTGCATTTCCTGTGGATGCATCTTATATGAAGCTTAAACGTTCTAATCCACAAGAAAGATGATTTTTGCTCTTATACAAATGGAGGATCATACCGAGCAAATCTCAGGGGAGTTTTTCTGTTCTAATTCTTTTATTTTCCAGTTTTTAACCTTTTATACGAACAACGAGGACGTTGTTTAACTTAAGTGGGGGGATTGGAGAATTAGAACACTTAACACTTACTTGTCCTAAACTTTTCAAAATATGCTTAAAATGTGCTTAATATATCAAAATTTAAAATTTTTAGCATGTTTTTGTTTAAAGTCTAAGTTGCATAGCTGCACACATGACGTTATTTTCAAAAATTGTGATTTTTCAAAATTCACAAATCTATGAGTGTGCCGGTGACTTGTAAACTTTAGAACTTGGCTTGTATACTATTCGAGACCACCATAATGAGTATTATTTTATATAATTGGAATGACTTGTCTAAATTGGTAAAATTTCTAGGATTACACCCAAATAGCCTATTATATGTTATGTGATATTAGCTAACTACACTTGTTAGTTAACCCCCGTATAAACCCTTTTGTTACTCTCATTTTTAGAGTAAGATACCCCTAGAAAAACACTCAGAGCCATTCCTTTCGTTTCTTACACCTTTGTTTAAAATGTTTCGTTACACCTTAAACCTTAGCTTACCCTGTAGATTAAGATCCGTGGTTGGTTAATTCCTATAGGCAAAGTGTTTCCTTACATTACCTGTGTTCGCGTGCGTAATTCATTATCTATGGTTAGGTCGGGAAATTGCACAATGCAATTGGAGTGAAAGTAAATATTGTATACCTTTGAGTTTATTTTTCGTGTGTTTACTACTTTCACTATTACCGTTATTTCTGAAGTCATGAAAAGTATGGAAAAATTATCCAGAATTATTGTTTTGGTGATGTGGTGAAATTTTACACATCTACGTTTATGTTATTAAAAAAAATAAAAATAAAATAAAAATAAAAAAAAATAATAATAAAAAAAATAAATCGAAAAAATGAGAAAAGAAAAAGAAAAAGAAGAAAGTTGGATGTTTGTTATAAACCAACGATGTAAAGTTATGTAAGTGGTCGATATCACCACTAGTTGTTGTATATTATATATGGATTGAATGGGAGTTGGCAGTTATGGGAACGTCAACTAAGGTTTATTCTTTGATTAAGATCTTGTTGAGTATAATTCGTGTCTACCTAAAGCGTGTGTTTCAAGTGTTAAAGCGTGAGTTATTCTATGATATGAGTCTTATTCATGGGATGGTTGGGATAGTGATTAACCACACTTAGGATTTTAATTTATTTGTTTTGTTAATTTTTTATTTTACACCAATTTATATCCCAAATATTATCCATGCCCTGTATTATTCTTTATCCAACGAATCCTTTGATTTATTGAGATTAGGGATTTGAGCAATCTTAAGTATCGTAGTCGTGGATTCGGCTATGTATTTATGATTTTGTCGCCCTTTTTGATATATTATTATTGGTGAAGTTTGGACCTATCTTTAGCCTATTCGAGTTAAGGATTTGAGCAATTGCAAGTATCGTGTTCGTGAATTCGATCATGTATTTGTGATTTTGTCGCCTTTTCTGGAATTTGAGATCGATAGTGAATAAGAATAATTAACCCTTAAGCCTAAAAATCCTTTTTACCGCTTTAGACTTGTTATTCCTTGGCTTTAGTGGAGGAGATGTGTATACTTGCCAAGCTTATGATAGAATATTCGTCACGACTGGACAGTTAAACGATTAGATTTGCTTTTATCGAAATATTTTATTCTACTTCTAATTCGTTAAGTGTTTAGTTGTATGATTATGACAAAAACGAATACATGCTTAAATATAAAAATAAATCCTAATATCCTTTAGGATACATTTTCATAAGATTAATTCTAAGGTTTACTTGGGGACAAGTAAAGTTCAAGTGGGGGGATATTTGATGAACTCAAATAAGTACATATTATTACTATCATTTATCCTATTAATTTGACTTGTTTTACTATATTATGTATGAGGATTGATACTTAATCGTTTACTTTTGTAATTCTCAGTTGAAAACAAGCATTTGGTGAAACTTGGCGATTTTGGACTAATTATGGAGCCAAACATGCATAAAGTGAAGAGTCTACTGAAATGGACAAGATCAAGTCAAATCTGCTCCAGATGCGCCGCATCTCACTTATGACATGCGCCGCATCGCTATCAAGATCTCACCAGATACGATCCAAGATTCAAGAGGACATGCGCCGCATCCAAAGAAAGTGATACGCCGCATCTTCTGGCGGTATACGAATATTCCTGAATATTATAATCTTGGACCCCACGCGAAGTTAAGTACATGCGCCGCATCTACTCCTTAGATGCGCCGCATCTCACCCTCAGACAGAAACTATAAATACCCCAAAGACCAGACGAATTCGAGAGCTAGCTTGTGCAATATAATATAACCGAAGACCGAACAGGAGAAACCAAGGACGAATTTAGTCAAGGCAGCAGCACATGACACACCCAAATCGAAGATACAAGAGCTGTAAGAAGGTGCTGCATATGTTTAATTCATTAAGTAGTTTTGTTTTATTGTGTTAGTAAACTTTAATTCATCAAGATTGGTGGCTTGTGTAACGTGACAACGGAAAGGTTGCACTCCCTTAAAACTGCTTTCTCATTAATTAAAGTTTATATGTTGATGTCATTGGTGACTTTTATTAGTGCATTGATAACCTCTGTGTCTAGCTGAGCGTTGATCGGGTCGCCATGCCTCTGCCCTCGCCTGTTTATTAGATGCCTATGTATTCTATGGTCTGTAGAAAAGTAGGAGAAAGATAAACGGGATAGTCATAAGTAATCATTAAGGGTTTACTCGCCGATAAGATTAGAACCAACGAGAAAGGACTTAATCTCGGTGCGTTGCATCGAACTATACACTTCATATAACACTAGCAATAAAACAAGTGACAAACTACTTATCATAAGGACAGCCCTCTTATTGTCTCGAGTATTTATCTGTGTACGTGTGTGCTACTTGCTGATTTGTGCCTATTGGTTTAGTTTATTATTTAATTGCAACAAAATCGTGCCAGTCTCTCAGGCTGAACCCCCTTGCGTTAGATTAGGTTGTATAGCTAACTTAATATATTAAAATACTGATTAGAATAACTAGATAATACGTTCCACTCTTAGTGATCGACACTCTACTTACCATTATATTCATACTGACCGGGTACACTGCTCGTTAAGTGTGTGTGTTATTGATAAGTCGGCTAAATATAAATTTATAACTTGATTAGGCATTAAAACTGCCAGAACCGCAACGACACATCGCACGCATCAGAGTTCTAGATAGAGAAAGTGAAGGAAAAATGAGTTGAATGATTAGAAGCTCCAACCCTTTCCCTTGGGTGGGAAATTAAAGGGTATCTATGGTTACACATAATACGCCCCACATGGGCTGTGGAGTGAGCTGACAGTGGGTAAAGACCCGACCCACTTCCACAAATACTACTATAACTAAACTAGTATTACTATAACTAAACTAATACTAATAAGCCTACGAGCTAACTTAATGCTAATAGATACTCGGGGTGACCGAGTCTTTCCTATGAATATTTATATTCCTAACAATCTCCCCCTAAGGGAGGTCACCCCGGAAATTACAATTTGAATTCTAGCATTCTAATGAACTTAATTTCCTAGCTCGTAGAATTTGATTCTTCAAGGTCTTTAATCTTTGTACTTCAAGCAATGATCGTGTGATTAATGTTCCTTTGGCATATGTAATCTTTGAGTATTCTTTGAGATCATCAACCACCATAAATCTCCAAGTTCATCCTTTGTAGTATCGCCTTCATGTGATGTAGTGACCATTGGACCGACATGCTCACACTTTTCTTGATCAGGAGACTTTGCATCAGAGTTAGCGGAAGTATTGTTGTAAGTCTCTCAACTTTCATGATCCTTTGATAATGAATTGATCGTGTGAGCATAGGGTGTGGATTGACATGTCTCTGTTGGAATTAGGTACCACCATCACCATCTTTATATAAATCTGAAATAAAATAGTTAGCCATAACGTTGGAGAGCGAATATGGCTTTGTCATTCGCTCGATGTGGTTGGATTAACCTTCAGTTCCGTGAGGACCGACCTGTGATCAGGTAGAATCCCTTTTAAAGAAAATTCTCCTTGACAGGACTTTCCAGCTTGTCGTAAAGAATCATCCAACGAATTAACATCAAAATCATCATACTAAGCATGTTCTCATACCGGAACGTCTCAAAGCAGACAGCACGGTAGAGTGAATCAGTGAATTAAATACCCACTGATTGATGAGAAATTGATTAGAAAAATCACTCACGTGTCACTGGATAAAGATTTTATGCAACACGACGAGGGTTTTATAAATTGAATCACATTTCTGTCATAAACACTTTTGTTTGAAAATTTACACAATCAATGTGGTCGAAACTCAGTTTGTGAGCACATTGAAAGGTTTTCCAAAAGCATCTGTCAATCCATTTCCTGGAACAAGTTTGACTCAAATGTGAATCGCCCCATCGTTTCTTTCCAGTTGTCACTAGTTTGATCCTTGAAGGATCTCACATTTTACCCACCAAGTGCTTGTTTGATGTTGGCTCTAGAAGGATTTCCATCTTCATTGTGAATACTTTACGTATCACTCGGATGTTCTGGCAATACCACATGGATAATGCGTAGGACTCTTAGTATATGTTTTCTTACTTTTCACAGTGTATGAAACAGCAAGCATATTGGAAATGGGTCCTAATGAGTTTTATGGATGATCTCTTGGCCCTAGACTCAATAGTGCATTTTGATTTAGTGATCGGA
Organism: Artemisia tridentata subsp. tridentata; assembly: GCA_021014915.2. Taxonomy (NCBI): domain Eukaryota; kingdom Viridiplantae; phylum Streptophyta; class Magnoliopsida; order Asterales; family Asteraceae; genus Artemisia; species Artemisia tridentata. Next base: position 255,868,979 of record CP139508.1, on the reverse strand, counting down.
GGCTGAAGAGGACTGCCACCTTTTCAATATCGTCTAACTCAGAGTGAGAGAGACGATAGAAATGTATTGATCTCCGTGACAAATGAAACAAGAGTCCTTTGAGGGACCTTGAGTGGCTAGGGAGGGTTGTGCAGCGTATCACTGGGTCCATGATACTTGTCTTCAAGGTCAGCAATCAACTAAGTGATTCTGACCGCATATGTATTGACTCGGTTTCTACCTAAAGTGTAAGGAGGGCTTCTTTCTTTTCACCCTTTATCTTTACGTTTCTTTTTCATTCTTCAACCCCTTCAGCGCTTACCGAGACTTCATCACTAGTACCTTGTTGGGTTTGTTCCAGTACCAGTTCCATCTCAGTCGGCACTCTTCCCTTATTCTCACTTTTCTCCTTTTTTTTCATCGTTCCTAAGGACTTCTATTCTAACTAGAGGATTGTCCTTAGGAAGATCCCTCCGGTTCTGGCTGGATCATGGGAACTTATACCTAACCTCACCATCCTTATACCTCCATTGCAGCAAATAAAATGGTCGGTCTTTGGTATACTTTCACAATTGCCATCATAAATCATTTGCTCCCCTCAATATGTGCATCGATATACGAAAGAGTTTAGCACATATGGAAGAGCCTACACTTGAGTCCAAAAGATCACATTTTTATCAGATTTTCATATTTAAATCACATTCTCTCCCCCGATCAAAAATTTCAATCCTTTTGAGATTTGGGATCCCAATTGATTTAAATATGTTTAGAAAATTTTGGAGACAATGTGGTCAGATTCAATATATGCTGATAATGGAACATTACGATGCTCCCCCTCAATCTATGAGGGAGAATGTTAGTGTCAGGTATGATAGGTTTAAAAGATTTTGAATTAAAACAATCATACACTGACACATAACAACAAATGTTTATTCACTACTTATGATGTACATGATAACTGTAATGACACAGATGACATTGACCTTTTGCACAGATGATGTGATCATCCGCTTCTCTGAGGGAGTCAGTAGTCAACATCAATTATCCATCCACCAACAAAAATTTCCCAAATATTGTAGATCCTCACTTGGCAAGACCAGAATAAGTAATGCTTTGTTGAAATGAAGGTGGTGGTAGTGATGACAGTGTTGTTGTTCTTGTTGTTGTTGCTGATGTTGTTGTTGTGGTGAATTCAGAGCCAGTCAATAGAGTTTGAACATCTGATCAAATGGTTAGAGTGGGAGCAGGCACATTCATATCGGCCATGGAATCTGCATAAGAATATCAACACAGATATACATACATACAGATTCACTCTTCATTAACAGTTACCACGTAGCAGCTTGCCTACTCATAATACCATATTCATCTCATAAATCAAACCAAAGTCAGGAAATACATCAAACCGCTATCTAGCATGAAGAGCAATCAGCAATCATGATCATGGCAATTCACTCATATTTCAACATTCAACTCAAGATCTTAGGGACAAGATTCTAACATGATAGCTACATACCTAAGCATATCCTGAGTGCACATGCACTAGATCAACAACAATTAAGCTGCTATCGACTAACAAAAGTCAATCAACATTTGAAACTCATTCAATCAGATCGTACAAATGCCAGTGGAGTATTAAAGAGCATCAAACACAATGGGTTTTCTAACTCCTTTTAGATTTTGGTTTTTAAAGTATTTAGGGGATTAAACAAGGATTCCAGAGTGACACAAATGAACCTTATAGTTACATAAAGCTAGGAAACTATAAGCAAATTGCACATAATGTCCTAATCTTTCTAACAACTAACACATTTGGCCATTTGAGATAAAGCTTAGTAAGTTCCTCTTCAACTAATTACCCCATTAACTACAAAACCTTTTCTAACAATTATGAGATAACCAAGAAACCCGTTTGAAGATATAAAATTTGAAATCACTCTCCCCTTCAATCAATGACCTGTATTCGAGTTAACGAGCTGTAGTCATTTATTGAGTGACAAATTTTATGAATAATCTAACTCTGAAAGAATTTCAAACAACACGTTACCACCATGTGTCTCATAAATAATTTTCAGAAGAATCATAGAAGGAAAATTATTTGTATACGAAGACGACTTCTCTTCTTATACCATAAATAATGCACTGAAGCGTGCACTAAATCGGGGATACACTGATATGAAGTAATCCATGCCCGGGTGAACTTCACCCGTTGTTAGGAACAGCCGTCTTTTTGTCAACGTGCTTTCCTCATTTTGAAAAACCGGGTTGCATATCTGAAGTAATAGCAAGCCATTTAGGCATGCTTTGAAGACATTTTGAACTTCTGCTCGAACTTCATTTAAAGACCCATGTCATTATTGAATTACGTTTTTAGGACCATAAATGTTATCAATACCAGAAGACATGCCTTGAAAAACTATTTTTGGTATTTTCTATTTTTCTGATTTTTATGGTTTTTCTTGGTTTTTATATATATTTCTATTTACATTTTGGTTTTATATTTTTCTATTTACATTTTGGTTTAAGATATGTACAAACTATATTATTCAATTTAAGAAGATGTTGACATGAATACCGGAATAAGGATATCGTTTTGTACGTTGTAGAAGCCTGTAGTCAACATCTCTTAAACTTTCACCACCAAAGTTTTCGAGGCTCCTGAATAATCGTCTAAACTTGAGCCTTCTCAATGTGAAGCTTTGGTAGCTTCCACCCAAACCGACTATCTTCTTTTTGAGCAGTTTCAAAGCTCTCTTTCAAGCTTACATTAGATAAGTTCACAGTGGAATCCGTAGCAAACCACATCAAATATTGCTGCTCCTTTAAGAATAATCATCATGATTCTCCGTTCGGGGGATCATCAAATAGATCAGCAGTGTATCATCTCACACTTGAAAATTTCTTCTCACATTTCTTCCCGCTTAGGTCTGAAGTAATGCATATCAAAAGTATCCAGAGACCACTTCCCCTAAGGAGTTGAAGTGATGCAATCAGTCTCATTGTATGAAGCTCAAAAACCCAAAGTACACACTCAATCCCATTAATGAAGTCGAAAATGTAACATCAAGATCACTTAAGACCCAAAAATGTACTTTTCTCCCTTCAGGAAATTGCAGATGAGAATTGTTACACCAAAGACAACTAAGTCCTGAGTGTAAGCAATTTATCTCGTATGTAGTCGAAATGATACCACCAAGACAGTACCTTAAAAGCAACTGAGTACCTAATGTAGTCGAAATGATAACACCAAAACAATACCGTAAAAATTCAAGTAAGTCCCGGATGAACACTTTTCCTTCTGTAGGATACCAACTAACCAGAGGAATCATCATACAATTGTGTACCTCTTTAATCATCATAAACTGTTTCTTACATCTCTTCCCCTACATAGTTAGAATAATACACCAAAAGCTACGAGTTAAAACACTAATTTTCTCTGCGGTTATGACATTTGTCTTCCCGAAATAACTTCAATTAAGAAGAAATATAAAGTTCATCACGTGTACTCGTTCTGCGTTCACATGTATTTCTCTTTCCCCCTTGCTAGTTTTTATACCTCAGAATCAGCAACACATTTTACGCACATGTACTTGAAATCTTGTGAGAAGAACAAAATTGGCTCAAATGTATCAAGTGAGAATCAACTGCTACCGAAACTCTCTCTGACTATCTTTACCAACCCTTAATTAGGCTATTTGAAGTGATAACTGATGGAGCAAACCCGATATACCAAACTTGAAACTGACGAAGAATTCCCCAAATTTGTTACTTAAGCTTGCACAGTTGTTGATTGAAGAACGATGCAGAAGAAAACCCCTAAGTACCCTTATACACTCAACTAAGAGCCAAAGCAAGTACAACACCTCTCGAGACTATCCACATCTGCATCTGCGTCTAACACTGAGCACTACAATGTAACTCCTTGAAGTGATAGCTATAACCCGTGAGAACTACAATGTAACTCCTTACATCGGGTATAACTAGATAATCCAAGTCCCAATCATAAATTTTATAACTTCAAGCAAGTCATCAATCGATAGATAAAGTCTCGATAATGAAATAAGTAGAAGCCTTCGTGAAACCCACTTCAATCTCAAATAAGGGATGCCAAATAAACTCCGTGATCACTTGACATTCCATGTCCAAACTCTTAGCCGTTTTGACGTTTTAGCCGACATTTTCCTTTATGTTCTTGTGGTTGATTTACAGAGTACACATTGGAAAGAACAACAATCCGTGAATAAGGACATTCTTCAGAACCTGGTTCTGGGAAAGGAATATCAAAGAACGGATCATTATTCAAGCGTGCAACTTCAATTTCATGAGAGTCATTATCAACACCTTGAGGAATAAGTGGAACATTAGGTGTTGAAGGAGAGTCGTATGACCATTTCTCAAATCACAATCAACATGTAGTTTATTCACCCTTCTCCCCCTCAAAAATTGCATATGACTGCCATTTTTGATTGAGCGAGTGAATAAGAATACCATCAACGGTAAGTAGATTCACTTGATAACAGACATTTTGTTTATTCTCCCTTCTCCCCCTCAAAAATTGCATATGACTTCTATTTTTGATTGAACAAGTGAATAAGAATATACTCCAATGTACGTTGATCCACTTGATGACTGAATGAATATAGTAAGAGCATGAAGCTTGTTGATGAGAATGGTCATAAACAAGAAGATTTCTCTTCTTCCGAAGATAAAGCGCACTTAAGCGTACACCTTTCTTTTCTTTGAGGAACGGGGCCTGGAGTGTTTTCAGCAGACGCCATTATGTTGACATTGAGGCCCGAGGCTTGAACTGCAGAGTTCAAACGTCATATGTCGATGAAGAACGAGGTTTGAACTGATGTGTTCAAACGTCATATTTTGCTGAAGAACGAGGCTTGAACTGTTGTATTCAAACGTCATTGTTATTTTTCATCAAGCTTGAATTGCTTGAACCCCTAATTCATGAGATATCAGTCTTTTCGGCAACCAAACCCTAAGTCTTTCCTTAATAGGAGTGAACGATGTACCTGCACTTAAGTAAAGACTACCTGCACTGACATTAAGAGTTTGTTTGCATTTATATGGGTTAGTGATATCAGCATCTAGACCATTTGGGGTTTGCACTCAGTGAACATCTTTCTAATAGGTATCCATCTAAGACCAGCAATCTTAAAAATTCTACCCGTCGGTATCCACCTAAGATAAGATCTAGGAGTGTTTGGTTTCTCATGCACAGTGGAAGACACGTTGAGAGAAAACCTTTGTCCTATAGCAATCTGCGTACCAGGTTTCTGAGTATAACTCTTTGGTCCTACGGGCTTGTTGTTGTTTCTAGTCTTAGGTGATTGAACCTTAGCATGAGTATTCACTTTCTTCAGGAATTTTGTTACACAATCATCATGATTTGCATAAAAAAACACATTTCTGACAAGTCGAGCAAACAAAGTGTTTGGATTCAGAAAAAGATCTAGGATTCTTAGAGAGATCTGCTACGGGAATTGCTTTAATCGACACGCAACTACTCTTAGAAACAGGCAAATTCCTAGTCTTTTCATGTGTGTTTTTCTTAGCATCCGCTAGATTTTGATTCTGAACAATGTCTTTATGTATAACATGTTCTTTTGGTGTCACAAATGACACACGCTTTGAACTAATCCTAGAAGAACTGGAAGCACTCATATGATGAGGTTTTGCAAAAGCATATTCCTTTTCATTAGGTCTAGACTGTGAAGTGACTGGTTTTGACAAAACTTGTATCGCATCAACTTGGGTGGCAAACCGTGGTTTTGAAAATTTTGGTCATTCAGATCTAAACGCAGTCGGTTGTCTAACAACTGATTGGTTTCTAAATGGTTGTGAAACTGGTTTCCCCAAGCTTGATGGTTTTGCAAACTTAGTATTCACAATATTTCTTGTTAATTTTCTTAACTCGTTTTTTAATGCTGCAATTGTAAAACCCTTTTCCTGAAGTTGAGCTTTGAATTCATCATTTTTGGCAATCAAAGAAGTTGTTTGATCTATATTCTTAGTTCTGGTTTCTTTGATTGAAGCATGCAGGTCTTTGTAATGCTTTTTCAAAGTCTCATTTTCCTTAAGTAATTTAGCCACTTTAAGTTCCAATTCGATTTTTATTGTTTTAATTGCATCGATATCATGTTTAGCCTTGACTACATTACTTTTCTCATGCATATCTAGAATCTGTTCTTTCAAATTGTTGATCGTCGAGTTTTTGGCTTGTAGCTGAGCTATCAAAGTGTTTATTTCAAAAAATTCACGAAATTTAGGAAATTCCGGATTTTTACATGGTTTGTTAGTTTGAAGACTTTCTTCCTTATGTTGTATTGCAATTTCAAGTGAAATGCAATGTTTTTCAAGTTGTAAGAATCTGTTTGAAAGTTCATCATAAACCTCTTTTTCAACCATATTATTCGTTTTGAGAAGCTCAGCCTTAAGCAAAGGACTTTTAACATGATCATGTTCAGCATCCTGGTCAATTTCTCCTCCTTATGACTCATATTTGTTGAATCAGGAGTGGTATTGCTATCAGCCTTTTCCAACAGATATGTGTCATAAATAGGTTCAAATTGATCAGTATGTTATTGTTCACTAGCAAGGACATTATGTTGAACAGTTAAATGTACCTCAGCAAATGGCAATTGGTCATTTGTTGGTCTGATATCTGCATCCACACCCTGTGTGATATAATTCTCTGAACTGCTGCTTGTGTCATGCTTATCTGACTTTGTTCCACTGCATTCTGTGACAACTAAACTAGCATCCAATGCTTTACTTAAATCAACCTTAATCTCTCTTCTTTGCATCAGGTTTTCATTTATCTTGATGTCATACTTTCGTTCGTGTTGTACTCTTTCATCAATGCACATCTTAACATTACCCATGTATTGGAGTAATGTTTCTCTGAACAAGTCAACTTCGATTCTAGTGTAATCAGCAAAGCACTTTTCTGTCATTTGACTGTCATAGTCCTAAGTGTATTGCGAATTGATGAACAATTGAAGTTGTTTGTTAATCACCCAAAACGCAACCATGGAACCAGATTCATGAAATTCTTCTCTGTCAAGTTGTTGTTCTAGTTGATCCAAGTTCAGGAACATTGTGCCTATGAAAGTCTGAACATCTTGACCAAAGAGTGATGCATATGCTCTTTCGAATCCTTCCATGGAACTAGGTCTTTCTAAGAGAAGCTTGAGATATGAATGAAGTAGTCAAAAGTATTTCATGCAACTTTCATTTGCATTATCTTGCAATTGTTGTGACTGATGCAACTCTCTCTCATGTGAATTAGAGCACAAAGATTCCATTTTAGTGGTATCTGTCTCAAAGACGTTTGTCTGTTGTTCTTTGTTGCGAATCTTATGTTCATCGATCCTGTCGTACAATTTGAGTACCTCAGCTATGACTGAATCCGAAGTGTTTGACATGATATGAATGTTCACGGGATTTTACAAGTCTATGATTTAAACCGAGAAATAGAATCTTTCGCGGGATTTTACAAAATCAAGAAAAAAACCGTGAAATGATAATGTATATGTGTTATGATATCAGTTGGATCGGTACAATGATTAGTGATTGTGTGTTAGGTGTGATGATCGTTTGATAAACAAGGAGATATGTTGTTTAGTTGTGATTTGGTTTGGTTGATTCAAGTTATTATGGTGAAATTTTGGTCTGAAAACTTAAAACCTCAATAACTTTATTTTGGAGCGATTTCAGGCTTCGAAAGTTGGGTTTAATGAATAAACTTAATCAATGTGTCCTTCTCCTCGGTCTCACGGTCGTTTTGACAGGTACTTCGCTGAAAACGGAGTTACGGTTCAAAAGTTATGGCCGTTTGAAGTTTTGACGTAAACAGTCAAACCGCATGATCTTTAGTCAAAGCGCAGAGTCTTGGCAAACCCAAATCGCAGACCTCAAATCGCAACCTCAAATCGCAGACCTCAAATCGCAGCCTCAAATCGCAGACCACAAATCGCAACCTCAAATAACAGACTTCAACTCGCAATCTCAAATCGCAGTGTCAAATCACAGCTTTGGCAAATCGCAACTTTGGCAAATCGGAGAACCCAAATCTCAACACCAAATCGCAGTGTCCCTTTCAAGAAAGTACACAAGTCGCTATCCACTAGCTTTGTCCTTTTTCCATTTCAAGCTACCAAACAAAACGCAACCTTGGAACTAGCCAAATCGCAACAATGAAACACCAAATCGCAGCCAAGAAAATCACCAAATCGCAACCAAGAAAAAACTATCAAACTCACGAATAAGCCCAAAATCTCCACTAAGCTCAGAATACAGAATCTTAAAAAGATATTTTTTCCAATGATTTGATCAAGCTCATCTGGAAAATACTGATCAGTATCCATGCCATGTAGTTGCATGATTTCAAACGCGGTCAAATTAGTCATCTTATTCACATTGCTGTCAAAAAGCACGATCTATGTAGTACTAGTTTCATCAACTATACGAACAATGATTTTGAACCTACACATGAAACATAAAGAATATTCAGTTTTCTACTTTTTAATTTTCGGTACAAGGGATTTAGATTTTTATTTTTTATTAGAGGTGTGGGTTTCATACCTTGATGCAACTGCGTATGTTTCTCCATGCTTCTTACAGTACCACAGTTGTTTCTTGTTTCTTGAAAAATTGTTTCCTTCATAAGTAATTGCAGAAATTCTACTGTTGTACGACTTGCAAGCTGTATAAGCCAATCCATTTTCATATTGTATGCTGTGCACAGCTGCATAAACAACACAATGTGTTTTCTGCATTTTGGTTAAATTGATTGATTATCATTTGTTTATGCAGTATTAATACAAAATTGAATGCACCAATTTCATGTCTCACATCGTCATAGATCAATGATTTCTTACCGGTTCACTGCTACGAATCATACCAACCATTTTCTTTAAGCATCCATGCATAAACTCTGCAGGTGTAACAACACGCGTACCCTGAGAATAGGCTTCAATGCGGAACTGAGTCGCATCATAACCATCCTAAGTCTCATACCTACAACATGTGAACATTTTAGACATTTAGGAATTCATATGTAATTACATGTACATTTAAAATCAAATATACACGTGTTAAAAATAGTACCGCTCTCGGAAAGACAGTAGCTGGGGTATTCTTCTATTAATATAGATCTTTGATCCAAATAGAGCATTGTGTATTGCAGGCTTGTCTGTATTTAATCATTAAGTTCGATCAACAATTGTATCAACTATATATAACATAATTTATTGTATTCAATTTAGAAAAAATATATTTTAAACTTACTATCCCAATATTTAACTTTTGCTAACATCAAAAGGATGTCTAGATACCCAACTTCTTCAATTTTATCATCATATGAATTCCACATTTACGCCCAATTGTCCCAAAAAGTACAATCAAGTCTGTAAGATCTGTATATTGAAATTTTAAAATATTATTACATACATATTGTGTTTTACATTTATTCTTAAAAACTGTATATATATGTACTAACTCAGCATCTTCTATAACAACTATCCTACAAATTTTAGGACCGCCAGCGCTATTGACAGTTACAATGTTTCCAATAGCAACAATTGTTCCAATCACGGCTGCAATTAATTTATACAAAATGTCACTGTTCATAAAATCGTAAACTAAAAAAAGTTTGCTAATGAAGGAAAACATAAAATACATACTGACACAATCATGTTCATGATACTCATTGTTGATGTCTAAGATACGTGGGAATGGTTCATTTATAAATCAAACAAAGTTATCATCAATTTTATCTGTTCTAGTCACTTCTGTTCCTTTGTAAAAGGAAATTTTCCACCTATTGGGAAGCAACGGTAATCTTTCACTGTTTTCTGCCATACCGAAATTAGATATGATATAACACTGACCCTCTTGAAGAAGGGGTTCAAACTTAAACATCAATTCTGTTTTTATGTAAACCAGAATTCGTACGCCCTGTTTATACAGTTTTTCCAAATATACTTTATTAAAAAAAATACATGTTTTTTTCATTACAAATGTAAAATCACTTCTTTATCTTGGAAGACAAAATCCAAACAATATGGATCGTGTTCTTCATTCAACTTGTGGGAATGCCATAGAGAAATACATCTTGCTTTTATTGCCATACCATCAACCATTGGACTGATATTCCTAACGGCAGTTATTATTCGTTCCTTAATCTTAGCTGCTGTTAAATTAAACCATACATAATATAGTTATATAATGATTTGACACAATAATGAAAATGCAAATCTCTTGATATCTAAATACCTGGTGAAACACGCTGAGAGCTAGAATTGTGCATTCCATTGTTTTTCTGATAATGCGATTTAGACACTACAAAATAATACATAAAAAAAAAACATGGTTTAAAATTATAATATAAATTTAATATGTAACAAATAATTAAAATGTACAATGTGTTATTTATTAATATAGACCTGGTGTGGTCTTGCCAAAACTGGGAGAATATAACCTACTGTTCCTTGATTGTTGTGGCTTACCTCCTGCAATATAATGAGTGCAAACTTGTGTTGCAATTCATTATATATATATTCCTTTGAGTATAGTCAAAATACCTCTTGATGGGCTCTTAAAACTGAAAGAATGATTCTGATACCTTAAATGTTTATGCACATTCATACCTATACAATTTTTTTACATATTCTTGTTATGCTACGGACCATATGTTAATTTAAAATTTTTGATAAGCAGTGTATATTAAATTTATAACAATTAAAACACATGATGAAAAATCCTCAGAGTTTTCACGATCTAAATGGCAGTCAAAAGAGGATGTCTGATATCCAAAACTTTGTTTTGAGGATGTATGTTCTTGTGTTATCTTCGGCAATGCATTCACTATTGTCAAACAGTAAAGATTTCATTATAACACTAATATATTATTAATATTATGTAAAAATACAAAATTAGTTAATTGTGTAACTATAATACCTCTTGTTGGAGATCTCAAATCTTTTTGACGACTTCTGTTATAGGACATATTTTCAGATTCTAACTTCTGATGCCCTCCTAAATTCAACATTTTTGATCTAGAGTTCCTCTTAGGAGTATCACTTTTAAACATGCATGCATCTATTACATGAGATAAATAAATACGTTAAATTATATCTTGAATTTTTATAACTGAGTATGTTAAAACATATAAAAAGCAAACAAAAAAACAAACAAACCTGCAACACTCTTTTCTTCATGATTTTTTTACAAATTACTTGGTGACTGCGTATCTAGATTGGAATCATGTTTACCATACATCTTATGAGTATTTCCCAATGCAAGTTTATTGCATCTTGTCAATCACTCACCATATTATTACTATAAATCTTTATATTAATAGTTATAAAAATATTAAAAACTAAAATTGTTTATAACATAACTACCTTTTGGCGGGTTTTGTAAATCGATACCATGAGTTCTAGATCTTCTTTCAGGTGTGTCACTCTCAAACATACATCCATCTATTGAAGAGTCTTTATTTTTATTTGATTTTAATAATAAAAAGTAATTAATAAATTGTGTTCTATTAAAGAGTACTTACTTTTATGTGATTTTAAGGATACAAAGTAATTAATAGATTGTTTTAACTGATAAAAATACCTTGTAGGCTTTTATTCTACTAATTATCACCTGGTGCTTCATTTAACACTATAAATTAAAGAGAACTTAATTTTAATTTAATAAATATACATGAATAATGCTGATTTAAAATTATGAGTTATGCAATGAACGTTTGATATGTTTAAAACCATGCATGTTGAACTGCTAATAAAAAACCTCACATGCCGAATCCAGTTTAATGTTGTTGTTTGCCTCCGTTGTTGCTGCTAAAAATTTGTACACAAACAATTCTGAATTACATATGGAAACCTAATCGTACATACTATAACAATTATGTTACATCAGTTCTAATTTGCAAGTTAGTACTATTCCGTTAAAAATTAGGGTACAGTAGTACTAACATGTAAGTTAGTACGGTTCATTTAAATTCAATATAGCAGTACTAACTTTTAAGTTAGTACTGCTAATATAAACTTAGTACTGTTTGCGCTTTTTAGTGCTACTAATGTAAACTTAGTACTGCCAACTTTTTTTAGCAACACATAAATAATCAATGTTAAATGCATAATATGATTCATATTCATAACCAAACAATCAATGTCTAACTGTTTATTATAAAAATTACCCGATGAATCAACTATAGTATTTTTGCCTTTCTTCTTTTGCGTTCCAGTTTCAGATGTTTTTTTAGCGTTTGATCTTGACATCCTTGCTGAATGTCTTTGTGGTTGCCTATTGATATATGGATCGTGTATACTGTGTGTTTGTGAATTGGTTGTGATTTGACATAATAAACCATATATATAATGTAGAATTAAGGTTAAAAACATACACATCGAATCCGAATTAGGCTAGGATCACAATCAATATTTTCCATACTTATCAAATACTAAAAATAGGATGATTGCGTAGTATCCTTTATAGAAATTCGTCTGCATAATTTAACAAAAGAATTAAGGTGGTTCAGTGGGTAACACACGACGTAATATGAACATGGTATGGAGTTCGAATCCATGCATGTGCATTTTTTGACCCATAAATTACCAGACAGATTCTTGCATACATGGAGTTAATGTGATGATGTGGCCTTTGATGTGGACTTAATTGTGCTTGCGTGGACTTAATTGTGCGGATGTGACTTTATCTCGTCATGTTTATCCTGTTTTATATATATATATATATATATATATATATATATATATATATATATATATATATATATATATATATATATATATATATATACACACACACACTAGATTTCGAAGCCCGCCCGATGGGCGGGCATGACTTGTAATTATTTGTTGCTTAATATTAGATGGTCGTTAATTAGTTGTAATTATTGATTATTTGTGATTCAGTATTAAATAATTTTTTTTATATGGATGTATTGTTTCTCTTAATGTTTTTGTTATATGTTATTGTGGTGTTACTTTTTATTATGTATGTATATATATATATATATATATATATATATATATATATATATATATATATATATATATATATATATATATATATATATATATATATATGAATGTCGCTTACACCATCCAACATTATCAAGTTCTATATTTTTGATTGTTTTTTGTAGGCACATCTGGCAGCAGATGCCCACTCAAGTTTTGATTTTTCATTGCTAATCGCTAAATAATCCAATATTCGTTTTTTATGTGTCTCGATAATTAACAATTATAATAATCCAATATTCGTTTTTTATGTGTCCATGTAAACATATTGTACAAAAATTTAAAGGTACATAGTTGCATGCAGCTAATGCATTGGCAACTAAATTATATATAAACCCACCTTTTGCAATTAATAATACCTCATACGAATTAGGTGCATTATAGCTTTTGAAAAAAACGACAAGTTTACTATCATATTTAAAAATAGCAAGAATTATCTTAAAGCCATTATTATTTTAAAATGGCGTTTCAATTTAAAACAATACAAACAATCAAACAATGAAACACTCAAGACAGATAAAGATTCCGCCTTTAGCATGAACAGCTTCAACAATAGGTTTCCAGGCCTCAACTTGTTTTTTCGTCCATATACCTGGTGTATCTAGATACCTGGTGTATGTATTCATTTAAATATTCATCTACAATGCAATGACAGTTTGATTTTTAAGTCCACACAGTCCTTGCATCATATTATGTACCACACACCAGTGCGATTCTCGATCATCGTCCTTATCTAGATATGTGAACATCATATAAAAAGTATAATTTAATTGATAAGGATATATTAGCATCATTTAACATTGTTCACATTCATTTGAATAACATCATTTGACTGTTTATTATAAAACAAAATCATACAGAAACAACACTCTTTAATTGATGACACATATAACATCATGTGATGGATACTTCTAAAAAGTTTCATATACTTTTTTAGTCCACTGCAATGTGAAGATGTTGATCAACTTAGCGGCACCTATCTTCCTTTTATATACACTTCTCACCTTAGCGTTCTTTTCATCAAAAGAGGACGTTGAAGCATCACCTCCTGTTTCCTCAAACATGTTTATCAATTTTTGGGTCGGCTTCAACCAAGATCAAGGGACATGGTACCTACAAAATAAAAACAAAATTTTAAAAAAAAACCCGAGGGTTGGTGAAAGCCCTTCCATACGTTCTTGGTTCTTGATACAAATGGTATAATTACCTTTTGCTTGAATTGTCCAATATCTTCCTAAGCTTTGACCACTGATGCACTATAAGAAAACAGAGAAAATATATTAGCCAAAATTCAGTTTCAAGAAAAGTTCATTCTCGTAGCATCGTAATGTGATTGTTAGATACAAAATGACCTCCGTGGCCTAAGGCCTGATATACAACAGTAAGAGTCAAGAAAGAAAAGCTTTATTTCATACCTTTTTCCAAACTAAAGTCGCCCACAACCTGAATGAGTGCGTCTATTAGCAATTATCACACTCACAATCCGTGAGGGTTTTTTCCGATTAGTTACAAAAAGCAAAAGAAAAAAAAATTGTACCCTGACCCTTATTGGTGCAAGATCATCAGCTCAGACAGGTGAACAATCAACTAAATAGGATCCGTCCGCCATGGTTGCAACCATAATAAGTTGCCATGCCAAGATGCGGACAATCTGTAACACCCCAAAAATCGGGTCCAGCGGAAGCATACATGTCACTGGGGCGCTACTCAATTGGTATCACAACACAAGGTACAAAGAACAGTTTCACCTTAACCGTTTAGAAGAAAGTTTCATTATCAAACAGTTAAGTTTACATCATCTGAAAATAGTGTGGAAGTAAGGCCCAAAATGATTAAAGCGGGCCCAAATATAAATATCAGAGACGTCTATGACCATGCCCCTTTCCAAGCGCCTCCAGAAATAAGTTATCACCTTAAACCTGAAAATACATGCTAAAAGGGGTCAGCTTACGCTGGTGAGTTAACAGGTTTTAGTTTAAAAACAGTATGGTTGAACCAAAAGGTTTTCGAGTTCAAATCATCGATCACAAACAAGTCAAGTCCAACGTAGGCTAACACTGCCTAAGTCATAGTTCCATAACCAAATCCGCAAATAATAACATAGTTAAACATCTCGAACCATAATCAATCATACAAGCACTACACTCATATAGTGTCACGCAAGTTTAACTGTTACGCTGGCTAAGTCACAAAAGTCAAAACACATAACAGCTTCCTATAGGTGCACACTATAGTAGTTTATAGGCACAGGGGCCCTTAGTAATAGGCACAAATGCCCTAGTTACTAGTTAGGCACAACAAGCCCTTGTATATAATAACCATAGCCAGCTCGCGTAACAGTATCATATCAATTTCAGGCCACATCAATCAATAAACAGGTAAACACATAACGCATTCAAGTAACTAGATCAGATATAGCCAAATATTACGTTGGAGCAAACAAATCATGTTTCAAGTAAAAACAAGTATTGATGTTAAGTAGAAAAGAGCATGTATTCTCCCCCAAAATAGTTAGAAAACCGGTAAAAGTAGGGGCCATGAACTCACCTTAGCCACAGCAATGCAAGATCACAACTGATACGACTGGCATCGAGAAGCAAAACACAACAATCTCAAGACATACGTCACGACAGTTCCAAGATGTACAGGTATAACGGTACACGGAGGTATAAGCACAGCGGTACACAACGGTCTAGGATCGGCACAACCTAATACGTATACAGTTATCTCAAAATACAGCTCGCATAATTATAAAGTCTATAAAAGACAAGGTGTCGTAGTTTTCGTGGATTACTCGATTTCAAAACTTCATCAAAAGCTTAGTATCAACGTTTCCTGTGGTGTGGTAAAAAAATATGGACTCGACATACAACTCACGCCAAAGAGAAATAGGCATCGACATAGTCGAGAGAATACTAACGATAACTCAAACCAAAAAAGACAAACCTAGAAGCTCACGACAAATAAACACCTCAAGTAATTAAATCAGTTTGTACGTTTTGACATTTACCACATTATCCCAAATAATTTGTATAAAATATAAACGTTTTATAAATAGAAATAAGTTTAACTAATAAAATTAGTTTTTCTCAAATCGTTGTAAATTTAGTTAACCAAGTTTGATATTTCAATACTTTATAAGCTTTATGTTTCGTTATTATTTGCGTAAATATTAGCTTTTTGGCTTATTGAACATTTTGTGTCCGATTCGTGTTTAATATATTAAATTCTTAATATATTATACCGTCTTGTCCCCAAAATGTCCAATAACGTCAATCGTCCAATACCGTAAATCCAATAACGATCCATAATCATCCAAGTGTCCAAGTATAATAGCCATAAGCTAAGTATTTATTCCGTAATCAAATCCAAATCACGATTCCAAGTATTATCGAAAAGGTACCAATAACTCAAACACACCAAACAATTTTATTAAACCACCTAGTTTCTTTATAAATTTTTATTGGGCTTGACCCAATATATTCCTCCAAAAGCACCCATTATTAAATATATGGGCTTCGGCCCAAATAACATCAAGTGCACCCTTAGTAAAAAAAAAACTTTGATACCAAACCGACAGTAACCTACACGGTTTCATTTTCCAAAATAAACAAATCCAACTCCAAATACAATCAAACCGAGCCACATATACTTTATACTTTTCGGACCAAGAATACTCACCTCGCCGAGACCACGAGGTCTCGGCTTCGAACCATGACCGAAACCAAATAACCAAAACAGACCAAGAATAGGCCACGCCTCCAACTTAATTTCACATTACGACACCATAACTAAAATTAAAAACATAACATCCCCCTTATGCCGAGACTTGAGAGGTCTCGGCTTCAACTCTGCAAACAGTAACAACCAACGGACTCAAACAACCACCAATTCCAACAACAAACATACTACGGGTGATTTCTCTTTTCCGAGTACAACACAAGCACAACCATAACACCCTAATTCGAATCAGTATCTAGATAACCACATATTTGCAAGACCGAAACAAGACCCTAATGGGTCGACCCTAAATCCATGTATGGGTTAAACTCGACCCGAGACCACAAAAATCAAACAAGAACTCGTTGACTCGACTCAGCACAATAATCAAGCAACACCATTATCAGTTAAGTCTTACCACACGAAACCATATGTCTCAAACGTTTAAATCCGGTTTTTACCACAAAAACAAGGTAACTTGGTTTCAAATCCACGAAAAACTATAACAAAATGATCGGTTCATAAAGTAAATAAATAAATAGATAAATAAGAGATGGATTTCTCAGTTTTACCATGACGAGAAAGAGAAAGAGGGGAGGGGAAAAGACGGCGGCTGTGGTGGCGCGTGGTGACAGCCTTGGTGGCTGTGTGGCGTCCTCAAACTAACACCAACAAAATACTCGATCTGAAGCACCTTCAACCTCATGGATTAATGGCGTTGTGGTGGTGGAAAGTGTTCTTGAAGCGCGTGTAGTAGTTAAATGGAGTGTGGAGATCACGTGGATAGGTTTGGTGGTGGCGGGGGAAAATTACTGCAGGGACTATTGTTGTAATTTTGGCAATCTTTCTTGAAATGAGGCTCGAGGCTCGTTTAAGATAGCAAACGATCGGTTCAATACATGAGAATTTCACCACTGCGCTCAGAATAATTTTTCCAATAAAAATGACTATTCATACGCCTCGTTTCTCATGGATAATAAAATATTCAAATCAAATCGTCGGTTGTGCCAGTACGCGTTGTGTACAAATTTCACATTTCGCGAGATAGATTTCACGTTTTAGAGTCAAAAGAGTCCGGAAAGGTTCGTAAATGAAAAACCCAGATAATCTCGTATAGAAATAAATCTGGAAAATTACGAGTTGTTACAGCCTCACCTCCTTAACGGAATCGCGACCTCGCGATTCGATTCAAGTTACTCGTTATGGTTGAAAAGAGATGAGTACATACACACGAGGATTCGTCGTCACGTTCTCACGTGAATTCAGGACTTTTTCACGAGCTTCGACGAGTTTTGTCGACAGGGATGCGACTTTACTAAAGTCGTTCGACTTCACGGTTCATGATTTAGATAGGTTACTCAACAAGGTTTAAACGTTCATAAATCTGGATCTTTCCCGGAGGAATAGCGGTTGCCTCATCGGCAAGTCATTTCTTCACATTGTACATAAATACGTTGCGAACACTGCTGAGTCCTGACGGTAGCTCGAGCCTGTGTGCTACCGGTTCAACTCTAGCAAGGGTTTCAAAAGAATCAATATAGCGAGGATTAAGCTTTCCACGTTTACAAAACATATCACACCTTCTCATGGTGAATCTTTAAGCATAATCTGGGATTTAACTAGGAAT
This sequence comes from Artemisia tridentata subsp. tridentata, assembly GCA_021014915.2. Lineage (NCBI taxonomy): Eukaryota > Viridiplantae > Streptophyta > Magnoliopsida > Asterales > Asteraceae > Artemisia > Artemisia tridentata. The sequence goes on along the minus strand of CP139508.1, from coordinate 255,850,586 downwards.
TCAATGGGTTTACGTCATTTTTTTTCAGCATAGTTGTTCTGACGATTTGTGAGCAGCTTGTAACTTGGTTCTGATCTGAACGATTTTCTCGGTAGTCTCGTGAACAAGTTCAGGGTTGGTAAGTTGGGTATCCCCAACTTCTACCCATCAAGTCGGCGGTCGGCACATGCGACCATAAGGTGCCTCAAACGGTGCCATTGGAATACTAGAGTCGTAAGTATCGTTTAAGATAATTTGGCCAACAGGAGGTTTCGATACCAACTATTGCCAAATTACGCAGGAACACAACATGTCCTCTAACATTTGAATAATTTTTCCACTTTGGCCATCAGTCTGGAGATGATACACAGTATTCATCTCCAAATCTGTTCTCATGGCTCTTTGGAGTGATTTCCGGGAATTTGATGTGAAACAACTATCCCGATCAGAGAATGGTAAGAGTCGACACTCTATACCGGGTAATGATTTCATATGAGTATGGACGAGCAAGTTTGCCAATACTGTAGTTTCATTGATTAGAGAAGGTGAGTAGATTAGGTAGGATTATCAACAATAACTCTGGTAGCAGCGCTAGATTTACCTCCAAGGTGTCGTTTATGATATAATTCATTATCCGGTAAGAAAGTAGCAAGGATCACTGGTACTTCCGAGGAACGAGTGAGAAGTTGGGCGGTTGTCCCAAGGAATCGCGGTTTCAGTTACTCCTTAGAGTCTCAAGATTTCTGTTGGGCATGGAATCTCTACCAAATAGAGAGTTTAGCAAGTTCAAGGTAAAATTCTGAGGGAAGATGTTGATTGCTACTAGCAATCAGTCGGTTGAATCAGTAATGTACAAGGTACTCAAAACGGAAGGTACAACATTGATTGAACAGCTTCTATTGCATAACATAGATTGAGCACAAGGCTTAGGGTAGAGGCGACTGTAACAAGGCCTCAATAAAACAAGGCCGAATAACAGATCCAAATCCAAGATGACGTCCAAAATCACAAAATTACACAATCCAAATTCAATCAGAATCAAAGCCAATCCAAACATAGCCAAAATCAAATCCCAAACGTAGCCAAAATCAAATCCAAAACGTGGCCAAAATCGAATCCAAACATTTCAGTAAGCTCGGACGGGCTTATAATGCTCTTAAGGGGTTACAAATAAGTAACTCGGATTCAAACGATGCCAATCGGATCTAACTCGACCCGATGCAAAATACGGCCAGACGGCGGCAAACAGGATTTCCATATAATGGAGACGTATAGCGGTGCCAAGGGCATTACGGTTCACGCGGTGTTGTGTTGCCATTGTGTAGTGTGTGTGGAAGTAAAATTCAATGTCCGTCTACACACGCGAAACTGTACCATTTCAAAAATCTAAAAGTCAACCCGGACATAATTCCGTTATAACTACTCTGAGTATTGCAAAATTCACCTCTGAGTCGGACATAGGTGATCAGGCTATGTCCCACTGTCCCTGGTTGAATATAGGTGATCAGTCTATATTCACCTGAGGTTCAATGAATTTTGGAATACTAAGCCTATTTATACTAGTAGTATGTCCGTTACATCCAAAATCATTCCCAAAACCAAGACAAATGTACAAACTCGACATTCAATAGTGAGATTACGCAAGGAATTAGCGTAACTCAGTGACAGGTACGGTGCGTGCATAAGCATATGGAAATGCTTATAGTGAATAGTTAAAACGAGTGGATATAAAATATCCAAGAGTCAGGCACACGTCTCAAACAAATATATAACCAAGCATCTCATCAAACAACTCGTCAAATATTTCATGAATATCTCATCTAGTATCATCAATTATCTCGTCATATCAATTAAATCCTCAAGTAAAATCATACGCGAGGCATCAGCTTGGCAGGCAGGCATGTGGCGGTCATAGGGTTAAGCTTTCATGAAAGTGGTTATAGTCCAGGTTTTAGAAAATAAACCCAGTTCTCTATAACCTGGCTCTGATACCAATTTGTAACACCCCGAAAAACGGGTCCAGCGGAAGCATACATGTCACTGGGGCGCTACTCAATTGGTATCACAACACAAGGTACAAAGAACGGTTTCACCTTAACCGTTTAGAAGAAAGTTTCATTATCAAACAGTTAAGTTTACATCATCTGAAAATAGTGCGGAAGTAAGGCCCAAAACGATTAAAGCGGTCCCAAATATAAATATCAGAGTCGTCTATGACCATGCCCCTTGCCAAGCGCCTCCAGAAATAAGTTATCACCTTAAACCTGAAAATACATGCTAAAAGGGGTCAGCTTACGCTGGTGAGTTAACAGGTTTTAGTTTAAAAACAGTATGGTTGAACCAAAAGGTTTTCGAGTTCAAATCATCGATCACAAACAAGTCAAGTCCAACGTAGGCTAACACTGCCTAAGTCATAGTTCCATAACCAAATCCGCAAATAATAACATAGTTAAACATCTCGAACCATAATCAATCATACAAGCACTACACTCATATAGTGTCACGCAAGTTTAACTGTTACGCTGGCTAAGTCACAAAAGTCAAAACACATAACAGCTTCCTATAGGTGCACACTATAGTAGTTTATAGGCGCAGGGGCCCTTAGTAATAGGCACAAATGCCCTAATTACTAGTTAAGCACAACAACCCCTTGTATATAATAACCATAGCCAGCTCGCGTAACAGTATCATATCAGTTTCAGGCCACATCAATCAATAAACAGGTAAACACATAACGCATTCAAGTAACTAGATCAGATATAGCCAAATATTACGTTGGAGCAAACAAATCATGTTTCAAGTAAAAACAAGTATTGATGTTAAGTAGAAAAGAGCATGTATTCTCCCCCAAAATAGTTAGAAAACCGGTAAAAGTAGGGGCCATGAACTCACCTTAGCCACAGCAATGCAAGATCACAACTGATACGACTGGCATCGAGAAGCAAAACACAACAATCTCAAGACATACGTCACGACAGTTCCAAGATGTACAGGTATAACGGTACACGGAGGTATAAGCACAGCGGTACACAACGGTCTAGGATCGGCACAACCTAATACGTATACAGTTATCTCAAAATACAGCTCGCATAATAATAAAGTCTATAAAAGACAATGTGTCATAGTTTTCGTGGATTACTCGATTTCAAAACTTCATCAAAAGCTTAGTATCAACGTTTTGTGTGGTGTGGTAAGAAAATATGGACTCGACATACAACTCACACCAAAGAGAAATAGACATCGACATAGTCGAGAGAATACTAATGAGAACTCAAACCAAAGAAGACAAACGTAGAAGCTAACGAAAAATAAACACCTCAAGTAATTAAATCAGTTTGTACGTTTCGACATTTACCCCGTTATCCCAAATAATTTGTTTAAAACATAAACGTTTTATAAATAGAAATAAGTTTAACTAATAAAATTAGTTTTTCTCAAATCGTTGTGAATTTAGTTAACCAAGTTTGATATTTCAATACTTTATAAGCTTTATGTTTCGTTATTATTTGAGTAAATATTAGCTTTTTGGCTTATTGAACATTTTGTGTCCGATTCGTGTTTAATATATTAAATTCTTAATATATTATACCGTCCTGTCCCCAAAATGTCCAATAACGTTGTCACACCCCCAAAATCGGGTCCAGCGGAAGCATACATGCCACTGGGGTGCAACTCAATTGGTATCACAACACAAGTGTAAAGAACGGTTTTCACATCAATCATTTAGAATATATTTGAGAAGTCAAAAGTGTTAAATTTACATTATGAAAAGTGGTGCGGAAGTTGGCCCATAAAATAAGTTAAGCGGTCCCAAATGTTTATCAGAGTCTTCTATGACCATGCCATGCCCTGCCAAAAGCCTCCAGTAGCGTGCTATTGCTTGGTTCCTGAAAATACATGCTAAAGTGTCAACACGAGGTTGGTGAGTTCATAGAGTTTGCTATAAATAAGTTGAAAAGCCTTTAGAGAAAGTTTCCACAGCATAGGCATTGTAAATCCACTCAGTTCCAAGCCCCGCCCATAAGAGACTTGCAACCTGTATGTTTACAACCCAATGCCAACATAGTAAGAGTAAGACATGTAACTATACGATATGCGTTCTATAACACTAGAAGACCTTATGCTGCTCACGAGGAGACTTATCAACGCTGCTCACTAGGAGACTTATCAATGCTGCTCACGAGGAGACTTATGTTCGGCTACCCCAAGTGTTTGATACTTAGGTCCGCGATATGATTCGTTCGGCTACCCCAAGTGTTTGATACTTAGGTCCGCGATATGATTCGTTCGGCTACCCCAAGTGTTTGATACTTAGGTCCGCGATATGATTCGTTCGGCTACCCCAAGTGTTTGATACTTAGGTCCGCGATATGATTCGTTCGGCTACCCCAAGTGTTTGATACTTAGGTCCGCGATATGATTCGTTCGGCTACCCCAAGTGTTTGATACTTAGGTCCGCGATATGCTTTCAAGAATAACGCAACTAAGTTTAACACAATCATGTATGTAAGCAAACAGTTTAAGCATGTATCTCCCCCAAAAGTTCAAAACGTATAAAGAAAGGGGCTATGAAACTCACCTGATGCGATAGCAACAATGATAATAATGGATAAGATGAAATGAGGCTCGATCTCTAACCGCGACCTATTATGAATGATATGATCTAAGGTAAGCAAATGAAATGATTCTACTCATGCAATTACGTATGTTAACGATACCACTCGTTAGTTTTGAAAATAACGTTTATCGTCGAAAACTACATTTTTGACGTCTCGCTAAGTCATGAACTACTTTTCGTGTAAATATGTTGAAATGATACTCTATGATCCTCGTTTGATGTTTAATCGCCAAATAAAATAGTTTCGTCGCAAAATAACCCTTTTTACAACTTGTGAAAATATGACCAAACGGCCTCGCAAAACTAGTCGCAAAATATTGTACGTTAAGAGTTAGGAATAGAACTTGACGTTTTTGAAATCCTTGTAACATAATCTCTCAGCCGTCTCCTATGAGTTTTGGTCATACGTGACTCGATCAACGGAAAAATAGCTCGCAACATGGTGACTTGAAAGAAAAACTGTTTTACACTTGGACTATATTTTGCTATTAGAAGCGGTCAAAATTAAATAAGTTTCGCCGGGTTTTCAAACGTGTATATCTTGGTCGTTATAAGTCCGTTTTCTATGTTCTTTATATCCACGGAATCGTGGGACAACGTACTAACCTATTTTTGGTAAGTCAGGACGGCTAGATCAAGTTTTATGCTCAAATTTGCCCGTGAGTACTGTTCATCAGCAAGCTATTTCCAGAAAATATAGTTTTCGTCGTTAACTTGTTTTTAGCGTATCTCCTTCGTTATAAACTCGTTTTTATCCCCGTTTTCGGCCATAGTTTCGTCTCGGAATGTATTTTCTAAATCTTTGGTCCAAAGTTACCCAAAACCCACTGAGTTTCCCACGTTTTGCATTTAAGGACAGTAGGTATATATACTGTTCAAAACTTGGTTTCCTAGTTACTAACTTGTACAAAAACCAACCAAACAACTTCAAATGATCCCAAATCCTACCATACATATTCTTAGGGTGACATGGGGTCCTAAACATCATCAACCTTGCTAATCTACCAAGGATCTCATAAGGATGTTAATAAAACTTATAGATCTAGGGTTTATTATGAAAATGAACAAAGTGGTATAGATAACTTGTATTTTGCATGATCAATCATCAATATAACATGAAAAACAATAGATTGAAAGTATGAAAAGATTAGAAAGATGTCCTTGAAGCTTACTTGATGATTGGACGAGCTAGGATGAAAAATGACCACAACCTTGGAGTTTTTATTGCAAAACTCTAACAAGGAAGGTATTTGGGACATGTCTAACACTCGATCTTGGAAAAATTATGGGATCTCCTTGGTCTTGTGGTTGTGCCGTGAGCTAGAGAGAAGAAAGGAGAGGGTTTTGTGATTTTTTTCTAAAAAAATGTGCTAGTTTATGCTTTATATAGGTCCAATGGCATTTTGGTAATTTTGATGGAAGGGTAAAATGGTAATTTCACTAGGTCTTTGAAATATCTAGATATTTTTCAGAAAATATCTAGATATTTTAGGCTGGATACTTATCTTGACTTACGGAGTGAGTTTTGGTCCCGTCAATTGCTAACTGTAAGTCGTAAAGTCATAAAACTTAAAACCGGGTATCCTAAAATTCCTAAATTCATGAAAATGTCACGGAAGGTGGAAAACATATATTTCTCTTGTTGGTAATGTTGTTTGGACATATCGGGATGCCTTAATGACGTTTAAACCTTAAAGTAAGTCTCGGACACGGCTTCGTGATTCTTGCAGAAATTATCCGACGAGTACCAAAATCTCGGGTTATCATTAAAATAGTTTAACTTACGAGAATATGAAATAAAAAATTTTGGAATGAATAGTGCCAGTGAATAGTAAAAATGAATAGTAACTCGTGAATAGTAAATTGTCGAGGTTCGGAAAAATGGTCTGAAATTACGAGTTGTGACAAACGTCAATCGTCCAATGCCGTAAATCCAATAACGATCCATAATCATCCAAATGTCCAAGTTTAGTAGCCATAAGCTAAGTATTTATTCTGTATTCAAATCCAAATCACGATTCCAAGTATTATCCGAAACGTACCAATAACTCAAACACACCAAACAATTTTATTAAACTACCAAGTTTCTTTATAAATTTTTATTGGCCTTAACCCAATATATTCCTCCAAAAGCACCCATTATTAAATATATGGGCTTCGGCCCAAATAACATCAAGTGCACCCTTAGTAAAAAAAAACTTTGATACCAAACCGACAATAACCTACATGGTTTCAATTTCCAAAATAAACAAATCCAACTCCAAATACAATCAAACCGAGCCACACATACTTTATACTTTTCGGACCAAGAATACTCACCTCGCCGAGACCACGAGGTCTCGGCTTCGAACCATGACCGAAACCAAATAACCAAAACAGACCAAGAATAGGCCACGCCTCCAACTTAATTTCACATTACGACACCATAACTAAAATTAAAAACATAACAGCCCCCTTATGCCGAGACCATGAGAGGTCTCGGCTTCAACTCTGCGAACAGTAACAACCAACGGACTCAAACAACCACCAATTCCAACAACAAACACCCTACGGGTGATTTCTCTTTTCCGAGTACAACACAAGCACAACCATAACACCCCAATTCGAATCAGTATCTAGATAACCACATATTTGCAAGACCGAAACAAGACCCTAATGGGTCGACCCTAAATCCATGTATGGGTTAAACCCGACCCGAGACCACAAAAATCAAACAAGAACTCATTCAGTTTTGTCACACTCACTGAGTCAACTCGACCGAGTTGACTCGACTCAGCACAATAATCAAGCAACACCATTATCAGTTAAGTCTTACCACACGAAAACATATATCTCAAACGTTTAAATCTGGTTTTTACCACAAAAACAAGTTAACTTGGTTTCAAATCCACGAAAAACTATAACAAAATGATCGGTTCATAAAGTAAATAAATAAATAGATAAATAATAGATGGCTTTCTCGGTTTTACCATGACGAGAAAGAGAAAGAGGGGAGGGGAAAAGACGGCGGCTGTGGTGGCGCGTGGTGACAGCCTTGGTGGCTGTGTGGCGTCCTCAAACTAACACCAACAAAATACTCGATCTGAAGCACCTTCAACCTCATGGATTAATGGCGTTGTGGTGGTGGAAAGTGTTCTTGAAGCGCGTGTAGTAGTTAAATGGAGTGTGGAGATCACGAGGATGGGTTTGGTGGTGGCGGGGGAAAATTACTGCAGGGACTATTGTTGTAATTTTGGCAATCTTTCTTGAAATGAGGCTCGGGCTCGTTTAAGATAGCAAACGATCGGTTCAAGACACGAGAATTTCACCACTGCGCTCAGAATAATTTTTCCAATAAAAATGACTATTCATACGCCTCATTTCTCATGGATAATAAAATATTCAAATCAAATCGTCGGTTGTGCCAGTACGTGTTGTGTACAAATTTCACGTTTCGCGAGATAGATTTCACGTTTTAGAGTCAAAAGAGTCCGGAAAGGTTCATAAATGAAAAACATAGATAATCTCGTATAGAAATAAATATGGAAAATTACGAGTTGTTACACAATCTTAGCTTTATCGAATTCACTCAGACACATCACAGCCTACTATAATTGTTATCACCATCACTCGCATCTCATAAACGTACATGTATTTCACTTGGCACATGACTATTTTTTGGCAAAAAAAAACCGAAAAAAGAGGATACATTCTCCCACATACTTGTAAATCAAGTATCTATATACATAGGAACTTATAATTTAACATACGTCTACATAACAAATGAGATGATAGTATTATGCAAATATATGTCAAAGTTATGCAATCTTCTGGTTAATAAATGATGTAACCACCTGGGCCATCTTCTGGTTAATATAAGATATAACTACCTTTGCGTTAACAGTAACCACCTTTTTGACCAATTAAATTCACTACCCGTTTCGAGTCGTTACATAAATTGTACTGCCCTACCCATTATGCCACCTCTATCAATAAAGATAATTATAAGTTTATAAGTCATACTAATGTCAATGGAACATATGTGTATTAAGTTTATAAAATGTACAAACAGTGGAGCTACCAATCGAAACCGACCATAACTGATATGGCACTTCTACTTTAATAAATGCTACTCAAATTTTTAAAACACACAAATGAAAATCAACATTTGCCAATATAGATCCAAATTACGTAAGCTTGATTTCTTCAATCTCAAATGATCAAAAAACAGAACCTTAACAATCATGAAAATATCAATTGCTAATAGAAACAGAATTACCAATTGTGTACCATTGATCCAGGGATGTCATGCATACGCTAGTTTTATTAATTTTGGAGGACTTTTAGTTGCACACTTGCATGTATATATTTGAAAGGCCATGTAACAAATGGGCTGGCAACTTTCTGGGAGGGCCACGTATAACAAAACTACAACAATTACCTTTATCATATCAATGAAATTACCTTATAATCCAATACTCTAAGGGGGCCATGACCCTTCATGGTCCCTTAATAGCTCCGCCTTTGTACACTGATGAACTCAAATAAGTACATTTTATTATCATCATTTATCCTATTTATTTGGCTTGTTTGATTATATTATATATGAGAATTGATACGTTAATGTTTACTTTTGTAATTCTCAGGTAAAAACAAGTATTATGTGAAACTTGGCGATTTTGGACTAATTATGGAGCAAAACAAGCAAGATGTTAAGAGTCTACTGAAATGTACAAGATCAAGATCATTCTGCTCCAGATACGCCGCAACATACTTTTTTACATACGGCGTATCACTATCAAGATTACACAAGTTACAATCCAAGACAGCAAAGGACATGCGCCGCATAGAGAAATGGAGTTACGCCGCATCTTAAGGCGGTGTACGAATATTCCTGAATATATTAATCTTGGACCCCACGCGAAGTTAAGTCAATGCGCCGCATCTACTTATCCTATGCGCCGCATCTAACCCTCAGACATAAACTATAAATACCCCAAAGTCAGACGAATTTTGTGTGCAAGATACCATACGTACGAGTACCAAACCAGAGACGAATTCAGACGTATTAGCAGCACAAGACACACCTTGAACAAAGATACAAGAGCTGTAAGAAGGTCCTGCATGTATTCAATTCATTAAGTTGTTTAGTTTTATTGTATTAGTACACTTTAATTCATCAGGATTGATGGGCTGATGTCATGTGACTACGGAATATCATGCGCACCCCTTAAAATTGCTTTCCCATTAATTAAAGTTTATATGTTGATGTCTTTGGTGACTTTTATTAGTGCATTGATAACCTCTGTGTCTAGCTGAGCATTGCTTGGGTCGCCATGCCCCTTCCTCGCCTATCTATTCTATCGTTTCTAGGATAGTAGGATAGACATAAGTGATCATTAAGGGTTTACTCGCCGATAAGATTAGAGCCAACGAGAAAGGGTTAATTATATACACTTCATATAAAACTAGCAATAAAACAAGTGACAAGCTACTTAATTATCAGGACAGGTCTTCTTATTGTCTCAAGTATCTATCTGTGTACGTGTGTGCTAATCGCTGATTCGTGCTCATTAGTTTAGTTTACTATTTAATCATAACCAAACCGTGCCAGTCTCTCAGGCTGAACCCCCCTTGCGTTAGATTAGGTTGTATAGCTAACTTAGGATATTAAAATACTGATTAGAATAACTAGATAATACGTTCCACTCTTAGTGATCCACACTCTACTTACCATTATATTCATACTGACCGGGTACACTGCTCGTTAAGTGTGTATGTTATTGATAAGTCGGCTAAATATAAATTTAAAACTTGAGTAGGCATTAATACTGCTAAACCGCAATGACACATCACGCTCCATCAAGTTTTTGGCGCCGCTACCGGGGAGTGAATTGTTATTACCTGTTAATTTGATTAGTATTTTAATTAGGTTTTTCTTTTTAGTTTTTTTTAGATTCTAACCACTAACCCTGTTATATATTAGATAGATTGCATTCATTGTATAGTTTGCATATTTTCTGTTTTTGTGTGTTTTTGTTTTCTGTAATTTTTGTTTCTCTTTGTTTATTTTTATTTTTGTTTTTCTTTTCTGTAATTTTCTGCATTCTGCTATCGTTGTACTGTGCTAATACATACGATACGGCGCATTTGTTTTCACAGATACGGCGTATTGTATTTAATTTTTATAAAATACAACGCGTTTAATAAATTCGAGTACGACGCATCTTTCCCCAAGATACGGCGTATTCTGTTTTAAATAAGAAATTTTTCTAAACCCTAACGCCATACGACGCATCTGTTTTCACAGATACGGCGTATTTTCTATTTAAATTAAAAACAGTTTTTCGAATTATTAAACAGATACGACGCATCGATCTTTATCGATACGGCGCATCTACTAAATCAAAAATCTTGTATTTTGAAACGTAACGAAAATACGGCGCATTAGCTTTTGTTAATACGACGCATTTAATTTTAATAAATATAATCGATTTTTGATAATTTAAACTTGATACGGCGCATTCTTATTCATAAGCGGCGTATCTGTTTTCTGAATAAAAGTTTGATTTATTTTTAACGATTATAAGATACGGCGAATCCTATTTATTGGATACGGTGCATCGTCTTCAGATATCAGCAAAATTTTATTTATCCCGAACTAAGAAATTCTAATCAACTTTCCTGTCTCTTAGAAAATTTTTACTTCGAAGCCTATTTGTTCTATGTTTCAGGAATGATGATTGATCTTCTCCCAAGCTGGTTCGGAGGATCAAGGATCAAACTTACAATCGACGAGATTATATCAAAGTTTGCCCAAGAAAGCGGAAAGGAACTATTGCTGAAAGAACAAAACAATATGATTAGAGAAGTGACGATTGAAGTGCACCAATTGTCAAGGGTGATTAAAGGAGTTTTGTTCCAAAGGCACGACCTAAAGGGAAATACCTTGATAATTACATCGACAACGCTGATAACGAAGTTGTCGAGTTTGAACCAGAACTACTGAAAATAAGGAGCTGAATGTGAGTCTAACTTAAAGACTCTGGAATAAAGACAAGTGCTGACCGGGAGACAACCCGGAAAATAAAAATTTTTACTTTTCTGTTCTGTGTCGAGTCTGTCAGACCTGCAGAAGATACGGCGCATCTCCATCATAAGATGCGACGCATCACTTGCAATGGTCATATCTTACTTTAAAACTTTCTGTCAGTTTATTTAATGCGGCGCATCCCTGGTTAAGGATGCGACGCATCTTTTATTCTGATTCGTATTTATTCCAGGCTCGATACGGCGTATCTTCTTCCATAAGATACGGCGTATCGACTGACCTGATGATTTTCATTTTAATTTTTTAGTTTTATTTTTACTAACTACTAATGTATTATACAAGTTTGAACCTTCTTAACTCAGGTGTGTTAAAGTCTGAATGGTATTATAGATTCCTGCACTCTTGTGGATACATCATTTTTGAAGCTTAAACGTTCTCATCCACAAGAAAGTTGATTTTTGCTCTTATACGAATAATGGAGGATCATACCGAGCAAATCTCAGGGGAGTTTTTCTGTTCTAATTCTTTTATTTTTCAGTTTTTAATCTTTGACACAAACAACGAGGACGTTGTTTAACTTAAGTGGGGGGATTGGAGAATTAGAACACTTACTTGTCCTAAACTTTTTCAAAATATGCTTAAAATATACTTAATATGCTTTAATTTTAACATTTTTATAGCATGTTTTTGTTTAAAGTCTAAATTACATAGCTGCACACATAACATTATTTCCAAAAATTGTGAACTTATCAAAATTCACAAATCTATGAGTGTGCCGGTGACTTGTAAACTTTAGAACTTGGCTTATATACTATTCGAGACCACCATAATAAGTATTATCTATATAATTGGAATGACTTGTCTAAATTGGTAAATTTCTAGGATTACACCCAAATAGCCTTTATATGTTATGTGATATTAACTAACTACACTGGTTAGTTAACCCCCGTATAAAACCTTTGTTACTCTCACTTTTAGAGTAAGATACCCCTAGAAAAACACTCAGAGCCATTCCTTTCGTTTCTTACACCTTTGTTATAATGTTTCGATACACCCTTACACCTTAGCCTACCCCGTAGATTAAAATCCGTGGTTAATTGCTTTAGGCAAAGTGTGTTTACTTACATTACCTGTGTTCGCGTGCGTAATTCATTATCTTTGGTTAGGTCAGGAAATTGCACAATGCAATTGGTATGAAAGTAAATATTGTATAACTTTGAGTTTATTTTTCGTGTGTTTGCTACTTTCACTATTACAGTTATTTCTGAAAGTATGAAGAGTATGAAAAAATTATCCGGAAAAATAGTGATAGTAAAGTTGTGAAATTTTACACATATATGTTGATGTTAAAAAAAAAAAAAAAAAAAAAAAAAAAAAAAAAAAAAAAAAAAAATAGAAGGAAAAGTTGGATGTTTGTTTTAACCAACTTATGTAAAGTTTTGTATTAAGTGGCTGATATCACCACTAGTTGTTGTATATTATATTTATTGATTGAATGGGAGTTGGCAGTTATGGGAACGCCAACTAGGATTATTCTTTGATTAAGATATTGTTGAGCATAATTCGTGTCTACCTAAAGCGTGTGTTTCAAGTGTTAAAGCGTGAGTTATTCAATGATATGAGTCTTATTCATGGGATGGTTGGGAAAGTGATTAACCACACTTAGGATTTTAATTTATCTGTTTTGTTTATTTTTCATTTTACACCAATTTTTATCCCAAATATTATCCATACCCTACATCATTCTTTATCCAAACCTTTGATTTATTGAGATTAGGGATTTGAGCAATCTTAAGTATCGTAGTCGTGGATTCGGCTATGTATTTATGATTTTGTCGCCCTTTTTGATATAATATTATTGGTGAAGATTACTTGGTCCTATCTTTAGCCTATTCGAGTTAAGGATTTGAGCAATTGCAAGTATCGTGATCGTGGATTCGATCATGTATTTGTGATTTTGTCGCCTTTTCTGGATTATGAGATCGATAGAGATTAAAAAGGATGATCAACCCTTAACCAACAAACCCTTTTTACCGCTTTAGACTTGTCATTCCTTGGCTTTAGTGAGGGAGATGCGTATACTTGCCAAGCTTATGATAGAATATTCGTCACGACTGGACAGTTAAACGATTAGATTTGCTTTTATCAAAATATTTTATTTTATTTCTAATTCGTTAAGTGTTTGGTTGTGCAATGACAAAACGAATACATGCTTAAATATAAAAATAAATCCTAATATCTTTTAGGATACATTTTCAAAAGATTTATTCTAAGGTTTACTTGGGGACAAGTAAAGTTCAAGTGGGGGGATATTTGATGAACTTTAATAAGTACATTTTATTATCATCATTTATCCTATTTATTTGACTTGTTTTATTATATTATATATGAGAATTGATACGTTAATGTTTACTTTTGTAATTCTCAGGTAAAAACAAGTATTATGTGAAACTTGGCGATTTTGGACTAATTATGGAGCAAAACAAGCAAGATGTTAAGAGTCTACTGATATGTACAAGATCAAGATCATTCTGCTCCAGATACGCCGCAACATACTTTTTTACATACGGCGTATCACTATCAAGATTACACAAGTTACAATCCAAGACAGCAAAGGACATGCGCCGCATAGAGAAATGGAGTTACGCCGCATCTTAAGGCGGTGTACGAATATTCCTGAATATATTAATCTTGGACCCCACGCGAAGTTAAGTCAATGCGCCGCATCTACTTATCCTATGCGCCGCATCTAACCCTCAGACATAAACTATAAATACCCCAAAGTCAGACGAATTTTGTGTGCAAGATACCATACGTACGAGTACCAAACCAGAGATGAATTCAGACGTATTAGCAGCACAAGACACACCTTGAACGAAGATACAAGAGCTGTAAGAAGGTCCTGCATGTATTCAATTCATTAAGTTGTTTAGTTTTATTATATTAGTACACTTTAATTCATCAGGATTGATGGGCTGATGTCATGTGACTACGGAATATCATGCGCACCCTTAAAATTGCTTTCCCATTAATTAAAGTTTATATGTTGATGTCTTTGGTGACTTTTATTAGTGCATTGATAACCTCTGTGTCTAGCTGAGCATTGCTTGGGTCGCCATGCCCCTTCCTCGCCTATCTATTCTAGCGTATACGAAACGTGGGCATCACAAATGCTCAATATTCTAGGATAGTGGGATAGACATAAGTGATCATTAAGAGTTTACTCGCCGATAAGATTAGAGCCAACGAGAAAGGGTTAATTATATACACATCATATAAAACTAGCAATAAAACAAGTGACAAGCTACTTAATTATCAGGACATGTCTTCTTATTGTCTCAAGTATCTATCTGTGTACGTGTGTGCTAATCGCTGATTCGTGCTCATTAGTTTAGTTTACTATTTAATCATAACCAAACCGTGCCAGTCTCTCAGGCTGAACCCCCCTTGCGTTAGATTAGGTTGTATAGCTAACTTAGGATATTAAAATACTGATTAGAATAACTAGATAATACGTTCCACTCTTAGTGATCGACACTCTACTTACCATTATATTCATACTGACCGGGTACACTGCTCGTTAAGTGTGTGTGTTATTGATAAGTCGGCTAAATATAAATTTAAAACTTGAGTAGGCATTAATACTGCTAAACCGCAACGACACATCACGCTCCATCAAGTTTTTGGTGCTGCTGCCGGGGAGTGAATTGTTATTATCTGTTAATTTGATTAGTAGTTTAATTAGGTTTTTCTTTTTAGTTTTTTTTAGATTCTAACCACTAACCCTGTTATATATTAGATAGATTGCATTCATTGTATAGTTTGCATATTTTCTGTTTTTGTGTGTTTTTGTTTTCTGTAATTTTTGTTTCTCTTTGTTTATTTTTATTTTTGTTTTTCTTTTCTGTAATTTCCTGCATTCTGCTATCGTTGTACTGTGCTAATACAAACGATACGGCGCATCTGTTTTCACAGATACGGCGTATTGTGTTTAATTTTTATAAAATAGAACGCGTTTAATAAATTCGAGTACGACGCATCTTTCCCCAAGATACGGCGTATTCTGTTTTTAATAAGAAATTTTACTAAACCCTAACGCCATGCGACGCATCTGTTTTGACAGATACGGCGTATTTTCTATTTAAATTAAAAACAGTTTTTCGAATTATTAAACAGATACGACGCATCGATCTTTATCAATACGGCGCATCTACTAAATCAAAAATATTGTATTTTGAAACGTAACGAAAATACGGCGCATTAGTTTTTGTTAATACGACGCATTTAATTTTAATAAATATAATCGATTTTTGATAATTTAAACTTGATACGGCGCATTCTTATTCATAAGCGGCGTATCTGTTTTCTGAATAAAAGTCTGATTTATTTTTAACGATTATAAGATACGGCGCATCCTATTTATAGGATACGGTGCATCGTCTTCAGATATCAGCAAAATTTTATTTATCCCGAACTAAGAAATTCTAATCAACTTTCCTGTCTCTTATAAAATTTTTACTTCGAAGCCTATTTGTTCTATGTTTCAGGAATGATGATTGATCTTCTCCCAAGCTGGTTCGGAGGATCAAGGATCAAACTTACAATCGACGAGATTATATCAAAGTTTGCCCAAGAAAGCGGAAAGGAACTATTGCTGAAAGAACAAAACAATATGATTAGAGAAGTGACGATTGAAGTGCACCAATTGTCAAGGGTGATTAAAGGAGTTTTGTTCCAAAGGCACGACCTAAAGGGAAATACCTTGATAATTACATCGACAACGCTGATAACGAAGTTGTCGAGTTTGAACCAGAACTACTGAAAATAAGGAGCTGAACGTGAGTCTAACTTGAAGACTCTGGAATAAAAACAAGTGCTGACCGGGAGACGACCCGGAAAACAAAAATTTTTACTTTTCTGTTCTGTGTCGAGTCTGTCAGACCTGCAGAAGATACGGCGCATCTCAATCCTAAGATGCGACGCATCACTTGCAATGGTCATATCTTATTTTAAAACTTTCTGTCAGTTTATTTAATGCGGCGCATCCCTGGTTAAGGATGCGACGCATCTTTTATTCTGATTCGTATTTATTCCAGGCTCGATACGGCGTATCTTCTTCCATAAGATACGGCGTATCGACTGACCTGATGATTTTCATTTTAATTTTTTAGTTTTATTTTTACTAACTACTAATGTATTATGCAAGTTTGAACCTTCTTAACACAGGTGTGTTAAAGTCTGAATGATATTATAGATTCCTGCACTCTTGTGGATACATCATTTTTGAAGCTTAAACGTTCTCATCCACAAGAAAGTTGATTTTTGCTCTTATACGAATAATGGAGGATCATACCGAGCAAATCTCAGGGGAGTTTTTCTGTTCTAATTCTTTTATTTTTCAGTTTTTAATCTTTGACACAAACAACGAGGACGTTGTTTAACTTAAGTGGGGGGATTGGAGAATTAGAACACTTACTTGTCCTAAACTTTTTCAAAATATGCTTAAAATATACTTAATATGCTTTAATTTTAACATTTTTATAGCATGTTTTTGTTTAAAGTCTAAATTACATAGCTGCACACATAACATTATTTCCAAAAATTGTGAACTTATCAAAATTCACAAATCTATGAGTGTGCCGGTGACTTGTAAACTTTAGAACTTGGCTTATATACTATTCGAGACCACCATAATAAGTATTATCTATATAATTGGAATGACTTGTCTAAATTGGTAAATTTCTAGGATTACACCCAAATAGCCTTTATATGTTATGTGATATTAACTAACTACACTGGTTAGTTAACCCCCGTATAAACCCTTTGTTACTCTCACTTTTAGAGTAAGATACCCCTAGAAAAACACTCAGAGCCATTCCTTTCGTTTCTTACACCTTTGTTATAATGTTTCGATACACCCTTACACCTTAGCCTACCCCGTAGATTAAAATCCGTGGTTAATTGCTTTAGGCAAAGTGTGTTTCCTTACATTACCTGTGTTCGCGTGCGTAATTCATTATCTTTGGTTAGGTCAGAAAATTGCACAATGCAATTGGTATGAAAGTAAATATTGTATAACTTTGAGTTTATTTTTCGTGTGTTTGCTAATTTCACTATTACAGTTATTTCTGAAAGTATGAAGAGTATGAAAAAATTATCCGGAAAAATAGTGAT
The DNA here is from genome assembly GCA_021014915.2 of Artemisia tridentata subsp. tridentata. NCBI lineage: Eukaryota > Viridiplantae > Streptophyta > Magnoliopsida > Asterales > Asteraceae > Artemisia > Artemisia tridentata. Next base: position 255,832,785 of record CP139508.1, on the reverse strand, counting down.
AGTAAAGTTGTGAAATTTTACACATATATGTTGATGTTAAAAAAAAAAAAAAAAAAAAAAAAAAAAAAAAAAAAAAAAAAAAAAAGAGGAAAAGTTGGATGTTTGTTTTAACCAACTTATGTAAAGTTTTATATTAAGTGGTTGATATCACCACTAGTTGTTGTATATTATATTTATGGATTGAATGGGAGTTGGCCATTATGGGAACGCCAACTAGGATTATTCTTTGATTAAGATATTGTTGAGCATAATTCGTGTCTAACTAAAGCGTGTGTTTCAAGTGTTAAAGCATGAGTTATTCAATGATATGAGTCTTATTCATGGGATAGTTGGGAAAGTGATTAACCACACTTAGGATTTTAATTTATCTGTTTTGTTTATTTTTCATTTTACACCAATTTTTATCCCAAATATTATCTATACCCTACATCATTCTTTATCCAAACCTTTGATTTATTGAGATTAGGGATTTGAGCAATTTTAAGTATCGTAGTCGTGGATTCGGCTATGTATTTATGATTTTGTCGCCCTTTTTGATATAATATTATTGGTGAAGATTACTTGGTCCTATCTTTAGCCTATTCGAGTTAAGAATTTGAGCAATTGCAAGTATCGTGATCGTGGATTCGATCATGTATTTGTGATTTTGTCGCCTTTTCTGGAATATGAGATCGATAGAGATTAAAAAGGATGATCAACCCTTAACCAACAAACCCTTTTTACCGCTTTAGACTTGTTATTCCTTGGCTTTAGTGGGGGAGATGCATATACTTGCCAAGCTTATGATAGAATATTCGTCACGACTGGACAGTTAAACGATTAGATTTGCTTTTATCAAAATATTTTATTTTATTTCTAATTCGTTAAGTGTTTGGTTGTGCAATTATGACAAAACGAATACATGCTTAAATATAAAAATAAATCCTAATATCTTTTAGGATACATTTTCAAAAGATTTATTCTAAGGTTTACTTGGGGACAAGTAAAGTTCAAGTGGGGGGATATTTGATGAACTTAAATAAGTACATTTTATTATCATCATTTATCCTATTTATTTGACTTGTTTTATTATATTATATATGAGTATTGATACGTTAATGTTTACTTTTGTAATTCTCAGGTAAAAACAAGTATTATGTGAAACTTGGCGATTTTGGACTAATTATGGAGCAAAACAAGCAAGATGTTAAGAGTCTACTGAAATGTACAAGATCAAGATCATTCTGCTCCAGATACGCCGCAACATACTTTTTACATACGGCGTATCACTATCAAGATTTCACAAGTTACAATCCAAGACAGCAAAGGACATGCGCCGCGTAGAGAAATGGAGTTACGCCGCATCTTAAGGCAGTGTACGAATATTCCTGAATATATTAATCTTGGACCCCACGCGAAGTTAAGTCAATACGCCGCATCTACTTATCCTATGCGCCGCATCTAACCCTCAGACAGAAACTATAAATACCCCAAAGTCAGACGAATTTTGTGTGCAAGATACCATACGTACGAGTACCAAACCAGAGACGAATTCAGACGTATTAGCAGCACAAGACGCACCTTGAACAAAGATACAAGAGCTGTAAGAAGGTCCTGCATGTATTCAATTCATTAAGTAGTTTTGTTTTATTGTATTAGTACACTTTAATTCATCAGGATTGATGGGCTGATGTCATGTGACTACGGAATATCATGCGCACCCCTTAAAATTGCTTTCCCATTAATTAAAGTTTATATGTTGATGTCTTTGGTGACTTTTATTAGTGCATTGATAACCTCTGTGTCTAGCTGAGCATTGCTTGGGTCGCCATGCCCCTTCCTCGCCTATCTATTCTAGCGTATACGAAACGTGGGCATCACAAATGCTCAATATTCTAGGATAGTGGGATAGACATAAGTGATCATTAAGGGTTTACTCGCCGATAAGATTAGAGCCAACGAGAAAGGGTTAATTATATACACTTCATATAAAACTAGCAATAAAACAAGTGACAAGCTACTTAATTATCTGGACATGTCTTTTTATTGTCTCAAGTATCTATATGTGTACGTGTGTGCTAATTGCTGATTCGTGCTCATTGGTTTAGTTTACTATTTAATCATAACCAAACCATGCCAGTCTCTCAGGCTGAACCCCCCTTGCGTTAGATTAGGTTGTATAGCTAACTTAGGATATTAAAATACTGATTAGAATAACTAGATAATACGTTCCACTCTTAGTGATCGACACTCTATTTACCATTATATTCATAATGACCGGGTACACTGCTCGTTAAGTGTGTGTGTTATTGATAAGTCGGCTAAATATAAACTTAAAACTTGAGTAGGCATTAATACTGCTAAACCGCAACGACACATCACGCTCCATCATACACCATCAAACACTTTCAAATGCAGAATGAACTAACTTGCCGACTTGTCCCCTACTAATATTATAAATCAAACAAATCCAATTAACCACTAATTTAGAAATAAAATTTTAAATCTTGAAGAAAACATACCATAGATGCATGCGATAACTACGTAAGCTAGTCATCAACTATTTGAAGCGTTAAACCATGAAGAACGCCTGTAAAAACAACAAACACGAAATTTTATTAAACCTTTTTGGTCTCTAGATGGGCTCATGGTGCTTTGTAACAAATACAAAGAAAGGAAAATTTCATTATAATTCATACCAAATATAGCATAACTGATTATGTAAGAGTAAAATAAAGGGCGCGTTTGGGATTGCATTTACCAAACTGATTATTCATTTGGAAAATGGCTATTTGAACAAACTAATCAAAGCTGAGTTTGCCTTTAAAGAAACACAGATAATCACTTCTTTCAGTTGGTTGCCAAACACAGTTTTCTATTTCTATGCCGTTTGCTAACCCAGTAATCAACTAATCTACTTCAAAACACGATCCCAAATACCATTAAAATTTACTAACTGAAGCTAAGTATTATAAATTCAATCACATGACCAAATTGAATCACTATGTTTACAACCCATTTTCGATCCTATTAGTGAATATCAGTCGCGTATGGCTCTGCCAAATGGTGGAAAGAAACTTGGCCTGAGTAAGTCCCCAACACAATTAACCAATTTGCGATTCCTCAATTGTTGTTCTACTTTATCTACACAAACGATCCATATAATATGAACATATAATTCATAGCATCTGAGACATTGCAGAAAGTTATTGTTCTATCCTTGTGGTGCAACTGGAGTAACAGGGGATCGCTATAGTGGGCGCTTACACTGTATTCATTAGTGTCCTTACCTGATAATCTTTTTTTTGGGATTCCTGTCCTGAATGCAATGTATGGTGAGGAATCTTTGAGCTTGATGGTAACTGCTAAAAATATACGACTACCATATTTCCCTGTAGTTTCCATCATTTGCAAGCTACAATTTTGCTCGTATCATGATTATCTTTATGTTCATACATAGTACTTGACAGTTATAAAACAAAAGATATAAAAGCACATAGTGCAGACCTCAATAGTCGTAAAGTTTTTTTGTCATTACCATTACCCCCAAAAAATGAGCCAATCAACTAAGCATTTTCATTGGTAGAAGCAATTAGATAGAGAAATATAGTAGACACGCCAATTTTGACCAGATTGTCGCGAATGGGTCTATGTAGCTTATGTGCATCATCTTTAATGGGTCAAATGGGTCAAAAGTCGTTGTAACTGTCTATATTGTAATGACTCGATTGTATTTATCCCACTAACAGAATAATCATTTAAAAATCCAAAAAAAATTTACAAAAAGTGGTTTGGCAAACCCAACTCGTTTTTCACCCGTAATGAACTATTACCCGTTTGGACCCATTACCCGACCCGCCCAATTGGCTACCTTTAGGAAATTTGGAAACTCAATCTTCGTGTTAATTCTTCCTGGCCTGAGAAGAGCTTGATCCACAATATCAATACGATTTGTAGCCATCAAAACCTGTGAGTACAAAAGACGTGTGTGAAGAGTATTTTATAACACAATACTTACATGGTTGAGTTGACATTGACTATATCAATACTTACATGGTTGAGTTGACATTGACTATATCTGATATTCTAATTACAATTCCGGCTGAAATTATGTTAAATATATACCGTTTCTTCTGGTGAAAATGTTTTTACACCATATATGTAGTGTTGTCAGTAATGATGTCTGGCTCGATAAAAAAAATCCCTTTTTCGAATGTTGGGGACGTTGCCCTCCTGACAATATGGTAGCACCTTCACTTCTGGATGTCTCAACAAACTTCAAAACCTTCTCATACTGAAATATTTAAAGCTTATGTACCTGATTAACCATCCTATACCTTGATTGTTTGAGAAACAAATTCACGTTATTCAAAGCTTAAGTACCTGCTGTTTACTCAAAGACGGGCTTGCATGCAGATTAGACAGGTATTCTTCAATAACCCTTATCCATCTGTAAAATTGATAAAGATCAGTATTTATGTATTTGCGTATTAATATTACACAGTAAAGTCATAAGAAATATTCATTGCAAACTAATATACTGACATAATTTAAGAAAATGAGGAGAGAATTATTACCACAAGTTTTTTATAGATATTCCTTCAAGATATGCAATGTGTCTGCCATGTTCCGTGTCTAATCTGCATGTAAGCCCATCTTTGAGTAATGCAACTCTCTTGCTAATTTGCTTTCATTTAATTTGTATTCATATTTAAATCTTAACAATGCTGAGAATAATTAGATCTATATATATAGTCCTCTGTTGTGTAAGTTAGACCTTCCGTTCGTCTAATACATTCATAATGTGTTGGTCCTGTTCTTGGCATCTTCAAACCCCTCACAAACTACAACAAACAAAACCACGACAATAAAAACACAATTACCCAATGTATTAGTAAATGTAGGACTAATAACTTACAAATCCATTAGATAGAACCATTATTTACAATCTCCTTTTTCTCAACCTTGAAACTGAATGATCTAACTTGAGGTTCGTCCAAATCAGGATTGCTTTCATCTACAACTTCATTTAATAGTTCACAACACTCCTCATTTTCTTAACCTGCATTATCACCAACAAACCAATTGCACTTATTAGTTAACCTGATTTAGCAACACAATATTCACCCGAGTTGAGTCAAACCTGACCACCGGTCATGGGCCAAGATGTTATATATCCGGCAAAATTTCTGCTGCCCATCTTTTCTTAGCAGCCTGCATAACCCGGCTAATCGACCTGCAATACCCGAAACTGAATACACCTGTGCCAGAGATACCCAAAGCTACATCGACATCATGGTATAACGTATTTTTACATACAATACACATAAGCAAAATTTTAAGATAACAAAAAGAATTTATCAGAGATACATTCAAAATTAAAACCATTCAGTTAAATACCTACAATGCTGAGAATAATTAGATCTATATATATAGTCCTCTACTGTGTGAGTTAGACCTTCCGTTCGTCTAATACATTCATAATGTATTGGTCCTGTTCTTGGCATCTTCAAACCCCTCACAAACTACAACAAACAAAACTACGACAATAAAAACAGAATTGCCCAATGTATTAGTAAATGTAGGACTAATAACTTACAAATCCATTAGATAGAACCATTATTTACAATCTCCTTCTTCTCAACCTTGAAACAGAATGATCTAACTTGAGGTTCGTCCAAATCGGGATTGCTTTCGTCTACAACTTCATTTAATAGTTCACAACACTCCTCATTTTCTTAACCTGCATTATCACCAACAAACCAATTGCACTTATTAGTAAACCTGATTTAGCAACGCAATATTCACCCGAGTTGTGTCGAACCTGACCACCGGTCCTGGGCCAAGATGTTATATATACAGCAAAATTTCTGCTGCCTATCTTTTCTTAGTAGCCTGCATAACCTGACTAATCGACCTGCAATACCCAAAACTGAATACACCTGTGCCAAAGATACCCAAAGCTACATCGACATCATGTTATAACGTATTTTTATATACAATACACATAAGCAAAATTTTAAGATAACAAAAAGAATTTATTAGAGATACATTCATAATTAAAACCATTCAGTTAAATACCTACCTTGAAGAACATCTTCCTTGTAATCCTCCACATCATCATCATCAGATCTAAGCAATTTCAATTGAAGAATGAAATTGTCACCACTACGGATCATTAAAACCATTAACATATTATAACAACAGAACACAAAAGTCTTGCTTACATTACAAAATTTTTACACACGTAGAAAACTTGTGTACCTCATATCAGCCATAAGTCCTGTACAACTATACATCGAGCACTGAGGGATGATTTCTAAAAACTTTCCTGTATCCAGAATAAAAAATGAATCAATATGCGTCAAAACAAACAATAAAATTTACATGATTTAATATAAACAATGTGAATTGTATCATTGATATTAGGAATTCACCTCATTTATTCAATCCACCTAATAATTTATCATATTATATAACATAACCAAACTTTCAAACCATAGATCTACACCACATATCAAATCACATACAGTTAAATACAATATTTAAGCAATAAAATGAATAAATTCTAGCGTTTTGTTATAATAAATCGGAAGTATAATATATAAAAAAACTCAGAAAACCCTCTATACATGTGTTACATACCTGTTTCATCTAACCATGTACCACAAATCATCAACTCATGTGCCTGTAAACATAAACTACTAATATGATGTTTAGTTACCTGACCCACATTACACCTAAATTGTAACACAATTACACAAATTGATTAACTATAAGATAAAGGTTGCTTGTTAGGATTACCTTAATTTGTTCACTTTCCACAAAATTTACTACATGATCATCTTTATCAGCCTTCTGCATTAGTATCTTGTATACCTTGTAGCTTCTGGAAGAGATTCTCGAAACCCTGCAAGATAAAAAGCCGAATAAGTTGATCACGAGTTAAAATCGTGATGGATATTGTGAGGAAAAAAAAGGATATTAGGGTTTTGAGAAAAATATATTATGAATGACCTATGATTTTTTTTAAGTAGGTTTATATGTTTGATTAACATTACCTTAACTATCTTATGTTTATAGATTTGGACTTGAAAGATATACTTCAAAACATGAATTGGTCTAGTGGTTATCATGTTTGTTAATGTTTCTAGCACCCTAGGTTCAATCCTTGCAAGTGTCATAAATTTTTAAAATTAATTCCGAATTCTTATGAACAAAGGGTGCTTAGGTGGCATTATTACGTGGCATAAATTGATTAGGTGGCATATAAAATGATTAGGTGGCATTGAGGTGGCGTTTATGTGGCATTATCTACGTGTAACGCCTCCTGTTTTATATATATATATATATATATATATATATATATATATATATATATATATATATATATATATATATATATTGGTTTTGGTTTTCTTTATTAAACAATTTAGATTTCATTTTTTCTCTTTCAATCAATAATGAGAAAAATCTGAAAGCTTTGTGAAGTTTGAAATTTATAGGTCAAAATCTTGGTTTGACCAGGTTTACCTTGACTTAATCAAACTTAACACAAAATTTTATGGTTGAATTTTATGTTTGTGATAAACTTTCTATGTGATTTTTCTATTTGAGCAACTTATGTAAATATGTAACTGATGCAAATCAAGTGTTTGATGAAATGTCTCAATGAAAAATAATAATAATAATAATAATCTTATTTCTTTCCTAAAGTTCTTTTTGCTGAATATGACCGGATACTATGTTTATGTTTTTATTAAAGCGGTGATTGAGATGCTTGGGTGTGTGGATTAACAAGATGAAAATGACTACCTATTATTAAATGATTTAAATGTGATACATTGTTGTACTTAATTAATGGCAGTTTGGGATTGTTTATTAAAACTAAACACACCCATTATATATGTGTGATATTGTTTTTTTTTTTCTGTATCTAACACAATATCTATTAACCCCTACAAGTCCATATGCAAGGGATGATTGTTTGCCTATGAATGAAGTAGATGACAACATTGTAACTGACCAGGAAACTTAAAACCGTCTTCTCTCAGGTACATTTTTCTTGGTCTAAAATTTTTAGAACTTGAGGTGAATATTTTGACCAATATATTTTTGAACAAATTTTGACCAATATATGGATTCGACAATTTATGTTATAACGAATGGGTTCAATGGGCTATACAGGTTAAAATTTTGCCACAATGTCTCTTAAGCTGCTTTATATAATAGCATTATGCAAGGTAACTTGATTTTATAATTTTCAGGTATGTACGTCTACCTCCTGCTAACGGCAAAAGTGGACTTCTAATAGCCGATAACCAATGAGACAACTTGAAGTAAGCCTTCTTGTCACACTAACATCGTTTATATGCTAAAAAAACATCATATAAATACTTAAATAAGCTTTCCCAAACACCCTCTAACTTCTCCAAAAAATCAACAAGTTTTTTTTTTTTTTTTTTTTTTTTTTTTTTTTTTTTTTTTTTTTTTTTTTTATATTATTATTATTATTATTATTATTATTATTACCTTATTTTTTTGAACTTTTTTTGAATAAATTTGTGTGTACTTAAAGCATGTGAGGATTGAGGACACAAACCTGAAATAAATCTTTTTATTTATTTGTTTTATTTTTTCTTATTATTTTTATTTTTTTGGCAGCAATTGAAAGTTTGAATGAAATTAGAATGCAATAAATTAAGCAAAAATGTTTATTTGTAGGGCTGCTACATCAGGTGGACTCATAAATGTGTCTGTAGAACCAAATCACACTATTAGATGTAAACCTATTTCTCAAGTGTCTTAGTTGTAATACAAAGTTACATTTTTACAACTTATTAGTCCCATGTTACTTATGTTAGACTTTCAGGGTACTACATTTTAAGTGACACTCGAACCATGTCCTATGTATGCTGGAGCAATCCTTCAAGCTCATATTGACACAATTGTATGCGCAGCTCCAAATAAACTGCTTGACGACGATGGAAGTTTGATCAGGTATGAAATCTTTGACTGGTTATATTACAGAAGCAAAAAACTGCTATGATAAGTATCGAATTAACTAGATAACTTATAGATGTGGCCATTTCGACCTGTTTAGATATTCTGTCGATTTAAATATTTTATCTGCAACATACGAAATGGGTAAAATTTATATAGATACAAGGAAACGGGCCAGTCAGGTCATATGACTCATAAGTCATCTAACGTTTTCTCTAAAACTTTAAACACGCGTAAATCGTATTATTAAAAAACATGGACATATATAGTGTTGACCTATCTACCTGTTTGGACATTTACTTAAATGACAACCCGCTTTAGCCCCTCTAATGGCTTAGTAAACGTACATCCCTCCAAATATGACGAAATTAGATTCATGCAACAACTATAATGCATTTAACTTTGGGTTGAACTTCCACTCGATGTGATAAAACCAATGTATATAACGTTGATCATGTGAAGTACCTTTGATAGAAAAACTGTTTAGTGATGGCACGGGTGAAAGATTTTATAAGACTTTTTGCAAGTTTAATGGTCGTTGCATTGATTTCCAAAAAGTTAAAAACAGTTGGAAGGAGCTCCATGTAAAATAAAAGGGGGTGCTTGGGATTGCTTTACCTCTTTAAATCCTTAAATAGTCAAACTTTCCAGACACGCATACAACTAATTATTTGATTATTGAGTTCTGTTACAGCATAAAGAAAAAAAATACGAACACTGCCTCCAGCATTACGTTTTGTTAGACAATAGAGGATGTTTGGATTGCTTATAGGTGTATCAAACACGCTACAGAATACAATGTATGGATTTTCTTATGCTCTATCGAATAACAAATAAGCTTTGGAACATTGTGATTATAGAGGTAATAAGTGCGCAAGTGAAACAACTTATTAAAATAAAACTTATGTCAGCTGATAAGAACTCAAAGTACTTATCAGTTATATTAAAGGGTTGTTTGGGATTGCTTATAAAAACTGCTTATCTGCTTATAAACTAAGTATGTACAACGCTGCTTGCATTTACTAAAATAAGCTGATAAGCAGGTTTACTGATGCGTGGTTTTGTAACCTTACAACAGGTTTTACCTCTCGAGGGATCTCAAGAGGCTTACAACCCCACCAGGCAGTGTACCTGACCGATGTAGTATAGTGTAGTGGTAAGTACGGGGGATTGATCGTTCTCCACAGGGAATAGTGTTCGTTAGGTGTGAAAGACTACTCTAATTAGGTCTAAGGGTTGAGGAAGATTCTTTTTATGTTTTTATAATTTTTTATGAAAGCAAGTAAAATCTCGGGTTTGAAAGAGTGGGCGGAATTAGTTGCTAGTCAACTAACCCAAATTTACTACGGATGCAAATAAAATAAATAACTGAAAATAAAATGTTGGTGAGAAACTTATGTGTAGAGAAATGTGTTTACTTAGATTTCCTTACTCCCTAACTATCTTTTACCGGTTAATTAGTGTGTATTAGTCGCGTGGATGACGGGTGTATTCCTTAATACCAATCGTGGGGTGGCGTACGTACTTCCCCAACTCTACAAGCTCCTACTTCACTCCTATGTCGAGCCGGCTAGGAAGCTCCTAACATGGGATCACTAGAATTCGCTTGTGCATTAAATACAACCATAAAAACCTTTAGTACGCATTTGGTTCATGTTTCTTAAGACGTTCAAGCAAGTTACCGAATAGGAAGTTAGCCAGTTTTCTTAAGCCTAACATAGATAAACAATCATCCAATACAACTAACAACACACTAATAACCAATAATCAATAGCTAGGTTTCATTAGATCTAAGCAAACACAAGATAAATCTAGCCTAACATGTTAATCAAAAGACAAGAATAAGATAAAATCAAACAACACATAGACATATTGAATGATTAATTGATAACTTATCTTCAATGTAACATGGAAGATCTCAAGGCAAAAAGCCTTGAAAAAAGAAGCTAAATTCGTCTTAGGGTTTTCTCCCAAAATTCCACACACTAAGCTCTCCCTAATGACAAAAAATTAGAAAACTATATATAGATTTTTACATCTGACGGCGTCACCTTATGGAGTGTGACGCCGTCACCTCGCCGCTTCTAGGGTTCCCGGATGACCTTCTTGACGCCGTCCCTCTTTAGCTCTCCAAAATCCGTTCTGGCTTATCAAGGCTTGACGCCGTCAGCTATTGAACGTGACGCCGTCCCTCTTTGATTTAAGCCGTGACGCCCTTGATCAGGTTAAAGCGTGACGCCGTCAGAATTCACATGCTATTTTCACTGGCTTATCATGAGTAAATTTCACGTCCACCTTTTCTTGCCAAGCCATGACGCCGTCCAGAGTAAAATGTGACGCCGTCAAAGGTAACTTTCAGCACAATTTTGAGACTTTGTCGTTTTCTTCACTTTTATGCTCCAAAAACGTCCAAAATGCCTCCTTTTCCAGATTTCTCCTCAAAAGTACCTAAAATGACAAAAGGAACGATTTAGGGCAATATTTGATCAAATAAATACGATTTAGGGCTTAAATGACCCCTTAAAAGCGGTACACTTTTCGCTTCATCAAATACCCTTACACTTGAGATTTGCTTGTCCTCAAGCAAATGCGCTTTTATTCTAATCAAAATACAAGTTAGGGGTCATTTAATGCTAACATAAAAGTAATTACAACAAATATTCGTTCCACTTTAATCATAATAAGCACGGAGATTACAAACTAGCACCTCACAAGTAGTGTTTAGATACTCACATCTCTCAAGTGTCATCAAAATAAATCTCATAAATGAAAACGGATAATATCTCTCACTACCTGTCATAGCAAATAGATTACCATAGGCTTGGGAAAGGATCGAAAACCTCCTCCACTCGGCGTAAGCACCGAAGATAAACTATCAAAGAGGGCTTTTACATGGGTTATAACGTTAGGTGTAGGGATATGATAAACACGGTTTTGTTGGATAACAGATATTTTACTGGTGGCGAGTTAAAGATCTTGATTAATTACATGTACTATACAATGTTGCTAAGCCAAGACTCGACTCAATCTTAAGCTAAAAACAAAATAACAAAAACATAAAATAAAAATAAAATGAAACGGGATGGTAGTCCGTATGTTTTTTCTATTTTTTCATTTTCTCATTTTTTTTTTGTATTTTTCTTGATTTTTTCGATTTTTTTTTTTTTTTTTTTTTTTTTTTTTTTTTTTGCATACACTTTTGCCCTACCATCCAAAATAATACATCATAGGGGCATTGCATTCCCCTTACACTTGAACTTTTACATAACTTTACAAATAACTATTCTAATGACTCGAATTAAGATAATTGAAAAACTTGGAGTACTTTTAAAACATTTAGCACATATGGGGGTAATAAATGATGTTCATCCCCATTACTCCATTATACTAGTACTTTACCCATGAGTCCCAATCGTCCCAAAACAATATGTACAAGGATATGACTCGACTTAGCAACCATGTAATCAACTAGATAATTAACTTGGGTTTAAACAAATGTTGTAACAATAATGCACTAAAAATGAGTGCATACAAGGTAGGCTACGGCGATTTGGGTGTACATTTAAGTGGGGTGTAACAAATTCTTCCTTTAAGTAAAATGCTTAAAGGTCGAAACGAAAAGATAGGCTCTGAGGGGTGTACTAGGGGTATCGTGTACTAAAAATGAGTACAACGCAAAGGGTGTGGGAGAATTACTTGACCAATGTAGCCAACGTAATTATAACAAAAACACAGGTGTAAAACAATGGGTTAATCCTAATGCCTCTTATCATGTAGTAAATCTAACTACACGAATGTAGTCTCACTTGTGGCCTTGGAATGGTCCTAACGCAAGTTCTAGAATCTAAGTGCTACCGGTACACACATCATAGCATAAATGCTTTTCCTACCAATTCTAGGGGCGAACCTCACATATTTGGGGTGGAAAATTTTTTAGTGGTACGGTTTTTGTGCTAGTCATATACCTCCTATCCGTGAGACGCTTATTAAGACCAAAGTTTCACTCCTATATGTTGTAAAAAAATTTAAATTTGGCACTAAAATTGCCCTAACAGGTATTTATCTCAGTTTTATTACACATCTACTATTAAACAAACAAAAATCAAGCGTAAGAGCATTCTCTAAAATCGTACTTTTACCCCCCCCTTACACTTAAGATGAACATTGTCCCCAATGTTCAAATAACAAGATGTAAAAGAAAAAGTAAAAGAATGAAATCAAATACTCCCCTGATTCGCTCGGTGGATAATGAAGTTACACGGTTAAATCTTCTTCCAAAGAGAATGTTGAAGCTCCATGACTAATGCATCGCCATAAGCTTGATCCAAAAACATTTCCTTGTCCAAAATAACCTGTTAAACCTGAGAAAACAAACACGAAAACCTGCATAACATCGGCGGGATAAACTCTATATATAAGGATATAATGCTTGTGGAATGATAATTTTGCAGATTCCTGGAGATTATAAGTTAGAGATTTAATAAAAACTTTTTATGAAAACAAAACTTTCAAAAATTTTCAGAAAATTAAACCTGACGCCGTCAGGTTGTAGAGCCTGACGCCGTCAGAAATGATCTGACAGAATTCTCATGTTACGTTTCCGGAAAAATTTTGGAAAAACCTACACCTTACTTCCTGGAATTCCTGCAAAACATCATTATGACTCGATACAAGCATTTGACTCAAACAAATACTAATATGTATGTTCATTTATGATTATTACGATTCATGTTCATTTGTGTTCTAACAAACCGATTTGGATTTCCCTTACACTTAACTTTTGCAAAATACCTTTATATGTAGTTAAGACGAAGTTAAAAACAAAATAAAGCATTTTCACAAATTAGTTTTGAACATGAATCAATAATAATAAAAATTAAACATACATACGGAAGCAAATAAAATCAAACAAACAAATAAATAAACACACAAAGCAAATAAAGCAAATAAAGCTTGGGTTGCCTCCCAAGAAGCGCTTTTCTTTATTAACGAGTCTTGTAGCTAGACTCAAAGTCACGGGGTCTACGTTTTTCCGTTTTGCTTCTCAATTGCCCCTCTAATCATCCTAACAACCTCCATATCAATTTTGTATTTAGGTCCAAGGTTTAAGCAATCTTTATAATAAAGGCTTCTCTTATTCCAAACATAGTCCATGCCTTTTTCTTTATCCTCTTCATTGATGTCCTCAATCGCACCAATGTTGTCCATGTCAAATCGAGGCACAAAACGAAATTCATTAACCCGATAAGGCATCCTATATGTGATCCTATCTATGTGATTAGAAAACTGAACCGTGCCTTTCAAACGGTCATACCTTAAATTGGATGCTTCGATAAATGGCTTACCTAACACAACGCGAGATAGGCGGCAGTCAACAACACTTGCCATATCTTCTAAAATCATGAAGTTGGTGACAAAGGTAAAGTTCCCAACAAGGATATGTATATCCTTAATCCTTCCAACGAAGTTGCAAACTCCGCCTAGACACTTGGGGTCCATCCTAGGCTCAAGTGGTGTGTTTATGATTTGGCTATAAAGGCCTGAGGACATAACGTTGATTGGGGATTCACAGTCAATGTAAGCATGCTCAACGTATTGGTACCCAATCATACATGGTATCTTCACATTCCCGGGATCACCTCTCTTAAGCTTTGGGTCAATTCTAACAAAAGGTGGTCGAGGGTTATCAACTAGGTTGTTATAGTAAGCAATCTCCTCCTTAGTGGGGTATTCATTGAAACAATCATCCAACCTAGGATCTACCTTCACTTCCTCAATTTTCTCAATCAACTTATCAACCGTAAGATTATTACGTTCTAAGTAATTATCTGAGTATATGGCGGTCCCTAAGTTGTTCAAGGCATAATCAAGCTCTATATCAATCATTCTACTGAGCTCCCTGAGCTCACTAATCTCATTCTCAAGCTGGCTACGCAACAAAGCCACTTCGCCAGGTGTAAGGGGTGGATTCGCGTTTTCCATAATGGCAAACTGAATAGTCAATGAAAATCTGTTACGAACAAAAGCACAAAGAAAATAGATAGACTAAAGAATACCTAGAAAAATAAAACAAAAATCTCACTAGAAAGGAATCTAGTGAGTAGACCTATAAAATAAGAATTCAACCTAAACAATAACTATTCCCCGGCAGCGGCGCCAAAAACTTGATGCGTGGTTTTGTAACCTTACAACAGGTTTTACCTCTCGAGGGATCTCAAGAGGCTTACAACCCCACCAGGCAGTGTACCTGACCGATGTAGTATAGTGTAGTGGTAAGTACGGGGGATTGATCGTTCTCCACAGGGAATAGTGTTCGTTAGGTGTGAAAGACTACTCTAATTAGGTCTAAGGGTTGAGGAAGATTCTTTTTATGTTTTTATAATTTTTTATGAAAGCAAGTAAAATCTCGGGTTTGAAAGAGTGGGCGGAATTAGTTGCTAGTCAACTAACCCAAATTTACTACGGATGCAAATAAAATAAATAACTGAAAATAAAATGTTGGTGAGAAACTTATGTGTAGAGAAATGTGTTTACTTAGATTTCCTTACTCCCTAACTATCTTTTACCGGTTAATTAGTGTGTATTAGTCGCGTGGATGACGGGTGTATTCCTTAATACCAATCGTGGGGTGGCGTACGTACTTCCCCAACTCTACAAGCTCCTACTTCACTCCTATGTCGAGCCGGCTAGGAAGCTCCTAACATGGGATCACTAGAATTCGCTTGTGCATTAAATACAACCATAAAAACCTTTAGTACGCATTTGGTTCATGTTTCTTAAGACGTTCAAGCAAGTTACCGAATAGGAAGTTAGCCAGTTTTCTTAAGCCTAACATAGATAAACAATCATCCAATACAACTAACAACACACTAATAACCAATAATCAATAGCTAGGTTTCATTAGATCTAAGCAAACACAAGATAAATCTAGCCTAACATGTTAATCAAAAGACAAGAATAAGATAAAATCAAACAACACATAGACATATTGAATGATTAATTGATAACTTATCTTCAATGTAACATGGAAGATCTCAAGGCAAAAAGCCTTGAAAAAAAGAAGCTAAATTCGTCTTAGGGTTTTCTCCCAAAATTCCACACACTAAGCTCTCCCTAATGACAAAAAATTAGAAAACTATATATAGATTTTTACATCTGACGGCGTCACCTTATGGAGTGTGACGCCGTCACCTCGCCGCTTCTAGGGTTCCCGGATGACCTTCTTGACGCCGTCCCTCTTTAGCTCTCCAAAATCCATTCTGGCTTATCAAGGCTTGACGCCGTCAGCTATTGAACGTGACGCCGTCCCTCTTTGATTTAAGCCGTGACGCCCTTGATCAGGTTAAAGCGTGACGCCGTCAGAATTCACATGCTATTTTCACTGGCTTATCATGAGTAAATTTCACGTCCACCTTTTCTTGCCAAGCCATGACGCCGTCCAGAGTAAAATGTGACGCCGTCAAAGGTAACTTTCAGCACAATTTTGAGACTTTGTCGTTTTCTTCACTTTTATGCTCCAAAAACGTCCAAAATGCCTCCTTTTCCAGATTTCTCCTCAAAAGTACCTAAAATGACAAAAGGAACGATTTAGGGCAATATTTGATCAAATAAATACGATTTAGGGCTTAAATGACCCCTTAAAAGCGGTACACTTTTCGCTTCATCATTTACCCAAACAACAAAACTGTTTAAAATATTAACAGATAAAAACTTATAAGCATCCTCAAACATGACATATTTAAACCAATAATTGTGATAAAACCAATGTACTATAACGTACTCTAACATGACATATTTGAACGAAACTAATTAGTTGATCTATAGTTTTTTATATGAAAATATAGAGTTATGTTATTAACACTATTTGCAGGATATTGAAAGTGTGCTAATATATAAACGGTCCTAATCACGCCATAGAAAGAAGAAAGCCACTAAAAAGAGCCTTATATCCCATTTTGTATACCATAACTATTTGTTTGTTATTCATAAATTAACATATCTAATGTAAAATGGGTCATTTATATAAATATACTATGCTCATATAGGTGGTTGGCAACTTCAGTTGTGGTTCTATTTAGCTATTAGAATTTACATATATATGTGGTCAATGTTGTTGTTGTTTGGTTCATTTTACTACTATGACAATTTCGAAGCTTTGATTATTCAAAAAGTAATATCTTAAACATAAAAATCGTGGTTCAGTGTGTCCTTAATTTGATATTGATTGAGCACATCTCTTGGGAGAAGAAGTCAGTTTACTTAAATTAAAGGTTCTTTATATTACAAATAGTGTGTGTGTGTATGAAAAAAAAAGGATTAAAATTTCCATTTTTTCTGAAACAACTTGAATGTATATGATAACTTTAGAGAGATACTGAGCGGAAGCTGAAGAAAAGAAGGATTCAAGTGTTGTGATAATGAAAATGATGGAATTACACATAAGCTTGAAGCGATATACAAAAGGCTAGAGATCATTGATGCATATACTGGAGAAAATCTATGACAAATTAGACGGGGATGACAGTTCCAAATTTACAATGTTCACAATTCAGACTCCAAAACTTTCAATATCACTTGTAATCAGTTGTTCTCGCACTACAATCAATTTGTATTCAAACTACATAAGGGTGTAATTAGTACCGTGTATGTAATTATATATCTTATTATTAGCGATTCTTGCTTTTTACGTGAAGAGAAGATGCACTTCTTTTTTGAAGTTGCATATACACGAATTTGTCCAGTACAAAGTTGACTTATTTATTTTTTTTTATTATCACTGTAATGCTGGGCTAACCCATCACCATAGCTATGAGCCATTAGAGAACAATTGCAATACAAAATTATTGGTTAGATATCCTCCCTCTCTCTCCTGCACATACACATGCACATTATGTTAGTAAACAAGTTGGACTCCAAAGTTTGTTGAATGTAGCTTCCTTTGGTATTTGCTCTGAGACTTGAATTTGATAGCTTAGTTCGACAAACTAAACTACAAAACGAAAGGTGTTGGGACAAACATAGATAAAGACATATAGTGAGTGGAGGTTGCTAACATTCATTGGGACAATTGGATTTAACAAAACTTGTAAATTTTGAGTACATGAACTCATTAAAAGCGTTATTACCCGAGTATAGTTAGTATTTGATAGCACTAATCTTTCATAGAGTTTATAGTGAGTTGGGGATCTTAAAAACTCAAAAAATGGATGTGCGTGTAGCTGAGCATGTACATATTGGTAAATATCCATTGTTTAGACTGAAACTTTTAAAAAGATATGTTGTTGCATAGAACTTCTATTCAATTAAACATATCTACACAAAGGTTTTATGAAAAAACTTGTGCGAATAAAACTTGATATGTATATTTGAGAGAAATGTTTGTCATAGAAATGATTGTTAAATTGAAGAAACGGGCACACAATGTTTACGATGCTCGAGGAGCTATAATTGATACACAGGGTGTTGTTGATGGCTGATGAGTGTCTAAATACTCATCATTTTTACCTAATCTGAGCTGCCAAAACTCTCAAAAACACTCAGAAATGCATCATAATACTGAAATTATTCCAGAATTTTGTTTTATATGTCTCAGATGCAAAATGTTTAAAAACAGTTGAAAAACGAACAAAGTTTGCATAATTGGCAGTTTCAGTCCCTCAACTTTTAAAAGTTGTCAAATCTAGTCCCTGTTCACTAAAAACTTGTACAAATATCATTTTAGGTCCTTGGGGATTCATAAGTTGTTAGAAAAGTCCTTTGAAGTTAAAAATTACAAATTTACAACTTTGGTCCCTCAACTTTGAAAAATGTCAGAAATAGTCCTTAAGGTTTTAAAATTGGAATTTATCAAAAATAAACCTTTGAGCTAATCATATATGGCATTATTGGTCCTTGTGATATGTATTGTGAATTTACAGGTTGGGTCCTTCAAGAAATCAGAAGTTACAATTTTGGTCCTTGTGATTTTGCTATAAACCAAACCGGACCTTAATTAAATAAACAAACCAACCCACCCTTAATTAAAATAACCCAACCCACTATCCTATTATTAAAACCCAGCCCAACAAGCCCAATTCCCTTAAAACCCAACCCGACCCAACCTGGTATTTAAAACCAGGTTTGACTTCGGTCAAACCTATCTTCAACCTCACAAACGCGCCAAACCACCCCACCCCTAGTTTTCTCTGCAAAACCACTCCCCATCAAATCCAACTCACCTAACAATACAAGAAACATTTAATGCTTCTTCTCCACTACCCTGATTTGCATTTAATGCTAAAACCTGCTCAATCCACTAACTCAATTTTGGCGCCAAAATGATGAATCAACAGCTGAGATCGATTGAAGGCAATTCAAGGGTGGGGATGTGTTCAGAGATGTCTAATTAGGGTTTCCCATTTGTATTTAGTATAAATAGAGCAATGTAATAAATAATTCAGTAGTAGCTAATTTAGTTTAAATCGCATTTTACTTATTTCAGTTGTAATCTTGTAATTTCTTATTCCCAGTTGTAATCAAAGTTCGTTTAAGCTATAAGAATCTTGTTTCATGTTATCTTGTTGTTTGGATTCAATATTGCTCAAGTTTGTATGTTCCTGCTAAGAAGTTAAGTTCGAACCATAACTAAAAAGCTCTCACAAGCTTTCCCACCTTTGTAATAAGTTTATATAAGCTTAATATAGCTTATTATACCCTTATTTAGTATACCTCAGTTCTAAAACTCAAGATACAAGAATGGTCAACCATGGTCAACATAAGCTCTTAAAAGCTTCCATGGGTTGTATAAGCTGATCAAGAAAGCTCTTTGTGGTTTTCTAGCTTGCCTTTAACAAGCTAGATAGTCCTGTTCTATGCATGCTATCCCTATAGCCACTCTCTCAGTTGTAAGGTTTTGATCAAGTTTAGCATTTCACTGCATCATTTGCTTATTGCTTGAATTTCTGGTGTTCTTATATCTCTGTGGTGTTATTAAGTTGTAAAATAGCTTAATATTGGTAGCTTGTTCATTGATAATCATAGTTGCTAAAAATCTCATCATAGCAGTCAATATAGCATTTGGTCTATCCCTGTGTTTCATGCTTAAATCATTGTTGTTTTGTGCTTCAATGATCTTGTGTAATGATAAAATAAAGGTGTAAATCAGTGTTTTGGTCTAAATCCAAGAGTTGCTTTGAATTTCTTGTTTGCCTGTTCTTATCAGGGTTGTTTGGATTTGCTGATATAGCAGCAGTCCCTTGCTTGATTGTTGTTGTTTGTTATCATTGCATGTCACATTAGTTGGTAATAACTCAGAGGAACCATAAAAACTAGTCTCTAATCAGCAAAAAGTCAAAATCACTTTTAATCTCATATAAGTTGATAACTGTTGGGTTTTTGACTTGTGAAATCCATTACAGTTGTGTGAAACTTGTTACCATAGCTTAATATCATCTCATTGTAGCTTATCATCTCATAATCAAGCATTAGATTAAGCCCAAAGTTCACTAAAGTCAAACCTTGTGATTTTCTGCAAAAGTCAATTTCATCAGCAGTACCTTAATCACATCAGCAGTACCTTGCATATTTTTCCCAGCTGATCTAGGGTTAAATCAGACCTCAATTGGTTAGTTTCTGATAGGGCTTTTGTGTTTTTAAGATAGTTCATAAGCTAATCTAAGTTTTGCCCCCTTAATATTGCATCTCAGTAGCTTATTTCATAGCTTAATTCACTCTGCAAGTTTGCCTTTTTCTGCTTATTTCTGTCTTAAGTTTGAATCAGATTTGGGGTTGATTGTGCTTATTTGTTGGATTATCTGTTGGATATTAGTTGTTTTAAGCTCACATAAGTTGGTTTAGTCTGTCCTAATCAGTTGGTTGAGTTTAGTGCTTATTTGCTTATATTTGGGCTTATTCCAAACTGCTTATCTGCCCATTTCTGCTTATTTGGCTTTTTAAACTTTTCATTTTATTTTTCTTATCTTTCTAATAATATTTTAGATTTACCCAGAAATTTTCATAATTTTCTGAATAGTTTTGATATTTTTAATAATTTTAATTAGTTTAAAATAGTAATTAAATCATAATAAATAGAAAAAGAATCAGAAAAATACAAATCCAATTTTCATAATTTTATTTTGTCATTTGTAATCTAGGAAAAATATAAAAATATTTTTAGACCTTAAGAAAATCAAAAATAGAAATAAAGTGATAGCTTCTATTTAATAGAATTTATCTTTTTAAATTTTAATTAAGTAATTTTCAATTTTATAATTTTCTTAACTTTTATTTACTTAGTAATATTTTTAGAAAAAGTTTTAGAATTTTCTTTGTCCATTTAGTACTTTTTATAATTTAAATTAGTTTAATTAATAATTAAATAATAAATAATTAATAATAATTAGATAAAAAATATAAAAAAAATATAATTTAAGTTTTTAAATAAGTTTTAAGTAATTTCACATTTTTAGGTTTTAAATTTCATAAATTTTATTTTTAGTCCCATTTTAGCTGTCCCGTTACGCGTTTTGGTTTAATTTTATTCGCGTTTAAATTCCCTGTGCATATCTGTTTTTATTTGTTATTTAGAATTGTTAAAAAAGCAAAATCAAAAGCAATCTAAATCATCAATCACTCTAATCCTAGCTTTTCACAGTTTTCCATTCACATCTCGTTGGGAAACGATCCGGGTGATCACTTGCCTGGTTTCACACTACACACGAGCATTCGTTCCGAGACTGTTTGCCTTTTATCATTTATTACGGTTGACCATTCACAAGTGGTTGACTTGTGTGATAGAGAAATAAAAGACGACCGTTTTCAGACGGATCAAATTTTGGCGCCGCTGCCGGGGAGGTGTGCTGCGACTATTGTGAAGAATTTTAGCGATTAGTGATTCGAGATCCTTCTATCAGAAGTTCCTATTCTCAAAAACAATATAAAATACCAAAAATATTTTTCTTTTCTTTTCTATATATATTATTATTATAATTATCATATAAATTAAAAACCCAAAAATATTTTCCGTTTTCTTTAATAAATAAACAATAAAAATTAACCATCGAGAACCAAGACAGAGCACTACCTAACTGGGGGTGCGACCATAATAAGTTCCCAAACCAAAGAATTAAAACTTTTCCTTTGTATCACTTGCGAATATCGGCTCACCTTTAATTGATAAACAAACTCTAACGGAGGTTCTAGGATAGTCTGACATTAAATTGTCGGACTGAAAGAAGCGGGTTTTTAAGGAGCGTAACTGCCCACCTTTGCTTCTCCGCCACTCTGTGCGTTTATCTTTTAGAGAGCTACCGTACGCTTGTTGATTGTTGGTTAAGTTTACTTGTGTTTTCTCTCGATCTTGATTTTAATTGAAAAATTTTGCTAAGTGCATGCGCACTCGTTCTTCTAGGTCTACAAGCCCTCTTCGTGAGCTTGGAAAAATACCTCGAAGACGTCGTAGACATTCTGCTCCGTCAGTCGTACCCGAGTTACGTACTGAACCCATTACCACTATCATCATGGCAGAAGACCGCCCTATGAATGAGCTTCTCCAAGCTCCCACCACTGGGTACGGAGATGCCATTGTTGTTCCAGCCATCGTGGCTGAGAATTTTGAACTTAAGACTGGGTTAATAAACCTGGTAACCCAGCGGCAATTCTATGGTTTTGAAAGGGACGATCCTCAAGATCACATTAGATGGTTCAATAAAATCACATCTACCATCAAATGCAAAAGTGTCCCTGAGGAATCAATAAAACTTCTTCTTTTCCCGTTTTCCATCGATGGGGCAGCCCGGATTTGGCTTGACAAACAACCCCCTCGATCGATAACAACATGGGAAGATTTGGTTCAGAAATTCGTTAATGAATTCTTTCCTCCTTCTAAAACCACGCATCTCAAAAATGAGATCATGAAATTCACTCAAAGGTTTGATGAACCATTTGGAGAAGCATGGGATCGTTTTAAAGAATTGCTCCGCAAATGTCCTCATCACGGTTTCACCGATTTGATGCAGATGGACACTTTCTACAGTGGGTTAAACCCATCTGACCAAGATTCTCTCAATGCCTCAGCTGGAGGTAATTTTCTGAGCAAATCCACTAAGGAAGCCATTGCTCTCATTGAAAATAAGTCTAAGGTCCGCACTACACGAAACAGGACATATAATTCCCAGGCTAGTGCTGGTCCTTCCACTTCATCTCCCGTGAGTCAGTCCAGTACTGATACTCAGCTTGCTGAACTCACGAAGGTCATTCAAGCTTTGGTTTCCTCCACACAAAAGAAAGAGTCCGCTCCGCAAACTTCTCACACTGCTGAGGTTAAAAAAATTGAAGTTTGTGTTACTTGTGGTGGTCCTCACGCTTACTACAATTGTACTGCCACCGATGGCAATACATTTGATGTCAATGCTATAGCCGGAATATCCAATCAAGGAGGTAATCAATACCGTCCTCAAGTGGACCCAAACCACCGTGCTAGCAATCAATTCGGGCCACCCGGATTTCCTCCTCCCAACAATCCAAATAGGAATAATCCTAATCAACAGAGAGGGCAAAACATGCAAAATCAATTTAATGCCCCAAACAATCAATACCCACCCCAGAGGGGTAATCAAGGGTATTCAGCTCCTAATCACCAGGTACCTCTCCCAAATGAACTTGATAATTACATCAAGTTTAATGAGAACAAAATGAAGGCAATACAAAATCAGATATCTGGATTGAGAAATGAATTTCAAACTACAATATACAAGCAAGGAACTGAACTTAAGAATGAGCTTTCAAATAAAATTGATCATTCTCAAAGCGAAGTTAAGAATATGCTTACCAGTCTCATGAATCATATCAATCCACCTTCTACCTCGGGAGGTCTTCCTGGTAATACCATTCCAAACCCAAAGGGTGAACTGAAAGCTGTCACCACACGCAGTGGTAAAGCTTATGATGGACCCACTATTTCTACTACCACTTCTTCTCCTCTCCCCAAGGTAGTGGAAAGTGAACCTGAGGTGACTAAGGACAAGGAACTTCCTATTAATAACGGAGGGACCGACAACGTCCTACCTCAAGTTGTCCAGAAACCAAAACCCAAACCAGGAGTTGTTTTTGAAATCCCTGTTGAAAACCCTAAATCCAAACCTTCTATTCCTTATCCATCACGTTTACATGAGCAAAAGCTCCGCGAAAAAGCCAGTCAACAAATGGAAAAGTTTTTCAAAATTTTCCATGAATTACATTTTGATATAAGCTTCGCGGATGCCATAATTCTAATGCCCAAGTTTGCATCCACAATCAAACACATGTTGAGCAATAAGGAAAAGCTGTTTGAAATGGCAAAGACTCCGTTAAATGAGAACTGCTCAGCAGTTATCTTGAAAAAGCTTCCGGTGAAGCTTGGAGATCCTGGAAGATTCTTACTACCTTGTGTCTTTCCAGGAATGGTTGAATGCTATGCCTTGGCCGATCTTGGTGCAAGCATTAACCTGATGCCTTATTCAGTCTGGGAAAAACTTTCTCTTCCTGCACTCACTACTACCTGCATGACTCTTGAGCTTGCAGATCGTTCCACATCTCTTCCTCGCGGCATTGCTGAGGATGTGTTTGTGAAAGTGGGAAAGTTCCATTTTCCGGCTGACTTTGTGGTTGTCGATTTCGATGCTGATCCCAGGGTTCCTCTCATTCTTGGGAGAGGATTCCTAAAAACAGGACATGCTCTCATTGATGTATTTGAGCATGAAATCACATTACGTGTGGATAACGAAGCTGTCACTTTTAACCTCGATCAAACTTCGAAGTACTCTTCAAATAAAGATCCTGAATCGGTTAACCGAATCGATGTCATTGATATTGTTTCAGAGGAGTACTCACAAGAGTTTCTTGGTTATTCTCATAATTCTGTGAGTGGGGATACCACCACATCTTCTCTACCTATCATTTCCGACTCTTCCCCTTCTCTCACTCCGTTTGAGGGAAGCAATTTCAATTTGGAAGAGATCGAGGCTTATCTCGAGTGTGATTCATTTCTGGAAGGAATTGATGACGCTGAGATTGATCTGGAGGGAGATATTCTTCTTCTTGAGACATTGTTAAATCAGGACAATTCTCCTCCACTCCCTCCCGTTGAACTTCATAATGAGGAAATTAAATCAGTTGATAAAAACGATGAATTTCCTGAGGTCGAACTCAAAGACTTGCCACCTCATCTTGAGTACGCATTTTTGGAGGGTGATGATAAATTACCTGTCATTATTGCTAAAGACTTAACTGATGAGGAAAAGACTGCTCTAATAAAAGTCTTGAAGTCACACAAGCAAGCAATTGCTTGGAAACTCTCCGACATAAAGGGTCTCGACCCTGAATTTTGTACTCACAAAATATTAATGGAGGATGACTTCAAACCAGCAGTCCAACACCAGCGAAGAGTAAATCCCAGAATCCACGATGTTATCAAACAGGAGGTTATCAAACTTCTTGATGCAGGATTGATTTACCCCATCTCTGATAGTCCTTGGGTTAGTCCCATCCACTGCGTTCCAAAAAAGGGTGGCATAACTGTTGTCACAAATGAGGAGAATGAGTTGATTCCAACTCGATTGGTTACTGGGTGGCGTGTTTGCATTGACTATCGTAAGCTAAATGATGCCACCCGAAAAGACCATTTTCCTCTGCCCTTCATGGATCAGATGCTTGAGAGATTAGCGGGAAACGAGTACTATTGTTTCCTTGATGGTTTCTCGGGTTACTTTCAAATCCCTATTGATCCACAGGATCAAGAAAAGACCACATTTACATGCCCTTATGGAACCTTTGCCTATAAACGTATGCCTTTTGGCTTATGTAATGCTCCAGGCACGTTCCAAAGGTGCATGATGTCCATATTTTCCGACATGATTGGGAAAACGATGGAGGTCTTTATGGATGACTTCTCAGTCATTGGGGATTCATTCGAAACATGTCTCTCCCATTTAGAAAACATGTTGAAACGGTGTGAAGACACCAATCTTTGTCTAAATTGGGAGAAGAGTCACTTTATGGTCAAAGAGGGCATTGTCCTCGGCCATAAGATATCAAAGAACGGGATTGAGGTTGACAGATCTAAAGTTGATGTCATTGGTAAATTACCTCATCCCACTACCGTCAAAGGTATTAGGAGTTTTTTGGGTCATGCCGGTTTTTATCGTAGATTCATACAAGATTTTTCTAAAATTGCCCGGCCTATGACTCATCTTCTTGAAAAGGATGCTCCTTTTATCTTCTCACCCGAGTGCATCGAAGCTTTTGAAACATTAAAGAAAAAGCTTACTGAAGCACCCATTCTGGTTGCCCCCGACTGGGATTTTCCCTTTGAACTCATGTGCGATGCAAGCGATTTTGCTATCGGTGCAGTCTTGGGGCAACGAAAAGCAAAACATTTTCAGCCTATCCACTACGCAAGTAAAACCATGACTGAAGCTCAAACTCATTACACCACTACAGAAAAAGAATTATTGGCTGTGGTGTATGCCTTTGAGAAGTTTCGGCCATATTTAATCTTGACAAAATGTGTAGTGTATACGGACCACTCGGCTCTCAAATATCTCTTTGCAAAACAAGATGCAAAGCCGAGATTACTCCGTTGGGTTCTCCTCCTACAAGAATTTGATATCACCATACGTGATAAAAAAGGAGCTGAGAACCTAGCTGCTGATCATCTATCCAGATTAGAGAACCCACACCAAGATGTTTTCGAGAAAAAGGAAATAAATGAAACATTTCCTCTTGAGACACTCAGTGCGGTTGCTTTTCGTGGAGATTCTACTACCCCATGGTTTGCCGACTTCGCAAATTACCATGCGGGTAACTTCATAGTGAAAGGGATGTCGACCCAACAGAAGAATAAATTCTTCAAGGATGTTAAACATTACTTCTGGGACGACCCCTACTTATTCAAAATCTGTGCGGATCAAGTCATCCGACGGTGTGTTTACGGACAGGAAGCTATTGACATTCTCAAAGCTTGCCATGCTGGACCCACTGGGGGCCATCATAGTCCAAACTACACCGCCAAAAAGGTGTTTGATTCCGGGTTTTATTGGCCCACAATCTATAAAGATGCCCAAGATCTAATCAAAACTTGTGAAGCTTGTCAGCGTCACGGAAATATTTCACAACGAAATGAAATGCCACAAAATGCTATTCAAGTTTGTGAAATCTTTGATATCTGGGGTATTGACTTTATGGGGCCATTTCCATCATCTCGAGGAAACAAATATATTCTCGTGGCTGTTGACTATTTGTCAAAATGGGTTGAAGCAAAAGCTTTACCCACTAATGATGCCCGAGTTGTTGTAAAATTCCTGAAAGCTCTGTTTGCCCGTTTTGGAACTCCACGTGCTATAATCAGTGATCGTGGTACGCATTTTTGCAATGACAAATTTGATAAAGTCATGCAAAAGTATGGTGTAACTCACCGTCTTTCTACTGCGTATCACCCATAAACAAGTGGACAAGTAGAAGTTTCAAATCGGGGTATAAAAAGAATTCTAGAAAGGACTGTAGGAGAAAATCGTGCATCCTGGTCGGATAAGTTGGATGATGCACTATGGGCCTTTCGTACAGCTTACAAAACACCCATTGGGTGTACGCCTTACAAACTTGTGTACGGAAAGGCATGTCATCTACCGATCGAATTAGAGCACAAAGCCTACTGGGCCTTGAAACATGCTAACTTTGACCTCCAAACTGCGGGTGATCACCGTAAAGTTCAAATGAATGAACTTAATGAACTGCGTGATCAGGCCTACGAGAACTCTTTGATCTATAAAGAAAAGACAAAGAAGATTCATGACTCAAAAATAAAGAACCGCGTTTTTAACGTTGGTGATCGAGTCCTTCTTTTCAATTCAAGATTAAAGATCTTCTCAGGCAAACTCAAATCCCGATGGTCTGGTCCATTCACTATCACAAAGGTTTACCCATATGGTACCGTTGAGTTATCTCAAAATGACGGTCCTAATTTCAAAGTGAATGGTCATCGTTTAAAACACTACTTTGGAGAGGACATACCATTCATGGTTGTCCCGGATCTTCAAACTTTCCCCATGAACCAATGAATGCGGGGATCGAGTCAAGCTAGTGACTCGGTGATCAAAAACATTAGCCCAACATGGGTTTTCACCCGTGTCTCTGTTTTCTTTCTCTTTTCTACCATCTAGTGTGGGGGAGATGCCCCACATGTTGTATATATGTAAAGTTAAAAAAAAAAAAAAAAAAAAAAAAAAAAAAAAAGTTTGTTTCTTATTTCCCTTTCACGTTCTAAGTGTTGGTTTAACAACCGGTTCTTTGAATATTGAGGGCAATATTCAGTTCTAAGTGTGGGGGGGAATTCTCGCGAATTTGATCAAATGTACCATCTAGTACCCCCATTTTAGCCAAAATTTTAAAATTTTTTTTCTCACTTAGAACTCAATAAATGGTTATCAGTCCGCCATGTCTAACCCACATAAGGATTGGCTAATCCGAGAGCAAACGGCTCTTGGTAAAGATGTCTCAAATCCGTTGATGGCTTGCAATTTGCCGAAAATTGTATGGTATTCGACTCACCATATCTTCATAAGTGAAGAGTTGGCTAGCCCGCAAGGTTATGGCTTGTGGTTAAGGCAGTGAAAATCCATGATTGGTAATCAGCTCACCAAAGATAATATTGATAATTTATCTAAGAGTTGGCTAGTCCAGAAGCAAACGGCTGCTGGTAAAGACAAATCAAAACCGTTGACAGCTTGTGGTTTGCTCAAAATCACTTGGTTATCATTGTACCAAAGTTCTTACTTGAACTGAAACAATTGGCTACTCCAGAAGTAATGGCTTTTGGTAAAGAGTCTTTCAAATCCATTAAATCTTCATAAAATATTGCTAGGGACTAGCAATAGTTTAGTGTGGGGGATTGATGAGTGTCTAAATACTCATCATTTTTACCTAATCTGAGCTGCCAAAACTCTCAAAAACACTCAGAAATGCATCATAATACTAAAATTATTCCAGAATTTTGTTTTATATGTCTCAGATGCAAAATGTTTAAAAACAGTTGAAAAACGAACAAAGTTTGCATAATTGGCAGTTTCAGTCCCTCAACTTTTAAAAGTTGTCAAATCTAGTCCCTGTTCACTAAAAACTTGTACAAATATCATTTTAGGTCCTTGGGGATTCATAAGTTGTTAGAAAAGTCCTTTGAAGTTAAAAATTACAAATTTACAACTTTGGTCCCTCAACTTTGAAAAATGTCAGAAATAGTCCTTAAGGTTTTAAAATTGGAATTTATCAAAAATAAACCTTTGAACTAATCATATATGGCATTATTGGTCCTTGTGATATGTATTGTGAATTTACAGGTTGGGTCCTTCAAGAAATCAGAAGTTACAATTTTGGTCCTTGTGATTTTGCTATAAACCAAACCGGACCTTAATTAAATAAACAAACCAACCCACCCTTAATTAAAATAACCCAACCCACTATCCTATTATTAAAACCCAGCCCAACAAGCCCAATTCCCTTAAAACCCAACCCGACCCAACCTGGTATTTAAAACCAGGTTTGACTTCGGTCAAACCTATCTTCAACCTCACAAACGCGCCAAACCACCCCACCCCTAGTTTTCTCTGCAAAACCACTCCCCATCAAATCCAACTCACCTAACAATACAAGAAACATTTAATGCTTCTTCTCCACTACCCTGATTTGCATTTAATGCTAAAACCTGCTCAATCCACTAACTCAATTTTGGCGCCAAAATGATGAATCAACAGCTGAGATCGATTGAAGGCAATTCAAGGGTAGGGATGTGTTCAGAGATGTCTAATTAGGGTTTCCCATTTGTATTTAGTATAAATAGAGCAATGTAATAAATAATTCAGTAGTAGCTAATTTAGTTTAAATCGCATTTTACTTATTTCAGTTGTAATCTTGTAATTTCTTATTCCCAGTTGTAATCAAAGTTTGTTTAAGCTATAAGAATCTTGTTTCATGTTATTTTGTTGTTTGAATTCAATATTGCTCAAGTTTGTATGTTCCTGCTAAGAAGTTAAGTTCGAACCATAACTCAAAAGCTCTCACAAGCTCCCACACCCTTTTAATAAGATTATATAAGCTTAATATAGCTTACTATACCCTTATTTAGTGTACCTCAGTTCTAAAACTCAAGATACAAGAATGGTCAACCATGGTCAACATAAGCTCTTAAAAGCTTCCATGGGTTGTATAAGCTGATCAGGAAAGCTCTTTGTGGTTTTCTAGCTTGCCTTTAACAAGCTAGATAGTCCTGTTCTATGCATGCTATCCCTATAGCCACTCTCTCAGTTGTAAGGTTTTGATCAAGTTTAGCATTTCACTGCATCATTTGCTTATTGCTTGAATTTCTGGTGTTCTTATATCTCTGTGGTGTTATTAAGTTGTAAAATAGCTTAATATTGGTAGCTTGTTCATTGATAATCATAGTTGCTAAAAATCTCATCATAGCAGTCAATATAGCATTTGGTCTATCCCTGTGTTTCATGCTTAAATCATTGTTGTTTTGTGCTTCAATGATCTTGTGTAATGATAATATAAAGGTGTAAATCAGTGTTTTGGTCTAAATCCAAGAGTTGCTTTGAATTTCTTGTTTGCCTGTTCTTATCAGGGTTGTTTGGATTTGCTGATATAGCAGCAGTCCCTTGCTTGATTGTTGTTGTTTGTTATCATTGCATGTCACATTAGTTGGTAATAACTCAGAGGAACCATAAAAACTAGTCTCTAATCAGCAAAAAGTCAAAATCACTTTTAATCTCATATAAGTTGATAACTGTTGGGTTTTTGACTTGTGAAATCCATTACAGTTGTGTGAAACTTGTTACCATAGCTTAATATCATCTCATTGTAGCTTATCATCTCATAATCAAGCATTAGATTAAGCCCAAAGTTCACTAAAGTCAAACCTTGTGATTTTCTGCAAAAGTCAATTTCATCAGCAGTACCTTAATCACATCAGCAGTACCTTGCATATTTTTCCCAGCTGATCTAGGGTTAAATCAGACCTCAATTGGTTAGTTTCTGATAGGGCTTTTGTGTTTTTAAGATAGTTCATAAGCTAATCTAAGTTTTGCCCCCTTAATATTGCATCTCAGTAGCTTATTTCATAGCTTAATTCACTCTGCAAGTTTGCCTTTTTCTGCTTATTTCTGTCTTAAGTTTGAATCAGATTTGGGGTTGATTGTGCTTATTTGTTGGATTATCTGTTGGATATTAGTTGTTTTAAGCTCACATAAGTTGGTTTAGTCTGTCCTAATCAGTTGGTTGAGTTTAGTGCTTATTTGCTTATATTTGGGCTTATTCCAAACTGCTTATCTGCCCATTTCTGCTTATTTGGCTTTTTAAACTTTTCATTTTATTTTTCTTATCTTTCTAATAATATTTTAGATTTACCCAGAAATTTTCATAATTTTCTGAATAGTTTTGATATTTTTAATAATTTTAATTAGTTTAAAATAGTAATTAAATCATAATAAATAGAAAAAGAATCAGAAAAATACAAATCCAATTTTCATAATTTTATTTTGTCATTTGTAATCTAGGAAAAATATAAAAATATTTTTAGACCTTAAGAAAATCAAAAATAGAAATAAAGTGATAGCTTCTATTTAATAGAATTTATCTTTTTAAATTTTAATTAAGTAATTTTCAATTTTATAATTTTCTTAACTTTTATTTACTTAGTAATATTTTTATAAAAAGTTTTAGAATTTTCTTTGTCCATTTAGTACTTTTTATAATTTAAATTAGTTTAATTAATAATTAAATAATAAATAATTAATAATAATTAGATAAAAAATATAAAAAAAATATAATTTAAGTTTTTAAATAAGTTTTAAGTAATTTCACATTTTTAGGTTTTAGATTTCATAAATTTTATTTTTAGTCCCATTTTAGCTGTCCCATTACGCGTTTTGGTTTAATTTTATTCGCGTTTAAATTTCCTGTGTATATCTGTTTTTATTTGTTATTTAGAATTGTTAAAAAAGCAAAATCAAAAGCAATCTAAATCATCAATCACTCTAATCCTAGCTTTTCACAGTTTTCCATTCACATCTCGTTGGGAAACGATCCGGGTGATCACTTACCTGGTTTCACACTACACACGAGCATTCGTTCCGAGACTGTTTGCCTTTTATCATTTATTACGGTTGACCATTCACAAGTGGTTGACTTGTGTGATAGAGAAATAAAAGACGACCGGTTTCAGACGGATCAATGGCTGCAGTAATGGACACATGGGAGGCAAGTTATAGCATGCTCTTTCATTCAAGGGTACTCTCATATGAAGACTGAAGTTGTAGAGTTTAGCATAAGTGATATCAGAGGAAAAAATTTGCGTATAAAAAATTATGTACTTAGAACTATATTAGAAATTTAGGGGGCTATTAAAGGCATGTTAACATGTTACAAACAACTTGACCGAGGCAATGGCAGGTGCATGGAATCTAGCATTTAAACTAAATCTTTTCAAGTTACAATTACACAAGTCATTATAGTTAAGTATATTAATATGTGAAATTACAAGGCAAGTATCAAAGGCATCAAATATTGTTATTAGCTTCATGTAAAGTATGTAAATTTGAATTATATTGATAAAACACATGAAACTAGGCCGCCCATAGGGTGGGTCATGAAGCTACTGTAAGTACGATAAGCTGAGTTACAAATGAAAGGAAGGACGGGGGTTTTAGTATTTGCTTTGACACAACTTTATTCCACTTTTTGGTTTTATCTTCTAATTATTGATAAGTAGATCTAAATATTATAAACTAACTTACGTCATTAAACATACAAATGTATCACATAAGCAATATAAGGTAGACATGTTTTAAGTTGGTTCAATTTTGTGTGGTAAAAACCAAATTACGATAATGACCAAAAAACAAGATATAAGCTTAGTCCTCAAACTTTTAATTTCATTTTTAATTTACATGAGAATAGCCCGGCCATCGGCCGGGTCATGAGACTAGTTATACTATATATTAAAAGGAAGGAAGATAATGGGTTGCTATAGTGCTCTTACGGGTGCTACAGTGCTTCTTCCCGTTTCCCGTTCCATTATTTTCCCGAGATAAGATATTTCCCCCCAATTCTAGACCCTTCTTCTTCACACACATCATTGGTACCATCTCTCTAAAAACACACACAACACCTCATTATTGTCTTCTACGTATAACCAAACAAATTTGTGTGAGTCTGTTTCTTGCCATGGGGTTTCCACTTTTTTTTAAATGGTTTATATGCTCGGCGTTTAACTCAAAACATACACATAAACCAAATTCAAGTTAACCAAATCTAGGTTCTTCATCTTTTTAACTCAAGTTAATTTTTTTTATAGAAAGTTTGTATTTTTATTCACAGGTTTATGTTTAATTGCAGGTTTGAACATGGATTGCAAAAGAGGATGAAGTTTCGCTGCCATGAATTTTTTTTATCAAGGTATGTAATTCTTTATCCTTTTTACTAATTTGTGGTTAATTTGTGTTTAGTTTAAGTGGGTATTGATAGGATTTTGGTTTTGTCATCCGAGTGCAGATGAAGGTGTTTTGATAAAAAAAAATTAGGTGTAACAAATTAGCAAGTGTAACACGCCCAAAATTAGATCGCAGCGGTAATACATCTGGGGTGTTACTTAACTGGATCATAACATAAGTAATAGAGAACGAATTTATCTAATTCGTTTTAAAAGATTTATTAAATAAAACATCAGTTTTACATAATTGAAATGCGGAAAACAAGGCCCATTATTTATTAGTTGTCCCATACTACAAAAACCCTGGTCATGAGTGCCATGTATGCACTCCAAAAGTGTGCCTATGCCCCTGCCTTGCATCATCATATAGCGACAATTAAACACTTGAGAAAAACATGCTAAATTGTCAACACAATGGTTGGTGAGTTCACAGGTTTACATAAAACAGTAAGTTGGATCATAAGTTCATGAGTTAACATT
Source organism: Artemisia tridentata subsp. tridentata (assembly GCA_021014915.2). NCBI lineage: Eukaryota > Viridiplantae > Streptophyta > Magnoliopsida > Asterales > Asteraceae > Artemisia > Artemisia tridentata. The sequence goes on along the minus strand of CP139508.1, from coordinate 255,798,830 downwards.
TCTAAGTATGAAACATTATACGAAATACTATTATGCTACGCTAAGTTTTATGTTACCGATGTTACGACAATTTGCATGCGTAGAGTGCATATAATAGCATGGGTAGAGTCCATGTAGTAATAAGCATGCTAAGAGTGCATATAATAACATGGGTAGAGTCCACAAATTGATAAGCATGCTAAGAGTGCATAAACACAGTACTTAGGCCAGCAGGTAATAGTTTTACAAGCAAAAGCATTTTTAAAATGATCCGTAAAAGTAAGCATATTTCTCACCCCAAATAGTTTAAAATGAGTATTAAAGTAATAGTGGGGCTATGACTCACCTTGAGTACACCCGGTAAAGTGAAATATGAAACTAAGCAAGTTATGGGAACGACTTCAACAAACTACCTGAATTAATAATGAAATCTGAGTTTTTACAGTTTTGTCTCAGTATGCACAATGAGTGTGAAAACAAGTAACGGATAACCATTTGGTTTGTGATATGTGAGTTTGATATGTTTAAAATGCTTAAAGTTCAAATATACTATTATATATAATATTATCTTATTTTTATGTTTTTGATTACATAATCATCATTTCCTCGAATGTCGTTGTATAACATGTTAAGCAAATCGTTAAAAGTTCGTTATATAATTATAAACGTGAAACGAAGTGTGAATGCATATGTGCAAATGAAATATGTAAAACATAAATAGAAATGAATATAAGAAATTGTTACTGTTCAGCCCTTGGTCTTTTCCCAAATTTACAATTTATACCCTAACGGTGTAGGTTTTGCATCGTTAGTCCTCCATTAGTTAAATATTACAAATTTTGTCCACAAGTTCCCAAAATGACAATTTACGCTTCATGTTTACTGAATTATCAATATCTACCCTCAGGTTATCAGATTTATAGTTTAGAACCCAAGTTTGCAAAGTTGGCAGTTTTAGTCCCTAAGGTTGAAACATTTTGAAAGTTTAGTCCAAAAATGACAAAAATAGTGGAAATTGAATTCCGAAAGTTTCTATAGCTTAATAAAGCTTATTTAAGTCAAAATGATCTGCTTATTTTCGAAAGTGCTTATTTTTCCATAAATTGGGCTTTTAACGAGACATTTCAAGGCCCAATAACAATATTCGATCCGTTGGGTTTAAGAGGGTGTTGAGCTTTTGATTGGGCTTATTTTATCATCACAAAATCACTTTCAAATTGCTTATAACATAGCTTATTCGAAATAGCTTATTGGGCTTATAACTAGGATTAAGCCCAATCCAATAATATATAAAGGTTTATATTTGATTCGAGTAGCGATAAGATTAAGTATTAAAAGAGCTTATAAGAGCTTATTAGGGGAAACTCAAAACATCAATTTGTTAGGTGGTCATGTAAGGAAACAGGTCGAATAATAAAATCAATATGTTGTATGTATATATTCGATTATATTTAGTCATTTCTTATGCGATCGATGCATGATACTAAAATAAAATGACAAGACTATATATTATACGATAGAATGAATATTAAGAATGAAGCTCAAAATGAATTGTAATGAATAAGTAAACATAATATGAATGTGTATATTGTGATTCTAGCCATCCATGAAGGAGGTCAAAGATTACTTACGAAAAATAAATAAATAACAAGCATATAAAAGAAATAAATGTATATGCGATCGAGTAACAAATAAATACAATGCGTGATGTTTGTTAAATGATGTGTACGAGTAGGATATGGATAAAAGAGACATACAACACCTTGGAATGGTTTGTTGTACGTTTAAAAGTGATCAAGAAATCGAGGATGATGTTTTCTCTTGTTATACGATCATTACATGGTTCGAATAGCTTAAAATTGGTTCGAATGAGTTGAGGATTGCTTCTGGTTCCTTGGCAGTGAGTGAGAAAGCTAGAGAGAATTTACTTGAGTGTGCTTTAGAGGGAATGATCAAATGTATATATGTAGTTAGATATATATACAAAATTTAAATAAGTTATTTTATTTAATAAGGTCAAGTTGAGGGAATGTATTCCCTTAGCAGAGGTTAGAGATTATATTATAGATAAGATATGGTCTTAGTCGAGTAGGAGTGCCTTAAGAGGGGGGATTTAACGCTTGTTTTGGTTATGGTCCAACCAGGTATATATGTATGTCTCGAATGACATTTAAATGGGTCCAAAACATTTCTAAGGTGACCAAGGGTTTGGAAATGGTTAGAAATGGTGCTATGAACTTATATTTGATTAGTAAAAACGAAAAACATTGGTTAATACTTGGTTTGGTCAATTTTTGTTAAGTTGGAAATTTATGGGTCGAACTTGTGTATGTTTCGAACCTAATTTACTTTGCCCTTCGTTTGGTGACCAAATGTTCGAGATAGAACATGAAATTTGTTGATCCTGATTCCTTGATGTATAGAGAATCGAGTTGTGTAAAAAGTTCCATATTTCATGTGTCGAATTTGCATGATATCAAGGTAAAGTGAATCATGTTCAGTCAATGTTTTATATAAAATATTTGTGAATTTGGTTTGGGCTTATGAACGGTAGCAGGCTTATCTTGGCCTAATTATGGAATAAGGGATACGTTTGGTTAAATATTGGTTTAAATGATATTCTTGGTCCGTGTGTGAGCTCGTTCCATGGATTTGTAATCATGTGTCAATGTTTAAGTTATCATAGTGTGATAATGTGATTTAATGAGATAATCCATCATTAACAAGTGTCAGAAAATAATAAATGCGCATTTTCTAATAATTAATCATTATTATTAAGATGGAAAATTACCATTTGTTACAGTCTCCCAACCTTATCTGAATGTCGTCCCGACATTCAACCCAGGTTATCAGATGGAGATACAAAAAGATAGGGATATTTGGTCTTGAATTCATCTTCACGTTCCCACATGAATTCAGGACCTCTTCGGGAATCCCAGGGAACCTTGACAATTGGTATTCGACTATGTTTCAGTTTCTTGACCTCACGGTCCATGATTTCAAAAGGTTTTTTGATAAAGTGTAGCCGATTGTCAATTTCGATTTCTTCCAGAGGAATAGTAAGAGTTTCCTCGGACAAGCATTTCTTTAGATTGCATACATGAAAGACATCATGTACATTGTTGAGTTCTTGCGGTAGCTGAAGTCGGTATGCTACCGGTCCGATTCTTTGGAGAATTTTAAAAGGTCCAATGTATCGAGGATTTAGTTTTCCACGTTTGCAAAAACATATTACGCCTTTCCAAGGCGAAACCTTTAACATGACTCTGTCCCCTACTTGGAACTCAAGAGGTTTATGTCTCTTGTTTGCATAACTCTTTTGTCGGTCTTGTGCAGCTTGCATCTAATTACGAATCTGCACAATCTTTTCGGTTGTCTCATGAATGAGTTCGGGACCTGTGAGTTGACTGTCTCCCACTTCTGTCCAACAAATGGGTAATCGGCACTTTCATCTATAAAGTGCCTCGAATGGTGCAGCTTTTAAACTTGTGTGATAGCTGTTGTTGTATGAGAATTCGACTAGGGGCAAATGTCCGTCCCATTTCTTGCCGAAATCAATAACACAAGATCGGAGCATTTCGTCCAAGGTTTGAATGGTTCTTTCGCTTTGGCCGTCAGTTTGGGGATGATAAGCGGTACTCATGTCGAGTTTAGTACCCAAAGCTTTCTGGAGTGACTGCTAAAATTTTGAAATGAAACGACTGTCACGATCGGAGATGATCGAAATTGGTACCCCATGTCTAGAGACTACCTCTTTCAGGTATAAACGAGCGAGTTGATCCATGCTGTCAGTTTCTTTGATGGGAAGAAAATGTGCTAAATTGGTGAGTCTGTCAACAATCACCCAAATCGTGTCATATCCACTGGATGTTTATGGTAGTTTGGTCATGAATTCCATAGTGATGCATTCCCATTTCCACACAGGGAGTTCGGGTTGCACTAGTAATCCGGACGGTCTCTGATGTTCTGCCTTAACTTTAGAACAAGTTAAGCATTTACTGACATATAGAGCAATATCCGCCTTCATGTTAGGCCACCAATAAAGTTTCTTAAGATCGAGGTACATCTTATCAGATCCGGGATGAATAGAGTATTTGGACTTATGCGATTCATGCATAATTAACTCTCGTATCCCACCATAGAGTGGTACCCAGCTTCTATCGTTGAAGCACAATACTCCGTCTGATCTCTTGGTAAAGCCATTTGCGTTTTCTGGCATACCATAGAGTTTTTCACTTAGTCTATTTTCTTCCTTCAGTGCCTCAATTTGAGCAGTGAGGATTTTTAATGGGAGTGGTGAACTGATCGTCATTCCTAATGATCTGACTCTCAAGGGTTTGAGTCGTTCTTTTCGGCTAAGAGCATCTGCCACAACGTTGGCTTTTCCTGGATGATAACGAATTTCACAGTCATAATCACTGAGTAATTCCAGCCACCGACGTTGTTTCATGTTCAATTCTTTTTGGTCTAGGATATGTTGTAGGCTTTTGTGGTTCGTAAACACTGTACATTTAGTGCCGTACAGGTAGTGTCGCCATATCCTAAGAGCGAATACAACTGCTCCCAGTTCTAAATCATGGGTTGTGTAAATCTTTTCATGTGTTTTGAGTTATCGTGATGCGTGAGCAATCACTTTCAGTCTCTACATCAATACAGCACCTAAACCTTTGTGCGAAGCATTGCAGTATACAACAAAGTCATCGCTTCCTTCTGGTAAGGCCAATATGGGTGCACTACACGACTTTTCTTTGAGTGTTTGGAATGCCTCTTCTTCGTCTTTTCCCCAGGCGTACTTTATGTTTTTCTGAGTTAGAGTGGTTAAGGGTTTGGCTATCTTGGAGAATCCTTCGATGAATCTCTTGTAATAACCGGAAAGTCCTAAGAATTGGCGTATTTCAGTTGGCGTTGTTGGTGTTGCCCAATCCTTAATTGACTCAATCTTTGTAGGGTCCACATGAATACCCTGGCTGTCAATAACGTGACTGAGAAATTGTACAGTGGAAATCCAGAATTCACATTTTGAGAATTTTGCGTACAATTCCTCTTTCTTGAGTAATTCCAGAATCATATTGAGATGTTCTTCATGTTCCTCCTTGTTCTTGGAGTAGATCAGGATATTGTCTATGAATACGATCACAAACTTATCCAAATATGGTTTGCACACCCTGTTCATAAGTTCCATGAATACTACTGGTGCGTTCGTCAAACCAAATGGCATAACCTGGAATTCATATTGTCCATAACGGGTCCTAAAGGCTGTTTTTGGGATGTCCTCTTCTCGGACTCGAAGTTGTTGGTATCCAGATCGAAGGTCGATCTTTGAATAAACACTAGAACCTTGTAGTTGATCGAATAAGTCACTGATTCTAGGAAGTGGGTATCGGTTCTTCACTGTTAGCTTGTTCAGCTCTCTATAGTTGATGCACATCCGGAATGATCCATCTTTCTTCTTTACGAATAGAACAGGAGCTCCCTAGGGTGAGGAACTAGGCCCGATGAAACCTTTTTCTGAGAGTTCTTGTAGTTGTTCTGACAACTCTTGCATCTCGGAAGGAGCTAATCGGTACGGTGCTCGTGCTACGGGTGCAGCACCTGGTATTAAGTCAATTTGAAATTCGAGTTGTCTGACTGGTGGGAGTCCAGGCAAGTCTTCGGGAAAGACTTCGGGAAAGTCACGTACAATCGGTACGTCTTCTAGGCGGTTTTCTTTAGATTCCTTCTTTATCTTCTCAACTTGTGCTACAAAGAGGAGACATCCGTCCTCAATGTACTTCTGAGCTTTGGTGCATGATTTGATGTTCAGTTGAGATGGATTTCTACGGTTGCTTCTATCTCCTAATACTTCCAATACTTCATTACCGTATGGTACACGAACAATCTTCTCGTCGCAGATGATGATGGCATGATGTCTGGATAACCAGTCCATTCCAATAATAATGTCGAAACTGCCAAGTCCTACTGGCATAAGATCTATGTTGAATGGATGGTTTAAGAGTTTTAGCGTACAACCTCGGATTATAGTGTCCACTCTTTCCACGTGACCATTAGCTAATTCTACGTCATAACCAATGCCTAAAGCCGTTGGGATGATATTTAGAAACTGACTAAATGTGGTTGATATGAAACTCTTATCTTCCCCGGTATCAAATAAAACAGATGCATGACGGCTGTTTAGAAGAAACGTACCCGTAACAACATTCGGGTCCTCTGGTGCTTCTCTTCCTCCAACCACATACACTCTTCCTTGGGCATTTCTTGGATAACCCTGGTTTCCTCCAGTAGCTTGATTCATATTGTTACCCTGGTTTCTCTGTTTTCTTCACTCATTCTTGAAGTGCCCTTTTTTTCTACAACCAAAGCAGGTAATAGAAGATTTTTCCTTGATGTTAGGAGTTCTTTTATTAGGCAATGGTGCCCTTTGAGTAGTAGCAAGAACTGGTGATCTACAATTTCTGGCCATATGACCAACCCTTTGACAATTTCCGCATCTTACAGAGCATGGCCCGTTTTGATGGAGTTTAAAATGGTTGCACAGAGGAGATTTTCCAGCATAGACCTTCTGGTCATTAGATCCAGCAGAATAGACCTTAGCGACTTTCTGTCGTTTGTTTGACTGATGGTTGGCTCTTGAGGTGTCCTCCCAATTTCTTTTGTTATCTCCTCCTTTTTCTGCCATATCTTGGATCACCTGATCCATTAAGGTTTGAGAGATGGAGATTGTGTTATGTAGGTCAGTTGGATTTGCAGCCAATATATTTCCTCTGATGTTCATGGGTAATCCTCCGATGTAACGCTCTATCATTCGTGATTCAGTAGCAACGAATTTGGGACATAGTAATGCTAACTCATGGAAACATTGTGTGTACCCCAAGTTGTTGGTGCCTTGAACCTTCAGGTTCCAAAATTATACTTCCATTTTCTTGACCTCAGTGCGAGGGCAATATTTCTGGAGCATTAAAGTTTTGAATTGCTCCTAGGCCATAGCGTAAGCAATATCCATACATGATGATGTCATGTAAGAGTTCCACCAAGTTAGAGCACTGCCTGTCAAAGTATACGAGGCATACTTAACTTTGGATTCTTCATAGCAATTGCAGATGCGAAACACAGTTTCCAGCTTTTCTAGCCACCTGGCTAAGCTGACAGCACCCTCAGTTCCCCCAAAACTTCCTGGATCATAAGCACTAAACTCCTTGTATGTGCAGGCCCGACTGACAGTAGTGGGTCTTGCGGCTCTGTCACCTGTGTTAGTGCTTGATCCCACATTGGCAGCAGCTGCCATGGCTTCTGCCACTTGCTGTGCCACAAGTTATGCCAAAATCAGTTGATTGACTACATCTGGAGGGGGAGTGGCATTAGTTGCGTTGCGAGTACGGTTTGATTTGCGTGCAGCCATTTGCCTACAAAAGAAAGTAACAAATGATGAGAGTTTGCACAAGAGTATGAGAAATCATCACATGAATGAGTAGTATCAGAGTAGAGTATGAAAAGATTAAATTACAACAGATAGATATAGCAAAGTATGCTTTTTATAGATTTAAGAGTCGGTTACAAGATGTGAAAATTACAAGCTTATTGGAAAATACATTAGACACTAACCAAAGACCATTCGGTTTAGTGGGTACATAAGCGATACATATGGATCTAAGATCAGTTACGTCCTCGACGTAAACGCCTAATTTCAGCCTCAAGCTCCAGTTGTGCAGATTCCATGTCTGCGAAGCCTCTCTGGAACTCCTGGCACATCCTCATTGGAGTAGTTAACATGGCTTCTAAGGCTGAAATCCTCTGATCCTGGTTCCTTGCCGTGTCTCTGGCAATCCACTGGGTCCTTTCAATGCCTTCTATCCTACCATGTACCTAAGTATGGTCCCTACTCAAACAGCGGACTCTGGAATCCAAGTTTCTAAGGTCATAGTTATAAGTATCCCGCATTTTATCAACCCTCATCCCTAAGTCAAACACCGCTCGCCTCTCAGCATCAGCTCTTTTAAACAAAGTGTCAAGGTTTCGATTATACCATTCGAAACGGTTTGGTGGTAACCTTTCCAACTGTTCAGTATGGGCGTCTAGTTTGCTGGCTTGTTGATGAAGACGGGTCCATATCGAATCACGAGTATTTATAGTATAGTCAAGGGGATTAAGTGAGGATACGTCATCTGGGATGTCTGGCATTGGGGAGTCTGGAACGTCCGATAGTGGAGAGTTTGGATTAACATCCTTCCAATTTATCTCTTGGTGCGTTCCCCTCGAACTCTGCCCAATTTCGAATGTAACCGGACAACCAATCATTTCTTCATTTGAATAAGACTCAGTAGCTCTCCTAAGTGGAGATGAGTGAGTTGGTGATGATGTGTTTAGAGTAAGTTCCGTATTAGGCTGCTGTTGGGATTCTTGCACATAGGGATCTTCAGCATCTGGAGTGATCTGAAGGGTAGGTGATGTGCGAGTAGCACGGAGAATAGTTTCAGTGGTATCAAATGATTTGGAAGACATGTTCTGTGACAAAGATGGTACACGTATATAAGTATGTAGAAGATAGTTAAAGTTTTTATTATAAGGCTAGAAAGTATTAGCCAAAATATAAGTACATATGTATGTATATAATTGATATGAAAGAGTGTATTATCAAAGTAGCATGTAAGTATATGCTAAGCATTTACACGAAAGTATGTGTCCTTAAGTAGCACGTAGTATATGATAGGTATTAACACAAGAGTATGTGTCATCAAAGTAGCATGTAGTACATGTTAAGTAGTAACACAAAGTACGTGTCCTAAAAGTAGCATGAAGTATATGCTAGGTATTAACACGAAGTATATGTTATCAAAAGCGTTAACACGAAGTATATGTCATTAAAGTAGTACATAAGTATATACTAAGCATGCTGAAGCAATAAGTAGAGTAGCAAGTAAAGTGGCAAGTAAGGCAGGCTGGCACTGGCGGTCATAGGTTGAGTTTTTGTAAAAAGCGGTTATAGTCTAGGTTTTATGTGTACCTAGTTCTCTATAACATAAGTAATAGAGAACGAATTTATCAAATTCGTTTTAAAAGCATTATAAAATAAAAAATCAGATTTACATAATTGAAATGCGAAAAACAAGGCCCATTATTTATTAGTTGTCCCATAGTACAAAAACCCTGGTCATGAGTGCCATGTATGCACTCCAAAAGTGTGCCTATACCCCTGCCACGCACTGCCTTGCATCATCATATAGCAAAAAATAAACACCTGAGAAAAACATGCTATAGTGTCAACACAAAGGTTGGTGAGTTCATAGGTTTACATAAAACAGTAAGTTGGATCATAAGTACATGAGTTAACATTTCTAAGTACGAAACGTTATACGAAAGACTATTACGCTACGCTAAGTTTCATGTTACTGATGTTACGACAATTTGCATGCGTAGAGTGCATATAATAGCATGGGTAGAGTCCATGTAGTAATAAGCATGCTAAGAGTGCATATAATAACATGGTTATAGTCCACATATTGATAAGCATGCTAAGAGTGCATAAACACAGTAATTAGGCCAGCATGTAATAGTTTTACAAGTAAAAACATTTTTAAAATGATCCGTAAAAGTAAGCATGTTTCTCACCCCAAATAGTTTAAAATGAGTATTAAAATAATAGTGGGGCTATGACTCACCTTGAGTATACCCGGTAAAGTGAAATATGAAACTAAGCAAGTTATGGGAACGGCTTCAACACACTACCTGAATTAATAATGAAGTCTGAGTTTTTACAGTTTTGTCTCAGTATGCACAATGAGTATGAAAACAAGTAACGGATAACCATTTGGTTTGTGATGTGTGAGTTTGATATGCTTAAAATGCTTAAAGTTCAAAAATACTATTATATATAATATTATCTTGTTTTTATGTTTTTGATTCCATAATCATCGTTTCCTCGAATGTCGTTGTATAACATGTTAAGCAAATCGTTAAAAGTTCATTATATAATTATAAACGTAACGAGAATAATTATACTGAAACGAAATGTGAATGCATATGTGAAAATGAAATATGCAAAACATAAATAGAAATGAATATAAGAAATTGTTACTGTTCAGCCCTTGTTCTTTCACCGAATTTACAATTTATACCCTAACGGTGTCGGTTTTGCACCGTTAGTCCTCTGTTAGTTAAATATTACAAATTTAGTCCACAAGTTCCCAAATGACAATTTATGCTTCATGTTTACTGAATTATCAATATCTACCCTCAGGTTATCATATTTACAGTTTAGAACCCAAGTTTGCGAAGTTGGCAGTTTTAGTCCCTAAGGTTGAAACATTTTGCAAGTTTAGTCCAAAAATCACAAAAATAGTGGGAATTGAATTTTGAAAGTTTCTATAGCTTAATAAAGCTTATTTAAGTCAAAATGATCAGCTTATTTTTGAAAGGGCTTATTTTCCATATATTGGGCTTTTAACGAGACATTTCAAGGCCCAATAACAATATTCGATCCGTTGGGTTTAAGAGGGTGTTGGGCTTTTGATTGGGCTTATTTTATCATCACAAAATCACTTTCAAATTTCTTATAACATAGCTTATTCGAAATAGCTTATTGGGCTTATAACTCGGATTAAGCCCAAATCCGATAATATATAAAGGGTTATATTTTATTCGAGTAGTGATAAGATTATGTTTTAAAAAGAGATTATAAGAGCTTATTAGGGGAAACTCAAAACATCAATTTGTTAGGTGGTCATGTAAGGAAACAGGTCGAATAATAAAATCAATACGTTGTATGTATATATTCGATTATATTTAGTCGTTTCTTATGCGATCGATGCATGATACTAAAATAAAATGACAAGACTATATATTATACGATAGAATGAATATTAAGAATGAAGCTTGAAATGAATTGTAACGAATAAGTAAACGTAATATGAATGTGTATATTGTGATTCTAGCCATCCATGAAGGAGGTCAAAGATTACTTACGAAAAATAAATAAATAAAAAGCGTATAAAAGAAATAAATGTATATGCGATCGAGTAACAAATAAATACGATGTATGATGTTTGTTAAATGATGTGTACGAGTAGGATATGGATGAAAGAGACTTACAACACCTTGGAATGGTTTGTTGTACGTTTAAAAGTGATCAAGAAATCGAGGATGATGTTTTCTTTTGTTATACGATCATTACATGGTTCGAATAGCTTGAAATTGGTTCGAATGAGTTGAGGATTGCATCTGGTTCCTTGGCAGTGAGGGAGAAAGATAGAGAGAATTTACTTGGGTGTGTTTTAGAGGGAATGATCAAATGTATATATGCAGTTCGATATATATACAAAATTTTTATAAGTTATATGATTTAATAAGGTCAAGTTGAGGGAATATATTCCCTTGGCAGAGATTAGAGATTTTCTTAGAGATAAGATATGGTCTTAGTCGAGTAGGAGTGCCTTAGGAGGGGGGATTTAAGGCATGGTTTGGTTATGGTCAAACCGGGTATATATATATGTGTCGAATGACATTTAAATGGGTCCAAAACATTTCTAACGTGACCAAGGGTTTGGAAATCGTTAGAAATGGTGCTATGAACTTATATTCGATTAGTAAAAATGAAAAACGTAGGTTAATACTTGGTTTGGTCAATTTTTGTTAAGTTGGAAATTTATGGGTCGAACTTGTGTATGTTTCAAACCTAATTTTCTTTGCCCTTCGTTTGGTGACCAAATGTTCGAGATAGAACATGAAATTTGTTGATCCTGATTCCTTGACGTATAGAGAATCGAGTTGTGTAAAAAGTTCCATATGTCATGTGTCGAATTTGCAAGATATCGATGTAAAGTGAATCGTGTCCAGTCGATGTTTTATATAAAATAGCTGTGAATTTGGTTTGGGCTTTTGAACTGTAGCAGGATTATCTTGGCCCAATTATGGAATAAGGGATTCATTTGGTTAAATATTGGTTTAAATGATATTTGTGGTCCGTGTGTGAGCTCCTTCCATGGTTTTGTAATCATGTATCAATGTTTAAGTTATTATAGTGTGATAATGAGTTTAATGTGATAATCCCTCATTAACAAGTGTCAGAAAATAATAAGTGCGCATTTTATGATAATTAATCATTATTATTCAAATGGAAAATTACCATTTGTTACAGCAAGATTACGTGTTTTAATTGATTTATGGTTAATTTGCATTTTATAGAAATGGTTATTTATTGGATTTTTGTTTTGTGATCATAAGTGTTTGATGAAATTCTTGACAGAAGGCTCTTATATTGAATTCGATTTATGAGTGTTCAATTTAGTTGAGTTTTTACGGACTGTTTTGACAGGATGCATGTGGGTGGGTCACAACATATTGAGGTTCGATTATTTGTAGTTCAGTAGGTATGTTCAGGGGTGTGGGTTCTGTTAAGGGGTGAGTTCCTCTTTGGTTCCTGTGATCAGGTTTGGAGAGCCAAAATGCTTCCACAATCACCACCGATCACACGAATCTGAAGCTTCAGTTTCTGTAAGGCAATTCCGCGGAAGCAAACGCCTTTTAGAAACATTGTTGAGAAAAAGGTAAGAACTTTTTTTATGTTTATGAAGGTCATGTAGGGTTGTATATTTAGTATCATTCTTAAAGAGAACTTAATAAATAAAAAATTGATATTTATGTTGATAGCTATTTCTGAAACAGCCCATTTATGTACTGAGTTTCTTGAGTCGTTTTATGGGGTTCCGCATCTGGCTTGAAAGTGGATGCAGGTTAGTTCGTGTTTATAAGGTCTTGCAGCTCTTTGATACACCGAGAATACGTCCAAAATTAGCTCATAAACTTATTATGGTATAATTAGTTTATGGTACGTATTAGCTTATGATTTCTTACAAGCCCACAAGTTTCGAAATAAGTTAGAAAAAAATAGGCTTATGTTTCCAGTAAGTAAGCTTAAATAAACTCCCTTTTTGTTATGAATGTTTTTCTCAGTTATATACAGGTTATTTACATTATGAAAACAAATTTATATACAGTCAGTAGCAATGGACCAACAATCACCGCAGTACACAAGGGGTTGCGACAGAAGGGTAACAGAATGACGTTGTCCTGCATTTCCCATCACATTTGAATACAAGTATATGTTTAGTGTTGGCATTGTGGGAACAGAAGAGCATTGTCTTGCATTTCCCTGCTGCAAGGGATCAGCTACTTATACCCTTAGTAGCAATAATCCAGACAGTTGATTCCCACAACTCTTTCCATGCCTAAAGCTTTGGTAAGATCTTTTTCCATCACGATCTTATTTTTACCGTTAATAGTTGGGACATTATTGTCATAGATTATTAGAGATCAGTAGTGTAACAAATTTTACCAATCTGAGTCCGCGACACAGGCGGATATGTAGAGGTAAAAATTGAAAGGATAGGCAGGTCACGCGGGTTGGGTACAAGGTCAAAGCGGGTTACTTTAGTACCGGGTGTAACCGTCGAGATGGATTATGTTTGACCTGCTAAAGCTTCAAAAAGATGACTTACAGACTTTAATAAAGATTATTTAGGTCGATCGATTCACATTACCATGTCTTAATGCCGTATTTTCCTACATGGATATGTATGAACCTTCACCTTTTTGACATCCTCCAAAATTGTCCGCCTTGATTACTACATTATCTTTTTTTGTTAATTCTACAATTGCCATTCTATTAGAAATACTTCAGCCAAGTAGCCTTTTAATATAAGTGGCACTTTTTTTGGACATGAAACTAGGTGGGATTATCATAGCAAATGGTGTTTGGGAATGGAAGGAATACATGCGTATGTTTTGTATCAAAATTTGTTTGCAACTTTGTAAGGCCAATTTGTAAGAATTTTCTTTGGTTTCTTGCAGCTAAATATATTGTGTTACTATTTGTTAGCCAATATGGTGACAATGGTATAACTTTGATTTCTACGTAATATAGAAATAATGTATCAGTTCAGCATGTTTGATATACAAGTATACAACCTAATTGGGTTTCCATTAACAACAGTTGCCTTTCGAAATAAAGCCACTTATAATCTTAATATATTTTTTTTAATCATTTAAACCACAAATGCAGTCAGTGAGATGAAAACCATATTATCGTTAATAGATACATGCTTATGTGAGTGAATAAATTCTCATATCAACAACGTTAGTTTTTAGTAGAAATGGCAATTATTCAACTTTCTAATTGTTTGCTAATCATTTCTTTGTTTTCATTTAATAGGTCTACTGTTAGGAGCAAACATCGTTGCGACAAGTTTTGGTGTAATTGTTGACATAGATCCTCAATACAATGAGACCTCACTCAGTAACTTGGTACGTAAATGCTACTATCTGCTTATTTTAGCATCACGCAAATGACCCATGTGCGATATGTAAGGGGTTGGTGACTATCTGGTAGATAAAGATCATGAGATTTTCAACTTCAGTTTATGGCTTAAGAAGGCCATAAGTTGTATATGCGAATTGTTAACTCATTTTGATGGTTGTATGTTGTTACTCATTGTGTATGCAAATTGTTACTTGTTATGTACATTTGTATAATGTACGTATTATACAAATTGCTGATTTATATGGGGGTGTTTGGTTCAGTATTGTTTGACTCAATGGCTATTACTTTTGCAACATGTTTTTCAATGGGCCAAATTCAGATTTTTTTAAAACCAAACTTCTTTGGATTTACAAAGCTCCTTAGCACACAACAGTCAACAGTGGGGTTTGATCATGCATGTGAACAGGAACTTGATTGTACAAAGATCCATAAGCGGCCAGTTGGGTATTGGGTCAATACCAATATATTTTTTGGCAGAGGTGAAAACATGTTGGATTGACATGAAACACCTTTTGTCCAAATTTTTCAACATGGTAAGACCAAAAAAATTTAAGATACCTTCACACATACCAACAACAACCTATAAACACGGGAAAAAAACTCTCAACACTATTGAAAAGGCACTCCCGCGGCAACGCGTGGACTACCACACTCGTTTCCAAATAAGATTTTATTTTGGTTGCCCTGTTTGTGATGGTAGGCTTATTGGGTTTGTTAACAGGTGCGCCTAATTAAGAGTTTTGGTATGGTTTTAGGTTCTTTTGTGTCGCCCTCTATTACAACTGATAGTTTATATTTGGCTTAAAAGGTACATTTTTATGGTGGATGCATGTGGGGCTATTGTGCTCTGTAGGAGAGAGAAAGTATGATTAAATAATAGATATTGCTCTGCGTAAGGTAGTTTATTCCTCTAATTATAGTTCAGTATTGGGTGTAACTTGGCAGATCGGTTGGGTATGGTTTTGCAGGTGATGGATTAAATTTGACTGCAAATCTGTTTGGTATGGCAGAACATTCATCTGTCTGTCCTTGGGCTATATGGCTGGAGCTGATTACAACAACTACATGCAACATGGTAAGCAAAAGTTTTGAGCCGAATACTCTTTGAATAGTTTGAGCATATACTCTTTGTCACACTCCCTCAAAGGCGGAAACACGGAATGTAACTGAGAAAGGCACATAGCATAACATCATAGAATCATACCTTACATTTGTTACAACAATTGTTTACAAAACGTTTCTCGTGAAATATGTCTTTTGGAAATCTTATCGTCCCAGAAACATGGTAGCATATTATCAAATGATCTGACTCCAATAAACGTGCCTTCAATTACTCAAACAATGATCACCTGAAAATGGTAATAGAAAAAGTCAACATAATGTTGGTGAGCTCGTAGGTTTGAAAGTTAAACCACGAAGCTATGAATAATATAATGTAGGATAATAGCGAGCATGATATGAACATGTACACACTTAATGAAACCACAAGCTTGCAACAACTAAACCTCATGTTTGAATCACACATAAAAGATCCACATACACTGGGTGCTACTTCCCAAAAGTTATACTGGGTGCTACTTCCCAAAAGTTATAATGGGTGCCACTACCCAAAACTTGCGAGGAGAGTATTCACCCTTTCATGGTGGTGTGGGTGTCAATCCAAATAGTACCAGGCGCTACTTCCCAAATGGTACTACCAATACAATCCTAACCCCGTGCAACCTCACAGTAACAATCACACAAATTGAATTCACACAATACAAACCACACAGTAAGAATCCACATAAAGATAATCACACAGATTGAGTTCACACAATATAGTCACACAGCAAGGGTTCACCTCCTAGTAATATAATATCAATCATCCAAAGCATTAAGCTATGTAACAACTTGGATTTAACTAAATTTCACAACTCATCAAACAAGAACTGTCATGTAATTAAATTAAGAGTTGTTACAAAGAATTAATGTTTTTGATGATAAACATATATCAGAGGAAGGTGAAGTCAAAACACACATATTGAAATCGAACGCACATATAGTAACAAAACGCACATATTGTAATCAACCGCACATATTGTCCAAAGTCATGAAAATAGTAAATCACAGCATAAAAGCATTTGAAAAACATTGGGTACCATTTCCACCCCAAGGAAAAATATATTAAGAAACGGGGCTATGAGAACTCACCTCAGTCAAGCAATGCACAATGCAACAAGTCAAGAGTAGTATAGCACAACAGCAACTAGAACGTCACAGCACAACGGACTTGGCACGACCTAATAATATAATGTCTCGTCTCAAAATATATCCCATAAAAGAGGTCAAATGCGCAAGAGTTTCCAAAAATTAACTATTCCCATTCCCAAATCCATTTCCAAATTAATCTTGTTTTATCCTTTTATTAGAGTTTGGTATCATCATTTGTGTAACAGAAGGGAAACACTGACTCAAGAGTACACACACCAAAAGGAAACAAGACAACGGAATTTGACGCGGGGAGTGTTGACGAGAACTCGAGTCAAGGAGAGATGACGGAGAGAAAAAAAAAGATAACAAATAGCAAGCACAACAAATATGAAGAATAGATTGGTAAGCGTCGGTACTTTCCCATAATACCATTTAGTTATAAAAGCATACTTGTTTTAAAGTTTAAAGTAAAATTTCTCCATGACTCATTCGTTCATTGAACGTTTCCAAGTCGAAAGACTTTATTAGAAATAATTTTCAAAGCAGTTTATATGACGTGTAATTTATAAATATTATCGTTCGTTAGACATTATTTCCATTGTTTACCCGTTGCGAATCGAATACATTAAATTCATCATGAGTCTAATGTATTATATTCGTTTCGTATCCCATAGTCCAAAATACCTAAAGTCCGATAATATCTCAAGTCAAAATATATATTCCAAGTCCGGTGTTGCAAATATCCCAGAGTACTCCGACTTACCAATCAACGACCAAATGAATAATCTAACAAGTTCGAATATGATAATCTACGGGTCACATTTCTCGAAAAGTCCAATAGCCCTCGTGTGTTTCGTTTTTATCCCCTAATATCTCACGTACAATTATAATGCTTTATTTTGTCATTACTAGATTAAATAACATTTTGTTTTACAACTTTTTCACTTAACAAATGTTTCTAATTCTTTCTTTTATTTGTCCAAGTTGTGTCCGTATAAATCGAAACACACAAGCTACTATTTCTTTTTCGAGTCATGGTCAAACATTAATTCCCTCGGTTCAATAATTCAAACCCGATCCCACACAAACCAAATATGCCCTCGGTTTTACAAGTCGGGTCAAACAAGTCAATATGTCAAACATTAAACCAAGTCAATCAATATAGTCACGAGTCCAAGTATACTAATTCATTAAGTCCATATAGGCGAAACCAAGGGTACACCGACACCACAAGGTCTCGGCCAGCCCTTGTCGAGGCCAAAACATCACAAGTCTAAGTCTAAATCAAGCCCAATATATCAACAACATCATTATATATCCATACGGCCGGTAACTAACCTACGGCTCATGTTCAATACCATTAAGTCTCAAATATCCACAAGTATACCACAAACAATACGGACCAAATATCTTACCAAGCCGAGACCATAAGGTCTCGGCTGTGATTATTCACCACGAGCAAGACAACCACAACAGAACAAAATTAACCAAAACCAAATCGAATATCCAGGTTTCACAACATAGTAACAACAGCAACACTATTATCATCATCACCATGCTGAGACCATTACGGTCTCGGCTTCGAGCCGTGTCACAACCAACAACCAAACAGACCTATAGGTCGCGGCTATCAAACAATCGGAACCAACATATTCTCGGCCAAAAATCCAAAACAATCACAACACATTCAAATCCAAATTTACATCTAATCCTAAATCTAAATTCGACCGCAGCAAAATAATAACCACAACATAATAAGATGAGCTAGTTACCACAACCACACGACTCGGACTCAAACTAAATATAGAAACGAAATTAACAGGTTATGGTCGTGAGCTAGGCTCACGGATTTACCACGATTCGACCACGAACACCCAAACAAAATGATACCAAACTTGTTTTTAATAGTATTTATTTCATAAATCTTGTTTTATCACCCAAAAACCCCCTCGAATCTAAAGCTACAACTTGTTATATACGAGTTTATACCCCCATCGTCATCACACGAGGTGGGGGACGGTGGGTCTTACCTTTATCTTCACGTATCTAACCGGATCTAGTTGTTGTGGTGGTGGTGAAGGCGCGTAGGTGGCGGTGGTGGTGAAATAAGGCGCGTGCACTACTAATTGTTGACAGGAGTGACATTTTAATAGCGGGTTTGTGTTGGTTTAATGGTGGGAGCCAACATGTAACGGCGGTGGAATGGTGGTGCTATGGTTTTTGGGGTGGGGGCGGCTGTTAACACAAGAGGGGGAGAGAATGAATATTAGGGTTGAGGGAATATAAGGAGAGAGATGAGTGAGGTGGGGTTAAATGAGGGTGTGTAGGGTTTAAATAACCCTAGGGTAGATTTTGTCAATTTTACAAACTAAAAGGGGGCGCGGTTATTAAACGCGAGGGAACATTAGTGTAATTTAGCTATTCTTTTGCTATAATGTTTATCGGGCTCGTTTAGACTAGTAAACTCATCCGTGAGGCGTTCTAACTTGCACCATTAATTTTAGAATTGTTTTTCCGTTAAAATGACTATTTATACGTCTAGGTTTGCTCAGAACGTCTAAAATTAATTATTTCATGTATTATTAGGTTTAGACTCGTGCCGACTCACGTTGTGCTCAATCTCGCATTCTACGAGGAAACTTTCTATATCATATAACAATATTCCAAGATCAAATGTCATAAAATCTAACGGGTTTCTAGGTTTCAGTTATCATATCCTATCGTAACACAGTGTACACAAATTCCCTGATTACCGGTTGTCACAAATAGTTTCGAGTTTTTATGAACATGTATTGCCCAAAAAATGCCGGTTGCTACAGTCTACCCCCGTTAAAAGAATTTTGTCCTCAAAATTCAGCTTATTGCGGTAACTCTAAATGGGCAAGCCTTCCCGTCCTTGAGCAAAATCATCAAAAACCTTAAACAAATTTTTGCGTAGCTTAAGTTGGGCGTCAGTTTGAACCTAGCTTAACCCCACAACTCATCAAACAAGAACTGTCATCAGATTAAGCTTAGCAACAAGTTTGACCTAGCCTTAAGCTACGTAACAACTTAAATCTAACTTAATTTCACAACTCATCAAACAAGAACTGTCATGAAATTAAGTTAAGCATCAAGTTGTAAGAAAAGAAACTCAACATTTTTGATGAATTTGCTCAATTTTGGGATTGCATCAAAATAATAAAATCAGTAGGTATCCAAAGCTTAGTTTGGCGTAGGTTGAGAAGGTTCAACTAAATTTATACCCATAAACTTATCTTTTCTCAGTCACTTAACTTCCTTACGAGGTTTCCGGTTGGCTCTTCCACCAGAAGGGTCAATCATTAAACCGATTTCCTATTACGATAACCTAGTAAATCATTAGTTAGGCTTTTCTTAAGGTTTAAAACATGTTAACCATTAGATTCCAAACGGTGTTTGTCGATCAAGATGACAAATTTGCTAATGGATTTGCCAGTTCAAGGTAAACGACCTAGTCCACTATATTAAAATCAACGATTCCATCTGCTCTTACTTGCAACAGACTAACGCGTGTATGTAGTACCTAATGAGGGTTAAAGTCATAACCAAGGAGCCATAATTCTAACCAAGGCTCCAATATTGCAGTCGCCACCCATGTGGTAAGTGCAAAGACTACTAAAAGTTGTAACCTATGATGACTTAATCCAAATCCGTACTTCTGAGTGAAATGAGACAGGCAGTCAAAGGTAACTATCGGGCGTTTAGGTTTTATGAAGTGACTTGGCCGTTCTTGAGCAACAATTAAAAAAATCTTAAGCTAATTAGCAACTCTAAACTTAACCTCACATCTCATCAAACAAGAACTGACATGAAATTAAGTTAAGGGTTGTTAAAAAGCTTAACGTTTTTTTTTTTTTTTTTTTTTTTTTTTTTTTTTTTTTTTTTTTTTTTTGTAAGAGTTTGGGTTTGCTCAGAAACAAACGAATATGTATTTATAGCCTATATTGGTGAGTTTTGTGAAAGGATATGGGGTACCATGTTGAACGATGTTTAACTTATCTACAACGAAAGCTAAATTCCTTATGGTCGGATGCAATTCCTAGATATCCCAATGTAAAAATGAAACCACGTCCAATGTAACTAAGTTGCCTAGAACTCTGAAAAGGCACGTCTCTTGCGTAATTAAACAACGATTCTTTAACTTAAAGAATTTCTATCCAATGCGAGAACCTTATCCTACAGATTGAGTGGAGGTTGCACTTTGAAAGAATATTCTCAAGGTATGGCATATCAATATTGTCAGTCTCGGGTAGAGGGTTTCGATTCACTTCTGAGGTCGAATAGTGAGTAGGTATAGCGCGTGCTTCTTCTTAGAGGCATAGTTTTACAATTTGTTAAAAAATTGACCATGAATGTATTTGGGACCAAAATCGTTTGAAACTTGCAACACAACTATAGTCCCTTGGTTCAACTGCTGTGAGGTTACGCCTTTTTGGGGGCTTCACTCAGAGCTTGGAAAATGTATGACCACCAAAAAGTTTGTATATTGATAAAATGATTTCTTGTATATGGTTTGAATTTTTTTTTTTTTTTTTTTTTGTTTGAAGAAACATTATAACACGGTCTGATTAATGAGGATTGCCAGTTCATTATACTTTATAAAGTTTGCAAGAAAATCTTTCATTTGTACAAAAATTTTGACCACCTAAATTTTGACTTATCTGAATCAGTACCATCTCCAGAACACAAACACTAGGGCGAACATTGCTATTATGGAATTCCTGTTATCCCACTTGTAGTCTAAAAGGTCCAAACAGTACGACTAAACCATTAAGTATCCATTTTGATTGGTAGGTTGCTTCCTAAGGCAACTAATGATGTCATCCGACTCATTGGCTCATAAGGCGGCGTGTTCATGTCTTCTTACAAAATGAGGGGTAGGGGGAGACGAGACATGTGACATAGCGGCATAGGGCAATACCGAGTAATCATGTTTTCAAAATAGCTTTCGAATAGTATTCCAAAATAGTATGTCCCAAAATAGTTCTCAAAATAAAATATCAATATAACACATTTTTGAAATAGCGAAACCAATATTGACCGTCCAAAGTAGTATTCAAAATTGTTTAGCGTACCCAAAATAACGTATCCAAAATAGCCTACCCAAAGTAACGTTTTCAAAATAACGTATCGCTATATATATTTAGCAAAATATATAGTATGAGTTTTGTATGCGTATAAGGATAACTAACATCAAGCGCACAATTATGGGGGATAGTACAAGAAATACTCTAGTTCAACCAAATCAAACCATGTCATATCAACTCAACTCAAAACACATCATAACATGTCGGATCACGTCACACAATATCAATTCAAATCCAAGCACTTAGGTACGCAATTGCAAGCTCATATATTGTCTTGGAAGCTAAAAGCTTCAGCATACCAAAAGGCAAAGCAGTTTAACCACAGATACACATAACACGTAATGCAGATGCACACACATAGGCCAATGCATTTTCAGGTGATCTAGACTCCGAATCCAACCAAACACGATACAAGGTAGCTACCCCCATTATCCTATGATCGCTCCTAAATTAAGCATAGTTGATCAGGCTATGCGTAATTTAGGAAAAATGATGGAATACTCGGGCTAATCAACTCGTACCATGTTTGGGGTTTTATAAAAACTTTAGTTTGGTTATAGTTAAGGTTTTTATTTTAGAAAAACAGGTATTCTCTATAACCTTAGGCTCTGATACCATTCTGTCACACTCCGTCAAAGGCGGAAACACGGAATGTAACTGAGAAAGGCACATAGCATAAAATCATAGAATCATACCTTACATTTGTTACAACAGTAGTTTGCAAAACGTTTCTCGTGAAATATGTCTTTTGGAAATCTTATCGTCCCGAAAACATGGTAGCATATTATCAAATGGTCTGACTCCAATAAACGTGCCTTTAATTACTCTAACAATGATCACCTGAAAATGGTACTAGAAAACGTCAACATAATGTTGGTGAGCTCGTAGGTTTGAAAGTTAAACCACGAAGCTGTGAATAATATAATGTAGGACAATAGCGAGCATGATATGAACATGAACACACTTAATGAAACCACAAGCTTGCAACAACTAAACCTCATGTTTGAATCACACATAAAAGATCCACGTACACTGGGTGCTACTTCCCAAAAGTTATACTGGGTGCCACTTCCCAAAACTTGCGCGGAGTGTATTCACCCTTTCACGGGGGTGTGGGTGTCAACCCAAATAGTACCGGGTGCTACTTCCCAAATGGTACTACCAATACAATCCTAACCTCGTGCAACCTCACAGTAACAATCACACAAATTGAATTCACACAATACAAACCATACAATAAGAATCAACATAAAGATAATCACACAGATTGAGTTCACACAATATAGTCACACAACAAGGGTTCACCTCCTAGTAATATAATATCAATCATCCAAAGCATTAAGCTTTGTAACAACTTGGATTTAACTAAATTTCACAACTCATCAAACAAGAACTTTCATGAAATTAAATTAAGAGTTGTTAGAAAGAATAAATGTTTTTGATGATAAACATATATCAGAGGAAGGTGAAGTCAAAACACACATATTGAAATCGAACGCACATATAGTAACCAAACGCACATATTGTAATCAACCGCACAAATTGTCCAAAATCATGAAAACAGTAAATCACAGCATAAAAGCATTTGAAAAACATTGAGTACCATTTCCACCCCAAGGAAAAATATATTAAGAAATAGGGCAACGAGAACTCAACTCAGTCAAGCAATGCACAACGCAACAAGTCAAGAGTAGAATAGCACAACAGCAACTAGAACGTCACAGCACAACGGACTCGGCACGACCTAATAATATAATGTCTCGTCTCAAAATATATCCCATAAAAGAAGTCAAATGCGCAAGAGTTTCCAAAAATTAACTATTCCCATTCCCAATTCCATTTCCAAATTAATCTTGTTTTATCCTTTTATTAGAGTTTGGTATCATCATTTGTGTAACGGAAGGGAAACACTGACTCAAGAGTACACACACCAAAAGGAAACAAGACAACGGAATTTGACGCAGGGAGTGTTGATGAGAACTCGAGTCAAGGAGAGATGACGGAGAGAAACACAAAAAAAAGATAACAAATAGCAAGCAAAACAAATATGAAGAATAGATTGGTAAGCGTCGGTACTTTCCCATAATACCATTTAGTTATAAAAGCATACTTGTATTATAGTTTAAAGTAAAATTTCGCCATGACTCATTCGTTCATTGAACGTTTCCAAATCGAAAGACTTTATTAAAAATAATTTCAAAAGCAGTTTATATCACGTGTAATTTATAAATATTATCGTTCGTTAGAAATTATTTCCATTGTTTACCCGTTGCGAATTGAATACATTAAATTCATCATGAGTCTAATGTATTATATTCGTTGCATGTCCAATAGTCCAAAATGCCTAAAGTCCGATAATATCTCAAGTCAAAATATATATTCCAAGTCCGGTGTTGCAAATATCCCATAGTACTCCGACTTACCAATCAACGACCAAATGAATAATCTAACAAGTTCGAATATGATAATCTACGGGTCACATGTCTCGAAAAGTCCAATAGCCCTCGTGTGTTTCGTTTTTATCCCCTAATATCTCACGTACAATTATAATGCTTTATTTTGTCATTACTAGATTAAATAACATTTTGTTTTACAACTTTTTAACTTAACAAATGTTTCTAATTCTTTCTTTGATTTGTCCAAGTTGTGTCCGTATAAATCGAAACACACAACCTACTATTTCTTTTTCGAGTCATGGTCAAACATTAATTCCCTCGGTTCAATAATTCAAACCCGATCCCACACAAACCAAATATGCCCTCGGTTTTACAAGTCGGGTCAAACAAGTCAATATGTCAAACATTAAACCAAGTCAATCAATATAGTCACGAGTCCAAGTATACTAATTCATTAAGTCCATATAGGCGAAACCAAGGGTACACCGACACCACAAGGTCTCGGCCAGCCCTTGTCGAGGCCAAAACATCACAAGTCTAAGTCAAAATCAAGCCCAATATATCAACAACATCATTATATATCCATACGGCCGGTAACTAACCTACGGCTCGTGTTCAATACCATTAAGTCTCAAATATCCACAAGTATACCACAAACAATACGTACCAAATATCTTACCTAGCCGAGACCATAAGGTCTCGGCTGTGATTATTCACCACGAGCAAGACAACCATAACAGAACAAAATTAACCAAAACCAAATCCAATATCTAGGTTTCACAACATAATAACAACAGCAACACTATTATCATCATCACCATGCTGAGACCATTACGGTCTCGGCTTCGAGCCGTGTCACAACCAACAACCAAACAGACCTGTAGGTCGCGGCTATCAACCAATCGGACCCAACATATTCTCGGCCAAAAATCCAAAACAATCACAACACATTCAAATCCAAATTTACATCTAATCCTAAATCTAAATTCGACCGCAGCAAAATAATAACCACAACATAATAAGATGAGCTAGTTACCACAACCACACGACTCAGACTCAAACTAAACACAAAAACGAAATTAACAGGCTATGGTCGTGAGCTAGGCTCACAGATTTACCACGATTCGACCACGAACACCCAAAAAAAATGATACCAAACTCGTTTTTAATAGTTTTTATTTTGTAAATCTTGTTTTATCACCCAAAAACCCCCTCAAATCTAAAGCTACAACTCGTTATATTCGAGTTTATACCCCCACCGTCATCACACGAGGTGGGGGACGGTGGGTCTTACCTTTTTCTTCACGGATCTAACCGAATCTAGTTGTTGTGGTGTTGGTGAAGGCGCGTAGGTGGCGGTGGTGGTGAAATAAGTCGCGTGCACTACTAATTGTTGATTGGAGTGACGTTTTAATGGCGGGTTTGTGTTGGTTTGATGGTGGAAGCCGACGTGTAACGGTGGTGGAGTGGTGGTGCTAGTGTTTTTGGGGTGGGGTGGCTGTTAACATAAGAGGGGGAAAAGAATGAATATTAGGGTTGAGGGAATATAAGGAGAGAGATAAGTGAGGTGGGGTTAAATGAGGGTGTGTAGGGTTTAAATAACCCTAGGGTAGATTTTGTCAATTTTACAAACTAAAAGGGGGCGCGGTTATTAAACGCGAGGGACCATTAGTGTAATTTAGCTATTCTTTTGCTATAATGTTTATCAGGCTCGTTTAGACTAGTAAACTCATCCGTGAGGCGTTCTAACTTGCACCATTAATTTTAGAATTGTTTTTCGGTTAAAAATGATTATCTATACGTCTAGGTTTGCTCAAAACGTCTAAAATTAATTATTTCATGTATTATTAGGTTTAGACTCGTGCCGACTCACGTTGTGCTCAATCTCGCATTCTACGGGAAAACTTTCTATATCATATAACAATATTAAAAGATCAAATATCATAAAATCTAACGGGTTTCTAGGTTTCAGTTATCATATCCTATCGTAACACAGTGTACACAAATTCCCAAATTACCGGTTGTCACAAATAGTTGCGAGTTTTTATGAACAAGTATTGCCCCAAAAATGCCGGTTGCAACACTCTTCCAGTATTCAATTTGATTACTAAGGTCGCATTGTTAATGTTTCTTTACTTGCGTTACCTTCCGGGTTCATAAGTATATATACATGGCAAATAGGCTGGTTGAGAGAGGGTCCAAATGAGCCCAGGCCGGGCCAGGTTGTGTTGAGGCACCAACATTTTTTAACCTTCTTTTGAACTTTTTAAATTGAAGTATGAAATACGATTACAATAACTATATCATTGAAATAATATAGTAATTTCTGATGGTTCAAGTGAGATACAAAAGATTTAGCAGATTTGTAGATTGTAAATACACTTTGTCTGACTTAAATTTGACCCGTTTGTCTCAAAATGGGTAGATTTGAATATTATTTTTATCTCCAGTGAGACAAATTTGTCTCAAATTGTTTTGGCGTTGGTTGGTTAATGGGTCAAAATGGGTAACTTTTTTATGTGAGTCCAAAAAAGTGAAAAATGGTAACTTTTTTAATATGTGATATGTTGGTGCAATTGATGTGATTTTATGGGATGAGAATATTACCATTTATGTGCACCATCAGTTCTTAATTGTTTATTGCATGGTTGTTAGGATCCCGATCCTGATCTTACGATCTTATGATTTTACGATACTGCAAAGCAAAAACGATCCGGATCTTACATAGAATCTTTGAAAGCTTAAGATCTTATAAGATCCCGATCTTAAACATAGGATCTTAAGATCTAATCCGATCCGATCTTACTTTTCTCGAACCACAAACTAAAAAATTACAAATTTATGTTTTTTTTTTTTTTTTTAACATGTTAACCTTCTTAAACATTTCATAGTCATAATTTATGACAACATTTTTATGAAACATTTATGTAATTTTGTGTTTATGGTATATAATAATTTATAGATTTGTATAATAATACAAAGACTATTAACAAAATGACATTATGGTAGGATCTTAAGATCCCGATCCGATCTTACGATCTCGATCTTGCAAAGACGAAATCGATCCTAAGTAGGATCCCGATCTTGAAAACCTTGGTTTATTGGATAATGCACATTGCATTCACCATTTTGGTGGCGTAAATGCTTTTGGTCATTGTTGTGGAAGAGAACTCTGTAGATAGCTTTGAGGATGTGCAAAGATGTAGTTTCACACAAGTAGTAAAAGAATGTGTAGGTGTATACCTTCTTTAATTTTTTGTTTAGTTATTATGTTTGGACCTATATGATCTAAAATGAAGATATTCAGTTTACAAATGACAATGGTGCAGGTTTTTGCAGGTTGGATAACGGGTAATGGTTAGAAGTCACAATGCATAAGTTCCGGTTCTGGTTCCGTTCAAATGGGTCAGATGTTGTTGTGAACCACATATAGTTCTTATCTTTCCTTTAGTTCTATAATGGTTAGTAACCAAGTGACCAAGTGAGATTATAACGCTTATATCAATACTGCAGCCCGGGTTTAAGAGAGTTTCAATAATGAGAATCTGTAAAAAATCCCTTAGAGTTTCCCAAATTATTGCCCATTTGTGTACTTTTATGACCAGCTAATGACCCATTTGGAAACCTGTAAGGTTTTTGATTCAAGGTAGATGCTCCCTATAATGTGTTAATCTTCTAAGATCTTAGAAAATAAGTTGTTCAAAAAAAAATGCCTCAAAGAGAACTTGGGAGGAACGAAATGTTTTTCTGTTTTGCTACGATGTAAACTTATTTGGTGTAATATCTTTATGTATAATATGCTGAGTGCTTTTTATATGGTAGGAGGTTTAATTGATTTTTTTGTTGTCTTTTTTCATAGAGCTATATAAATAGCCTTTTTTTTCCTGTATATAGATGCCGACGGATCATTTATCCCAACCAGATTCTACTGAAACGGGTTGGCTTTTCAATGGATACCCAATAAGCTCATCACAAGCAACCGCACTTCAAGCCTTTGGTTTCCAGCCCCACCTTTTTATTCTTCTTGAGGTGAGATGATTAGATGAGTGTTATATTGATGATGCAATAAGTTGGGCGGGTTGGATGGGCTGTATAACAGGTTGAAGAGGGTTGGGGTGAGATGACTAAAATACTTTTGTACAATAGTTATAATATTTCAATAATAGTTGTTGCAAAGACCCTTTACATATTCATAAAATTTCGTATATCTACTCCATGTTATCATGTAAATCCCTTTACTTTGTGGTGCATTGGGGTGAGGTTTATTGTGTTTTGATCTTTACTTACAGTGATTCCAACTTATGTTCAGTTTCCTACAAGTATAAGGTTTTCGTAAGTGAGCCAACCTCATTTTACGTATAACATGAACATAATTTCATTGTCATAATGCCTATAGAATCGTGTTTAAGGTTGATTATATGATTCAGCAGGTCGGGGAAGATGGAAGAATAACATAGCCATAGTTAGAGAGAGAAGGGAAAAACTTGTGCTTTATTAATGAAGATGAAAGTGAAACACACACAAGTCTCACCCTCCTAGTGAAGTCGAGGAGGGCTTATATAGCCTAGCTTACACACCACTTTACAATAATGACAGTTTCAGTACCTGTGTATTAGGATTACATGATAACTAACGTAATCCTGTTAATATCGTTCCATTTACATGTTAGGAGCATTCCCAACAATCTTCCCCCAATGGGACGATATAAGGGATTACTTACAACATTTCCTACAAATACAAATATAAGTAAAATAAAGTCTTCATAAGCTCTTCAAATACTGAGGATGACTGCAATTGACGCTCTTTGTCTTCATCTTGTATCTCGGCTTGAGAACTTTTCTTCACTTGTAGGAAAATGATGTAATATGCATGAGCTGGATTAGCTTCCCCCCAATTCATGCTGCATGTCTTTAGCAGCTTCTCTGTACACTTCTTTTTGGAGAAGTTTATGAATCAGCTTCCCCCCCAAACTGACAACCGTCTTCAGCAGATTCAAAACTTTGATGTAGTTAACATGTCTTCTAAATTTTTGAAGTTTTAAGTACGTAGCGGAATTTGTAGATAACACCGTAAACCACACCAAGCAAATCTGACTAGTCACTTAATCACAATTATACTCAATGCGGAAACTCCTTTCGGGGGTAACATGCAAGAAATCAGCAAGATTTTCTCACATATGTAGGCTACTTCACACTACACAACCCGCGAAAATTGAAACGATTACACCAAAATCACAAAACTGAACCACTTGAGCAATACAACGTAACTCCTTTAAAAGTGATAGTTGTACACTGTGAGCACAACAACGTAACTCCTTACATCAGGTATAACTAGACAACTCAAGTCTTAATCATTTTAACGGTTAAAAGCTCGAACAAGGATCTCGAAGAATCATGCATCCAACCAACCCCGATATCTTCAAATACTAAGTACACGCACCCGTGAAATTCCACTTCAACCACAAATAAATAATAACGAATTAACCAGGTAGTAATCTCGGGCGGTTTAATACACAAAACTAGCCTTTTTAACGGTTTAATGAATTTGATAATGGTTTTTCCCGATCTTGTCAAAAATGTATATCCCCGTGAAAAATTTGTAACACCAAACCAACAACACTTTGTATTAAACAAATACATTTGAATAATTACAATTCAGCACAATGCATTTTGATATAAAACAATCCCAATCTAATATTGTATTCCATTAAGTAGTAACCAAATCAGCCCAAATAACCACTTCATACTACTAAAACGGTAGGACATATGAATCTCAGCCCATTAACCACCCATTTGCATACCAAACCCAACAAACACAGTGTGAGTAGTAGCCAAAATGTGAGGCCCGGTCCATCAAACAACTAACACCCTAACAATAAGGGATATAAATGAGTTAACCCTAGTCATTTTAACCTAAACTCACGCCCCATTTTTCACTCAACACACCAAACGCAGACATACTCCATCTCATCTTGACATATTCACCTCTCACCACTTTCTTATTCTTTCTCATATTAAAGATCTAACACCAAACCACAACGAGAAGGTCTTCACTTGCAACCACACCACAATGAAATAGATGGTATCATCTTCAATTTCTTGTAACAACTTAGATCCATGGTAGGTTCTTATATTGTTGTGTTTTAATTTTAACGAACGAATGGACAGATGGAAACCGTATAGTTTTTTGTTTGATCCTTTAAGATTCGGATAGTGAACGAAGTTATCTTCGACAAGGATTGATTATGAGTTTATTCTTGTGGCTCATGTCTTTGGACGTGTATTTGATCACACAAAGAGAAACCTGAGATCTAATCCATTTCGTTTTGTTTTATCTTTAAACGATTTGTTTTCGGATCTGTGATGAAGTTTGTATTCGAGTGTAAAAGATCTCTTATAAAAGATACCACTGAATACATGACTGAGATCTTTGATTTTATTGTTTACGATTTACCTTTTAGATCGATGATGTGTTATGTTCAAAAACTCAAGGCCTTTTATAGATTGATATATGAGTTGAACAATGGCTGAGATCTTGTTTGTATTTCATTTTGTTGATAGTGATGGACTTGTTGATTGTTGTTGTGTTGTCGAAGAGTTTAGGATAGAAAGAGTTTGTGTCGGTTATAGGTTATTTCTGATTGTTGTTGTAGTAGTCATGTCGTTTCTGATCTCCTTTACGTTTTCATTTATTGGACTTATGATGGTAAACTGAAGTCAAAGAGTTTGTTATTGTATTTAGGTTATGGTCTTGGTCAAACAAGTCAACTCCTTCTTCATCTCCCTATCTTTTCAATTTGGTAACTTTTCGAGTAACTTTTTGAGTTGCTCGAAAGTTTCATACTTGTTCGAAACTTTTAGAGTTGCTCAAAGGTTTCAGACTTGTTCAAAACTTTTAGAGTTGCTCTAAAGTTTCAGACTTGTTTAAAACTTTTAGAGTTACTCGAAAGTTTGAGACTTGTTCGAAATATCTTTACAAGATACTCAAAAACTGGTATGAAGAGTTAGTCGAAAGTTTAGGGTTTTGAGGCTTGCTCGAAAAATATTTTCAAATATCTTTACAAGATATTCGAAACTTAAGGATGCTGTGGCTTGCTCGAAAAATAAGGGTTTCACCTTGCTCGAAAAATAAGGGTTTTGACTTGTTGACCATCTGTTCCGGCGTCTTTTCCGACCAACTTCCGACCATAAATTCCGACGAGCTTTTTCCGACCAGCTTTTCCAACCACGTTTTCTACAACATTTTTTACCACAAAATCCACGGTTTATATTCGAAACAGGTCATAAAAATGATGTATAGATGAGTAAACATAAAAACTGTTAACTTGGACTAAAAAGAAGCACAAGAAACAGTTTTATTAAACTGTATAAGACCACATGACTCTTTTTGACCTTTTAGATATTAGAAATCTGTCTAAAACTGTTAAACCAAAAACATATGTAAAAATTGTTAAGGAACATGGTAGAAGAGCTTAAGACATGATGATTTTTGACAAAAAAAATACCACAAATCAACCATAAATATTGGGTTCGTAAAACACCCAATTATCTTAAACAGGATTTGAACACAAATTAAGCCAAGTGTTTGCTAAACCGAGAACAATTCAAGTCACTGAGAGAACAGCTTCTCAGTGAGTCATCTTCAGAATGCTTAAGGCGAGTTCAATAAAGGACTCACTCTCAGGAAGGCGGTACTCCCTGAGTAGGACTTAAGCCAAAGAAGAAGATGATGGTTCAGTGAGTGTTGGACAAGAACTCACTGAACCCCAGTCTCCTCAACAACATTAAAGTGATTGAAGACTGAGGAACCAATGCCTGAAGAATAGGCGGGAACAAAAGGGAAAGATCTGAGAAGATAAAAGTGTCATACCAAACACTCTTCTCTTGTCAGATACCAACCTTCCCTATTGCGGCTAAAAGTCATGGAGTGTCAGCCAACAACTCCCAAAGTCTTATTAGCCCATTCCTATTGGTTCTTGGAAATGACAATTACTATTTGTAATTGTCAGACACGCTACCTCAACAACTTGTAATATTTTAATCACTTATACTTAGATTACTTGTGTATAAATAGATCAGATGGAGAGAAGTCAAGTGTGCTTTGTATATTGAAAGCTTAGAACTTTTACAAAGTAACTTCTCTCCAACAAAGAGTATACAACTCACTGAGATAGCTCAGTGGGTATATTGTTACCACTCAAGCAAAACTTGAGTTTCGATAGGAGACACCATAAACCCTTGTCTATTCAATCCCAAGTGTTTGTTCCGCAAAACACTTGGGTAATAGATTCTTGGAATTATTTCTAATAAGAATTTAAACGTTGAAAAATATTGTGTTTTTATATTCACGTATTATAACTGTTAGAAATATTCTTTGCATTGATCTCAGTCATAAGCTCACTTAGTTTAACTTAATTGTTATTACTAGGTGTGCTAAGGGAACAACAAGTGGTATCAGAGCCTCTGGTTTATAAAACCTTTCAAAAACCCAGAGAGCTCCAGGTTTTTAAAACCAAGATCCTAAAATGACTGATACCAATTTACCCCAGTTAGTCGATAAAAAGGGTGGTAGCTATTCTGCTGTAGCACCCAGACTTGAGGCTGGCAAATTTAACAAATGGAAAAAACGTATGATTTGCTATTTAACTGGGATGGAACCCTACTACATCGCTTGTATCAAGGATGGCCCATTTGTCCCAAAAACTGCTGCAGGGCTAATTAAGCCTGAAGCTCAATGGACCATAGATGAGAGGAGGGTGGTCAATCAGGACCATCGCCTGAAAAGCATCCTTATATCATGTCTTCCTGACGATATAATGGAATCAGTCATCAACTGTTCTACAGCCAAGCAAACTTGGGATGACTTGGTAAATAGCTTTGAGGGTCCCTCAGATACCAATGAAAATAGGGTCATGGACCTTAAACTTGAGTACAATACTTTCAGGGCAAAGGACTCTGAAAGTCTCTCTTAGACCTACACCAGATACAAGACTTTGATAAATGAGCTATCAAATGACGGTGTAACTTTATCTAAGCATGAGACTAATGTTGGCTTTGTCAACAGTCTCCTTGAGAAGTGGCTCAACTTCTCACAAGGCCTGAGGAATGCTAACCAAATTCGGACCCTTGAGCTCCCTGAAATTTATGGGAAGTTTGTCTATGAGGACAACTTGATCTCAAGGAGATACTGGTATGTGCTTAAACACATACCTTTTCTTGACCAAAACCGGACCCAAATAGACCAAAAACTAACCAAAATGCCAAAAGATATTGTGTTTTTGTGTTTATATATGTGCAGGCAACGGATGAACAAAAAATGACAAAAGACACAGAAAAACCGGGAAAACGAGCACGAGATATGGAATAGATGTTTAAAGCCGATGCCGGGAAGTTTTATGTAAATCAAGTCCTCAAAGAATCATCATTTGTCAAGACAAGCCCTTGGATCACAAGTTTGAAGTTTGGCAAAACTAGTCACTGAAATTTCAGAATGTACACAAATGGTGCCTATCATTTTCATTTTACACAAAAATCTATCTATTCTTAAAACCTATATCCGGATTTACATTACACAAAACCAAAAAAATATATATCCAACCTAAGTTAACAAACCCCAGCCCACAAGAGATACCCGGCCCACTCAACTAACCCACGGTCAACCCTTATAACACTGGTCAAACAAATAAAAATAAAAAAAAACAAATCCCGCCCCCCAATTCATATTTACCCAGATAAAAACACTGTGCCTAGAACCCTAGTTTTACCCCGTACAACAATTACTAAAATTAAGGGTATATTTGTCCAATCATTGGGTGTCAGATGTCAGAGAAGCACAGAAACACACGCTTGGGCAACGTGGCAGCATATCATTGGACGTGACACCTCATGAAAATTGATCAAATGGCTAAGGTTGATTGAGTGGCATCCAAGGGTGATCTGAGGGTAGAGATGGGCTCAAGAGCACACGGATTGCCAGCATGTCAAGCCTAGAAGGTTCAACCTACGGCTATAAATAGAAGACCTCCTCCTCCATTGATGTTTGTCTGATTTTTCATGTATTTAGAGAAATATAGACCAATTTTACTTTAATGTTTTTAGTGTAATCATTTTAAATTTCAGTTTAGTCTTGTAATTCAACTTTTGGTTAATGAAATTTCAGTTTACCTTTTACTCATCTTGTTCGAATTTACTTTTAATCTGTTTTAAGCTTCATTTCTGTTCTTATAAGCTTGTATAAGCTTTTTGTTGCTTTTGTCAAAGTAGTTTTGTTTAATTCAGTTTTAAATTAAAAAAGTTTTAAAAAGTCAACATAAGTCAACTGTTTGGGTCAAAATAAGCTGAAGTGATAAGCTGCTGTTATTAAGCTGGATCTTGGGGTATTATTGGCTTATTAAGATAAGCCTGGGTTCATATTGATTCTGAGTTCATTTATTTCCAGTAGACACTTGTAAGTTTCAAAGTTTTCATCTATATCTTATTTGGCTTATTTGTTTCAGCTTATTCTTCTTGCTTATCTGAATGTGGTATCTGTTCTTTTAGCTTATAAGTAACCTAGGGAGTAATAGAGTAAGAGTAGTTTATAGCTTAAAATAACTAGGTCTAGGGTAAATTGCAAAAGCTGATTTGAAAGGAGTGTTTGGTTTATGATCTGTTAGGCCTTTTTACTATTAATATGCACTAGGTGAAATCTGAAATAGCTAGGATAAGGTAATATAAGCATAAATCAGTAGGTAGTTTGAGGTTTATAGCTCATTTAGAAGCTTTTGGCTTATAGGTGATTTTTAAGGAAAAATCTGCACTCAATAAGCTTAGCATAAGCTGGGTTTGTTTGGAACTCAATTTCATCATTTCTGAGTCATATATGTTAGTTTAAGATAGGATCTAAGAGCAGGAAAGAGTTGGTGTAGTTTTGAGATAGTTAGCGCCAAAAAAACCAAAACTGCTGTCACATAACACTTTTGTGCATAACTCAGCAAATAGCTGCTGATCTAGGACTGATTGTAGCTTAATCACTTAAGTTTAGGACCTTATTTTTGGTATATAGTTAGTTTGAATAGCAAGTTTCAAGTGCATCATCTGGTATTCAGATTTACAGCTTATTAAGATAGCTTAATTAGGTCTGCAATTCCAGCTCATCAACACTGATCTGCCCTGCATCAGCTATACCATTTTTTTGCCCCACATGCATCTGTTCTAGGCTCTAATTAAAGTAGCAATTGGTCATTAATTTTGGGCATTTTCAGTTTAGGAGTAGTGTGTAGTGCTAGCTTCAAGTATCAGCTTTTATTTTTCCCTAATTAGCTTTTGTTCAGCTTCTAGATTAGCTTAAAAACAGGTGTCTGAGCACCTATTTCTGTCTTTAAATTGCAACTGCATGTCTGCTTATTGGATTATTCTGGGTTCTCTTTTGGTAGTAATAAGTTGTTCTAAGCTTTAATAAGTGTGCTCTTCTGTTTCTTAGCTTTTGGTAAATTTTGATGTTGTTTAGCTTATTTCTATAGCTTATTTGAAACTGCTTTTCTGCCCAAACTGCTTATCAGTGTTTAACTAAATTCCATTTTTATTTTTCCTAGCTTCTTAATATAATTTTAGATTTTTCTGCAAATTTTCATATTTTTCCTAAATCATTTGCTATTTTTAATCATTTAATTCCTTTCTTTTAGTTTTTAAATCATAAAAAAAATAAAATAAATAAATAATCAAAAAAATATATTTCTTTTTTCTAAAATTTTCTTTTAATATTTAGAATATAGGAAAATTATTTTCAAGCCCGTAGGATTAGTAGTGCTTCAAATTCACTTTTTATTTTGCGCACTTACGTTTATTTTTATTAAAACACTCGTTTTTAGTTTTAACCATGTTTTAGCTTAAATGTTCTTTACGATATCATTTCATATGCTTTATTTGTTGATTTCTAGTGTTAATTTACTTTCCGTAGTAATAATTACCAAAATCTCACTTTTATCTCTCATTCACTGCACGATTCACGAACTCGAATCACAATTCCATTCAATCTTCATCGGGGACAACGAACTCGGGGTTTTCACATTATTTACCTTTTGTGATTTCTCCCTTAATCTATAATTGTTAAATCAGATACCCTGACTCAAAAGCTCTTGAGTCCAAAAAGGCCTTAACCTCCACACCCATATCAACTGCTTTCTATTCTAATGGTGTTGTGCAGGATTTTCAAGAGGATTCTGAAGATGAAATTGATGAAAGGACTGGTGAGGAGTACCTGAACGACTTGAACATGGAATTCCAAGAAAGGGCACTCCATGCTAGTTCAAGACGTTTCATCAAAAGAAATCAGTCCAACTTTACAAAACCAAAAGCAAATGAGACCACTGAATGCTTTAAATGTGGTAAAAAGGGTCATTTTGCTAGGGACTGTTATTCTAAAACCATCTCAGAACCCTCTTACAAATTTTCAGGAAACAGTTCCTCAGGAACTAGCAAGTTTCAACCAAAAATATTTCAGTCCACCCAACAATTTCAAAACAAGGGTCAAAAGGATTTTGAAAAAAAATATATGAAAGTCAAAGCTAAACTTGCACTTCTTGAAACTAACCCCATATTGTCTCAGGCTACTCAAACATCCAAACCTATTCAGACAAAGAACAAGGTATTAGTAGCTGAAGCATATGATTGGGATGAAGAAGAGGTTTCCTCAGATGAGGAAATAAGAGTTAGTGCACTGATGGCACTTTCTGAAGAGGATCAGGTGGCTGTGGGAAAAAGCCATGCTAGGAATGGAGAGTGGGTCAACATCACCATGAAGAAGGTAAATACTTTACTTTCTATGGATGATGATTCTGATTGGCAGTCTTACATGATTAGCAATCTTACATGATTCTGATTAGCAAACTTACATCACCATGAAGAAGGTAAATACTCTACAAATTCAGAACACTGAAATTTTGAAACAAAACCAAGCCCTTCAAACAGAACTTAAGAAAGAAAAGGCTGTTATTGAAAGCTGGACCAAAAAGAACCCTAAGGTCTTTGATTCTGTGGGCTTAATTCCTAAGATAACTATAGGAATTGACCACCTCACTGAAACCTCCAGTGAGAGTCCCAGTGAAATGACCTTTGTTCCAGCTGGCATATCCTTTGAGCAAGAGATGGAACCCAAGTCAAATGACTGGATTGTCAGGGACAACCCAGTCAGTAAGTTGCCAAACTTTGAGACTGGAAACATCTTGCTCCCTGAAAGTCAGGCTCTAAAAGGTATGCTTGGACTCTTTGACCAACTCATTATTTCTGATCCAATCAGTGAGCCTGAATCAGAATCAACTCCTCCACTCCCTCCACTAAATACCCTTCAGGGTGCTGCACCAAGCTCTGACCTCCCACCATTGGTCTACTCCCCACACTCTCCAAAGGAGAGATCAGGAAAAGGTAGAATTCTCCTGAGAAGACCACCCCTTGAAGTCTCAGTAAATACTGATGACTCATCAACTTCAGTCCCTTCTGAAGTAGCAACCCAAAGTCCTGATCCAAGAATTGATCAGTTGACTGAAATGGTCAGGAAGCTAAGTGAGAAGATGGCATCTTCTGAAAAACCTTCTCAATTAAAGAAGGAACAAAAACTAGCTCCCTCAAAGACCAAACCCAAACCAACCAAACCCCTGAAAAAGTGTGAACTGTGCAACTATACAAATCATCTCACTGATGATTGCTATAGAGTCCTTTATTGCATGATTTGCAAAAAGGAAGATCACAGGACCTTTGATCATAAACAATGCTCAGTCATGTCAAACTTTTCAGGACTTAAGGCTCAGTGCCTGAACTACCCTTCTGATTCTAAGCAGAAACAGAAGCAAAAGGTCAAGCCTTTTCCACCTTGCCCATTGTGTGGATTCAATGACCATCACCCTAAGGATTGTCAAAATGACAAACACTGTGAATCTAGTGGAAGTTCCACTCAGAAATCCTCAGGAAAAGAGAGGGTCATTCAGTCAAGAAGAGGAATGAATAAACAATCCTCTCAGACTACTGAGGCTACCCCTGCGACTAAATGCAAAACATGTGGTAGCTCAGTCCACTCAACCACTGACCATGAATCGATTAATACTTTCATAAAGACCTAAAAAACCAAACCCTCCATGAAATGGAGTCCTAGAAAGAACAGACCCAGTTTACTATTTGTGCAGAGGCATGCCAGGGATCCTGTTTGGCATCTAGACAGTGGATGTTCAAGGAGCATGACTGGTGTTAAGGAGTGTCTGCACAAATATGTGGAAGAACCAGGACCCAAAGTGATATTTGCTGATAATTCATCATGTCTCACTGAAGGTTATGGCTCAGTAAACTGCAATGGTATTGTCTTTACTAGGATAGCTTATGTAAATGGTCTTAAGTACAATCTGATCAGTTTCAGTCAACTATGTGATGCAAAATACATAGTTCAGTTTGATGATAAGCAAGGAACCATCTTCAATGCAAATAAGGAAATTGTCCTCATTGCACCAAGAAGACAAGATGTTTATGTATTAGACATGTCCAGTCTAACTTAGGATGGAACTTGTCTCTTTGCTAAGGCCACTGATACACTCAACTGGCTTTGGCATAAGAGACTCACCCACCTGAACTTTAAAAACATAAACAATCTTGTAAAACAAAACAAGGTCCTTGGCTTACCATCACTTGTGTTTTCAAAGGATAAACCATGCTCAGCTTGTGAAAAAGGTAAACATCACAGAGCATCCTTTAAAACCAAAACCAACTTTTCCATAAGGAACTGCCTACATCTTCTCCATATGGATCTATTTGGACCTGTCAGTCTAAGGTCTATTAACCATGAGAAGTATACTCTGGTCATAGTGGATGAATACTCTAGATACACTTGGGTATTCTTCCTGATCAAAAAGAGTCAGGCAGCTGAAACAATCATGTCCTTTGTCAGGAACATTGAAAATCAAAATGACATTAAGGTCAAACAGATTAGAACTGACAATGGGACTGAGTTCAAAAATTATGAACTTGAATGTTTCTGTGATGAGAAAGGTATCTCCCAAAACTTTTCCTCTCCATACACACCTGAACAAAATGGTGTTGCTGAAAGGAAAAATAGAACACTCATTGAAGCTGCTAGGACAATGCTAAGTGGATCAGTCCTTTCCAAACATTTTTGGACTGATGCAGTCAAAACTGCCTGTTATACACAAAACAGATCCATCATTGTCAAGAGACATGGGAAAACCCCATATGAGTTATTCAAAGGAAGAATC
This sequence comes from Artemisia tridentata subsp. tridentata, assembly GCA_021014915.2. Classification (NCBI taxonomy): domain Eukaryota; kingdom Viridiplantae; phylum Streptophyta; class Magnoliopsida; order Asterales; family Asteraceae; genus Artemisia; species Artemisia tridentata. The sequence continues at coordinate 255,759,617 of CP139508.1, read as the reverse complement.
CCTGACATCAGCTATTTTCATGTCTTTGGGTGTCCTGTTTTTATTCATAATCACAAGGATCACTTAGGGAAATTTGATGCAAAAGCTGATGATGGATACTTCCTGGGATACTCACTTGTCTCAAAAGCCTTCAGAGTGTTCAACACAAGGAGACAGCAGACTGAGGAAACATTTCATGTTACCTTTGATGAGAGCACTGATGCAATCAGGTTCTCAACTGCCTCAGTAGAAGAGATAGGAATTGATAATTCTTCAAGATATCCTCCTGATGAATATCTTCCTGAAAACAATCCTTCTACTCAGTATCAAGATGATGCTAACCTCTCCTATTACATAATCCCTCACAACCTACCTAACCCAACCATCACTGAGTTTGTTGAGGCACATGCAAACACTGATGAAATTAATCAGTCTGTTCAAAATTCTCAAGAACCAAACAATCTCAGTGATCAGGTAGACACTCAAGATCCAATCAATGATCATGTGTCTACTCCAGTATCCAGGACCTCAGGAAAGTTGGACTAGGTCTCAGGACATTGAACTTGTCAATATTATTGGAGAGCCTACTGAAGGCATGCTCACCAGGAGCATGGCTGCTAGTCTAAGAGCAGCCTCAGCCAATGAATGCCTATTTGTGGACTTCATTTCCACAATTGAACCCAAAAGTGTTAAAGAAGCACTTACACATCCAAGTTGGGTTCAGGCCATGCATGATGAACTGGAACAATTTGACAGAAACAAGGTAATGACCTTGGTCAAATGTCCTGAGAATGTCTCAGTCATTGGCATGAAATGGGTATTCAAAAACAAAACTGATGAAAATGGCATAGTCATTAAAAACAAAGCCAGACTTGTAGCCAAAGGCTATAATCAACAAGAAGGCATTGACTATGAAGAAACATTTGCACCAGTAGCAAGGATGGAAGCCATTAGGATCTTCCTTGCTTTTGCTACATACATGAACTTCAAGGTGTACCAAATGAATGTTAAAAGTGCATTCTTAAATGGTTCACTGAAAGAAGAAGGTTATGTTCAGCAACCTCCTGGATTTGAAAGCCATGAGTTTCCTGATCATGTCTGTAAGCTTATTAAAGCCCTTTATGGACTGAAACAAGCTCCCAGGGCATGGTATGAAACTCTTTCAGCCTTTCTGATCCAAAACAAATTTGTCAGAGGCAAGATAGACAACACATTGTTTATTTATAAGACAAATACTGATGTCATACTAGTACAAGTGTATGTTGATGACATCATCTTTGGCTCAACAAGTTACAAGCTTTGCAAACAATTTGAAAAACTAATGGCTAAGCAATTTGAAATGAGCATGATGGGAGAATTAACCTACTTCCTTGGTCTTCAGATCAAGCAGACTGATAAAGGAACCACTATCAGTCAAGAGAAGTATGTTAAGAACCTACTGAAAAAGTATGAACTCAGTGACTGTGCCTCAGTCAAGACTCCCATGGTTCCCCCAAACAACCTTGGTCCTGATCTCACTGGTAAACCAGTAAATCAAACTCTCTTTAGAGGAATGATAGGATCACTGATGTATCTACTTGCATCAAGGCCTGATATCCAATTCTCAGTATGTCTATGTGCCATATATCAATCTGACCCAAGAGAATCACACATCACTGCTGTGAAAAGGATATTCAGGTACCTGAAAGGTACTCCAAACCTTGGATTATATTATCCAAAATGCTCAGGCCTTGATCTTAAAGGATACTCAGACTCTGACTATGCTGGATGCAACATGGACAGAAAAAGCACCTCAGGCTCTTGCCAAATACTTGGTGGGAAACTAGTCTGTTGGAGTGCTAAGAAGCAACAATCAGTTGCCTTGTCCTCAGCTGAGGCTGAATATGTTGCAGCTGCTAGTTGTTGTGCAAATGTACTCTGGATGAAAAGTCAACTCAGTGACTATGGAATTCAGTATAAGATGGTACCCATCTTTTGTGATAACACAAGTGCAATTGCAATCTCAAACAACCTTGTTCTTCATCAGAGAACAAAACACATTGATATTAGATATCATTTCATCAGGGACCATGTCATGAATGGTGACATTGAATTACACTTCATCCCTACTGAATATCAGTTAGCTGATATCTTCACCAAATCTTTGGATGAACCAACTTTCACAAGACTGAATGCTGAATTAGGAATGTTGGATATCGAGAATCAGTCCACTGATTGAATCCTTCCAACTGAAGTGTAAATTCTTAAAACCTCAGGTCCCTGACTCAATGTGTACATCAGTGATGGTATTTATAACATTCTTAAAGGATATCTTTTATTTAATTATAAGATATACATCAATAATTATATAGAGATAATTACCATAATTAGAGGATTTGATCTTATCTAATAAGATACTTATCTTTTCCCCTAAGTTATGGAACAGGCCCAAAAGCACATACAACCCCATAGGGGCGTACGGACTATGACTGTAATTTCCAGTAAATTTTAGTGAAATTATAAGAATAAATTGATATATGAATAAAACAAATAAAGAATTTAAAATTCAAAGATGGGCTATACTCCCTCCGTCCCATAAAAACTGTCAAATTTGATTTTTTTAAGTCTTTATTTTTCAACTTTGACTTTAAATATTTTTATTTGCGTTATGTAATACTTGATAAAAATTATAGCAATGAAAATAAATTTAAATCATAATCCATTCATATATTTTTATCAAGTGTTATATAACGCAAACATAAATATTTAAGGTAAAAGTTGAAAAAAAAATACTTAAAAAAATTAAAGTGAACAGTTTTTATGGGACGGAGGTGGTAGTATTTATGCCTTGGTCAAACATGAATTCGTCAAAACTTTCCCACCAAGCAAGTTCCGTTCTTTTTGAAATGTTTGTTTTAATCACGTACTTAACTCCTTATATCCACATTCCCATATGCTCATTTTATTCTTTTCAACTCACAACATGAACAACCCTAAAATAAAGCACATCATTTGCTGGTAATCAAAATACAGAAAACATAATTGATATTGGCTTATCGTCGGTATCCTTCGAGGTCGGAGTTCTTGCTCGGTTTGAATTTGATCATCCGTGTTCGGCTAAAAGGTTCTGGTTCGTTTACCGCTAGTTTATAGTGCGTGACTTAGGGTTCATCTGTTCGTATACGGTGTAGGTACGTAGTGGGTTTCAATCGCATTACTTTGAATTCTAGTGTTCGTGTTATAGTTGGTGTTCGTACTTGTGTTTGTTTTAGATCTCAAACTGTCTTGTAATTGGCTCAGAGGTGTATTTCTAAATTACATTCACGTTACATTACATGGTCAGAGTTTACTTCGAGGCTGTTTGTTTTTTTTTTTTTTTATGCCTCTTAATGCCTCTTAACGCTTCTTAACGACCCCTACCTCTTAATCGGTCAGACATTTTGAGCGTTCATACCGTTTGTTTTTTTTTTTTTTTTTTCCCGTTCAGACGCACTCAGAGGCAGTTAGATCTTAATGGTCTAGACTTGAGAGGGGTGTCTTAATGCCTCTTGTTGCCTCTTGTTGACACAAAACTAACAAAAAAAAAATTAGTACGAGCAAGCAAATGTGCGGTTCAAACATGAGTTTTTTTTTTTCCCGTTCAGATACGGTCAGATTCAGACATTTACGCCTCAGATTCAGATTCAGATGTGCGGTTCAGATTCAGATTCAGAACCTCTTAAAAAACAAACACTACCTTCATCTCGTTATTATTATCCATTCTTTGGAGATGTCATTTGAATGAATATAAAAGTTATTACCACGGAAACACAGTCGATCTAGTATAATCACGGTTAATAAATTATGATGATGAGCCGGAATGTTTTGGATCTTTAAATTGTTCATATCACATAAGAATCTTAGTCAATAATGGTAATAACCAATTAGTGTGTCAAATGCCATATTGTAAAGATACGTGTGTTTGAACTATGAAATGAAATAATCATTAAACTTGTCCAAACTTCGGTTTGTAGTATATACTCTTGGAAAATGACTTACAGTTTCTTCATGGCTAGTCTTCAATATTTTGAACTTATATTCCTTTCACTTTTAGGATGTTACAGATTTAAACTCAGTATTATATCTCATATTTCTCCATGACAACTAAATCGTTTTCAAAACTAGTCATACTTATATTTTTGTTTGCTCTACTGATCTTCGACATCTTTCTTTTCGAACAAACTAGTGTATAAATGAGTCACATGAAAAGATACTCTATTTTAACACAAGAACCTGATCATTTCCTAAATGAATAAAACGAGTCGGGTGACGGTCGGCCGCGTTGCGGCCTCGCGGGTTTTTTGCTATTTTTTGAATGTATATATGTTTCTGAATATATAACTATGCAAACCGTTGAACATAAACATTCAGAGAATCATAATCATAGTAACTTTTACAATACCTAAATTTCCAGCTCTGGTTGTACATGAACATTCAGTAGCGTTGTTTCCATGATTTATGCGCTCAATATCTCCTTCTTACTTTCAATAGATTGGATTCAAACAGCTTCTTCCCAAAAAGCAATGGGTTGATCCATTTTCCAGAAGCAGTGGCTACTCGAAAGACCGCGCATTAACTTACCTACATGATCTAAAGAAAACAAAAAAAACAAAAACAAAAAGTTCAGTGGTTGAGCGCCTGTAAAAGACCATCCATTTTTAGTAGAGAAAGGACACTAATATTACCATGATATAATCATCATCCAACTGATCCGCCAATGATATGCATTAATGCTATTATTTTTGCATTGTATGGCGTGGTAAGTTTAAACTTACTCGAGGTTCTGCACTTCGACGACTATCTATTTGGTGTTGCTTCCTGTTATCGTTTACTCGTATGATGGTTCGAATATAATCTGTAGCCAACATTATTAAATATTAGTTATTTGAAGCTTGGAAAAGTGTAATATACAAAAGGAAAGTACCTGTGAGTATAGCATCATTGTTATCAGCTCTAGGTTCGAGTTCACCGTATCCGGCAAAGTTGAAGTATTACTCTGGAAAGTAGCAAAACAGTTAGATAGATATATGTATGCAGAATAAATCTATTACAAATGTTACATACACCATTTGCTTTCCTGGATCGACTGTCCTGAGTACATCTAGCGGTATACGATTCCTCATCATTTTTTCCTCCAGGTTCTCGCACCTCTGGGTGTCTACTTGAAGAGGTTCCTCGGGTTCTAGAAACTGTTCATATTTGATAATGCAAAGAAAATAAAGTGTAAGCAGTTACTGTCATACCGAGTTGTCTCTCTCTATTAAGGGCGTTTATTCTTACACTGAAAGCAATGTGTGTATGGAAGGTTTGAGACCAGTAGGCCGCCACTTCCTCCCCAGTTTTCATCTTCCACCGGAAGTGGTGGAAAAAGAGACGGATTTTTGGCGACAACTGGAGGTACCGCCCATGTGTTTGATCGAAAACCATAAGGAAGATTTCCAAACTGAGACAAAATATATACATAATTAATATATTATACCAAAATTATGTTGTCAAAGTGGGAGCTTAATTTAACTTACTTTATTGTGCTTAATGAAAGCTTTCATAAGAGCTTTGTAAGCCTGCACAAAACATTAACAAAACACATATCAAAACTGAACCTCAAGACAATATTGGCTATTAGAACTGCTTATCTAGTTATCTGCAAAAATATGGGTGTTTAGATTTAGAGCTAAAAATAATGTTGTTGCTTATGCTTATCTAAGCACCCATATTTGTCATATCTAAATACCACGCTGAAGATACATTTTATAAGGGTTATGTTTTTCTGCTTTTGTGCTTATCTAAGCAGAATAGCAGTTTTAAGTACTCTATAAGTACCCTGCAAATTTCCAAGAATGCCATAAAATTACCATGTGCTGTTTCTAAACCTATCAACATAAGTAAAATTGGGTCAAACAGAATTTTCCCTTGAAAGGTTGCAATAGAGAGACATATGTACCTTTGACCTTGATATCTTTTAGTGCTCTTTTTAATATGACTTGAGCTTTATCAGCCACGCCGGCTTCTTTATTTGTAACCCTTGTCCATCTCCAACAACCGCATAAAATCACCATGCGGTGCTTCTAAGACCTATCAAAATAAGTAAAAGTGGGTCAAATAGAATTTTAGGGTTGGAAATCAATGTGGAATTGAATTAAATATATAGTCAAAAAGTTCTGCGAGATGTATATTCGCTCTGCACTCACAGTCTCATGTAATAAATAGAAAAGCTAAAGTGGAAAAAACAGTATGAGAATAGACGTTCACTTATATCTATAAACTACATAACACACGCGAAACTCAGATAATTGCAGTTCCGGGTTGTAAAACTTACCAGTCAGCCGGGTAAGAAATAGTAATAGGTGCAAAAGATGGATGCCTTGTCAGTCATCATACTCCGATTTATATTTTCGTCATGGTAAAATTTACCCTATTTCCTTGTATATTCCCAGATTGCTTCTCCGCTCCTTGGTAAGCTGTTGAATCATAGATTAAACTTAAAGTTAATGACAACACTCAAAATCTCAATAAATAACATTCAGCGACATAGGACATTACATTTTCCCGAATGTAGACATGTTTCTCCAAACAGTCCTAACAAATGAACTTACATAGATTACCAGTAAATCATCAGGGTCTTCACTATTAAAAGTTGGTAGAGGAGTCGGTGATGCAAGGACATGGTCATCGTCCGACACATAAAAATCGTCCATTAGCTTGGGTTTTGCTTCATCGACAGATGAATTTCCATATTCAACACAACAACTTCAAGCCAACCTGCACTAAAAACCGATAACATCAGTACTGAATAATCTTTCTTCGGCTTATGAGGTAGCTTAGCTAAGCTTGTGGTTTATTCATAAGACATAAGTGTGTTGATGAAGAGCATGTTTCACCTGTAATATGCATAGGTATATTCAGGTGTCCTTTACATGTAAATCCTTAATAAATCTTAAAGCCATAAGTCATAAGCTCACCAAACAACAATTAATCAATAACCCAGTTCACAAAACACATCGAATTGAATAACCCATCAACCAATTTCACCAATTTAAATGGAAAAAAAGCACAAAATTTAGCGGTTTTTCATCAGGTCTTAATTTTACACAAATTAACAAACAAAACAACAAATAATCAATGACCCAGTTCACGAAATCCATGGAATTAAATAACCCATCAAGGAAAATCACCAAATTTAACCAAACAAAAAAAGCACAAATTTTTTCTAAACAAATTTTCAAAAACGAAACCCTAATTTTTCATATCTAAATCTGGTGATTAACATACCCGGGTTTGCGAAAATTTGTGACCTGAAGATCCTGTTTCTCCTGCTTCTAATAATCCTCCTCTTGATCTTGTGTGGCTGGTATATGAGTGCATAAAGTTAAAGCCGGTGTACGGGTGTGTGGAAACTTCTGGGTGTGTGTGTGGAAGCTGGGGAGAGTTTGGACCTCATATGAAGCGAAATTGGGCTAGAGAAGGGCGGGCTTGGGCTACCAGAGGCTTGGCGGTACACTGTTCATCGAACGGCGTCGTTTCATTTGGTATTTAATATATATAGTAATTACTCGAGTTTGCGTTTGATTGCTTAAGGTGCGGATTCTTAATAATTAAACTTTCAATTAAAATTGGTTCCTTAATTATTGTAGATTATTGAAATGAGCAATATCGAGTGTGCGTTTGATTGCTTAAGGTGCGGATTCTTGGCTAGTACTTATAGATATGAGTCGCTTTACCATTGATATGAACTAGCAGGGTACCCGCGCGTTGCGGCGGCGGATACCCTGAAATAAAATTTTCCGATGAATCATGTATTTTAGTTTATTATGTTTTTTTTTTACAATACATTTAAGGATATCTAGAATTTCGTTTAGCTCATGCCCGTTCGGGCTTGAGCCCGTTGGCTCGTGTCCGTTCGGGCTCGAGCCCGTTTGGCCCATGCCCGTTCGGGCTCGAGCCCGTTTGGCCCGTGCCCGTTCGGGCTCGAGCCCATTTGGCCCGTTGCCCGTTCGGGCTTGAATATTTTTATCATGTGTTTTATTATTTGTATTAGTGACATTTAATGCAAGAATTGTGTTTAAGTTGGTTGTACAATATGCTTGATAATTTGTATTTCTTATGTAAGGGGTGTTTTAATTATTTAATAACTGCATTAATTGTATTTATTGACCCGTTAATTAATTGTATTTAATGTACATAATGATTTATTTATTGTATTTAATGTTAGTATTTCTATTTTAATTAGTTGTACTTTGAGCTTAAGAACTTGTAAATGTTAGAAAATGTGTTTTAATTACTTGTACTTTTAGCTTTATAAATTGTATTGCTTAATTTTAAGTATTTCTATTAATAGTAGGCCTTTGTGCATTATAAGATAGTTAGATTATTGATACTTCCATCTTTTGTGTTTGTTTATTTCCATCCTTAGTGCCTCGATTAAATGATCTTTTGCTCTTCATTGATATTGCTTCATTGTTAGAACCTCATTGTTATGACTCCTTCGATTCATTGAACCTTATTGATTGATATTGTAACCTTTAAACCTGTGTATTTGAGCTATTAACTACTCATGGAGGTACCATGGGTGCGTCATTTGTGGCACCGATGGCGTGACACTATCCGTAGTAGTGTGATTTGTCTACGACGTCTCCTCATTGTTGGTGTGACAAGGGATTTTAGGAAGCGTATTGGTCGATCATAGCTATTGTATTGTTATTGTTTGTGGATGGAGGCGTAGTGCCCAACACATCATCCACCATTGTTTGGTATTTTTGATTTGCATGTCCATGTACCAATTGTATCGTTTATTGGCTGATTATCCCCATTGAAACCTTACCCATTGAATTTACTTAGGTGTCATTTGTTTTTCTAGAGTTTTTACCTCTTCATCTGCAAACCATGTCTGCAGAAGAAGAGACACAACTAAAGTATTCATCTGCATAAAAGAAGACTGTTTGTTTTTTGTGCTATTGAAGTACTTAATTACTATTTTTTCTTTTTTTTTTTTTTTTTTTTCCTTTTTTTTAACTAATGTTTTGTGATACGGAGTATCAAATACAAGTTTACGTCCGTTTTATATGTTTTTATAAGTTTTCCTTCGTCTTTTTACGTTTTCGTCTTTTTTTTTACGTTTTAGTACGTTTTTACGTTTTTGACCGTACTTTTACGATTTGAATTTTTTTTACGTTTTCATCATTTTTTTACGTTTTCGTATGTTTTTTACGTTTTCGACAATTTTTTTTACGTTTTCGACCGTTCTTTTACGTTTTGACTCTTTTTTTACGTTTTCATAATTTTTTTACGTTTTCGTATGTTTTTTACGTTTTGACAATTTCTTTACGTTTTGACAATTTCTTTACGTTTTTGTCTTTTTTTACGTTTTCGTCCGTTTCATTACGTTTTGGTACGTTTTTTTTTTTTTTTTATGTTTTTGTCTATTGTTTTTACGATTTGGTAAGTTTTTTTATCGTTTTGATTTTTTTTTTTACGTTTTAGTCTTTTTTTTTTTACTTTTTCGTCTGTTTTTTAACATTTTCATCAGTTTTTCACGTTTTCGTCTGTATTTTTTTAAGTTTTCGTTCGTTTTTTACGTTTTTGTACGTTTTCAACCGTTTTTTTATGTTTTCGTCTTTTTTTTACGTTTTTAATTTGCTTTTTTACGTTTTTGGTATGTTTTTTTTACGTTTTCGTAAATTCTTTACGTTTTCATTTGTTTTTTTACGTTTTCATCCACTTTTTACGTTTTCGTATTACTTTTTAACGTTTTTGTCTGTTTTTTACATTTTGCTACATTTTTTTTATATTTTCGACCGTATTTTTACCTTTTTTTTTACTTTTTCGTTTGTTTTTTATGTTTTCGTATGTTTTTTCACGTTTTTGTCCGTTCACTTACGTTTTGGTACGTTTTTTACGTTACGTCCGTTTTTGTTCGTTTTTGTTTTTTTTTTACGTTTTCGTCTATTTTTTACATTTTTATCCGTTTTCATATGATTTCGTAAGTTTTTGTACGTTATCTTACGTAAGAAAACGGACAAATACGTAAAGAAATGAACGAAAACGTCAGAAAACGGATCAAGACGTAAAAAAACACAGACGAAAACGTAAAAAACGGATGAAAACGTAAAATAACAATTAAAACGTAAAAACAACTGATGAAAACGTAAAAAAAGGATAAAAACAAATAAAAACATACGAAAATGTAAAAAACGGATGAAAACGTAATAAAACAGGAAAAAAATGTAAAAAAACGGATGAAAACCGACGAAAATGTAAAAAAAGGTCGAAAACGTAAAAAAAACTGACGAAAGCGTAAAAAAACGGACGAAAACGTAAAAAAAAACGAAAACATAAAATAATGGTCGAAGACGTAAAAAATAGATGAAAAAGGACGAAAACGTAAAAAAAAAGGACGAAAACGTAAGAAAACGGACTAAAACGTAAAAAAACAGACGAAAACGTAAAAATAAAACAAACGAAAACGTAAAAAATGGATGAAAACGTAATAAAACAGACGAAAATGTAAAAAAAAACAGACGAAAACGTAAAAAAAAAAGACCAGAATTTAAAAAAAAGGATGAAAACAGACTAAAACGTAAAAAAAGGGACAAAAAACGGTCTAAAACGTAATAAAATAGATGAAACGTAAAAAAATTTTAAAAAATCTGATGAAAACGTGAAAAAACGGTCGAAAACGTAAAGAAACTGACGAAAACGTAAAAAAATGGTCGAAAACGTAAAAAAACGGACGAAAACGTAAAAAAATGGTCGAAAAAACAAAAAAACAGACGAAAACGTAAAAAAATGGACGAAAACGTAAAATAATCGTCGAAAACGTAAAAAACAGACGAGAACGTAAGGAAACGGACGAAAACGTAAAAAAGCGGACGAAAACGTAAAGAAGCGTACAAAACGTAAAAAAACAGACGAAAACATAAAAAAAACGATCGAAAACGTATAAAAAAGGATATTGAAAAAGAGATGTAGGGTTTGTGAAAAAAGAGGTAAGAAGTGAAAGATAATGTCTGAAATTTTGAAGAGAAAAGAAGTGAAACGAAGCACTTATGTCTGCAAAAAAACAAACATAAACCTCTGCCCTCTCGCAGACAAAAGAAATGAAAAGAGGGAAAAAATGCCTGCATCATTTTGAACATAGTCTATTGTAGTTACCTCATTAAAATGTCATTTTCGTGATCTTTAATTCATTGTTAAACATTTTGGTTTAGACTCCTTCATTAAATAATTGTTTATGATCAAGTATGTTTCTTTTGTTTTGTATTGTTTTTATTTTGTATCCGCGTACCGTGCTTTTCGCTCAACCGAATTTTCTTTCCATGCGACATGCAATCAGGGTTTGGGACATAGAGATTGAGAACTGGTACAAGCGGCATGGAGTGTTAGATGCGGAACTTTGTAATGCCGTTTTTAGTTTCAATTATTGGGACAATTTATGTTATTTCTTGTTAGTCTAATATTTTTGTGTAAAACCATGATTTGTATAAACAAGAGTTTAAGCAAATGAGAATAACCGATGTTCATTAGAAATAAGGGCATGTTTATACAATATTGACCTGAGTCAACTAATAATACCCATTTGTACATTACGATTGCTTAGTCTCACTTAGAGGTTAAGGTGAAGGCTTTACGAGGGATAGTTGCAGAATACTATCCCTGGTAATGACAAATGTTACTCTTCAAGTTATAAAGAGGAAGATCTCACGTAGAAGAAGAGGAAGTTAATAATGGTGGAATCAATTGCTTATCACTACTACTAACCTCCCTTTATATACTAGAGAGATACACTATTAGTAGTTACAAGAGAATAGTGATATCTAAACTAGAAGCAAACTGAAAGTAAGGTACACGTGCAAGTGTGTGGCTAGGGTTGCTGATGAGGTTTGAAAACGTGCGTTTTTAGGGGGTCACTTAGTCTCTAAACTCGTATATATTTGATCAATTATTACCCTAAATCGTTTTTTTTCACATTTTAGGTCCTTTGGAAGCAAAAGACGGAAACGAGCATGATTTTGGCTTATTTGGACTAGAAAATGAAGAAAACGACAAAGTCACGAATTCGTTAGGAAAAGGAGTCATGACGGCGTCAAAAGCTACAACGTGACGCCGTCACTTGCATTTCGACATGATGATTCAGAGATAATTTTACAAGTGACGGTTCAGATAAATATAATGGCCTAAGAGCTGACGGCGTCACCACCAAAGGAACAGTAGCTAATGGCGTCACAAGTTATAAGGTGATTGCGTCAAAATGCCGACACAACTAAGGACGAAACCCTAATGACGGCGGGCTGATGGCGTCACAACCAAAACATGATGCTGTCACAATTGTATAACTATATATATTTTCGTATGTTTTCCATTATTCGTGTAGCATCTTGGAGAGGTAAACCCTAGGCCGAATTTCAGAGTTTTGTAAGGCTTTTTCCACCACCAAACCTATGTTTTACTGAAGATAAGTGATTCATCTTTAATCATTAAATATGTTTATGTGTTGTTTGATTATATGTGTTTCTTCTCTTCTCTTTAACATGCTCAGCTAAATTAATTAGTGTTTGCTTAGATTTGAATGAAACCTAATTATTAATTATTGATTGTCGTCTCTTGTTTAATTGGTTGTCTCGCGTTAGGAGTAGGACAACTGGCTTATTCTTTAATGTATTAGCTTGTACATCCGACTAAACGCTTTCTTCACTAGAGTGCACTAGTTGTTTATTTTTGTTGTATTTATTGCATGAATTGCGGCTTGTTAATGTTAAAAGTCTTAATGCACTTAGGATTCTTAAATGAGACTTATACATTCATAGAGTTAGGGAATTCGACACCACCATACAACCGGTATTAAGGAATAAAACGCGCCAATTAAAACAAGGACGCGACAATTCGACTAATAATAACACGTTCAAACACTCCCTGTCAACCTGTCAACATGTTCAAATACATCTTTTAGCGAATAGAATAAACATAAACATGTTTATCATGCAGTTAAACAACTAACAATCCACATGGGACAACGTTTTCCATCCCTACTAAATCTAATACTTTTTAAAAACAAATTAGCACTATTTAGCATTACCGTGTATGGCAAGTATATGATTGATCACAAGGTTTCATATACTGTTTAAATATCATAGAAAAATTATTAATTGGACAAAGAAAAATAAAAGAAGCAAATTTAAGGTACTCAAACACATTCAAACTTCTAACCTTTAGTGGAGTAAGTGGTGTGTACCGAACTCTAAATTTGATGAGTCTATGGTTAAGAGCTCTGCTGCAAGTACTGGGTAACCAAAGAGTTAAAACATATTTCACTTGAGGCAATAATACAGCAATGATGTTCTTAGATCCAATTCAAAAAACTCTTAATAACAACTAAAAATCACAATCCATCCCCTAAATTCCAAAACATAAAAGAGACGTAACATAACTTCTGAAACGGGTTCCATCAGCTCTATCATTTGAAGAATCAACGCTTTTTAAACCCTGAAAAAGAAACTTCCAGTAGTAAATTCGATCCAATAGACAATCAAAGAACTTTGTGCATACTGTTAATACAAATAATGTCAAAAATGTCATTTGCATTTTTCGATCTCTATAAGTTTTGATAATCACATAATATAAAAACACGTTACGTAAAACTATATTTGTTAAGTTTTTAATCGAGAAAACTCGTTTCGACTACAACATCACTTAAGGTATGAAGAAACACTATACCAATTTAGTTAAGTGATCAAAGAAGTTATTTTTCTTTAAACCTCATATTTTTATGTGACAAAACATTTTTACAAAGTATTTTTGTATTTATAAAGAATGTTTTAATAAGAAAAATTAATTTGAATTTGAAATTCTCCAACAACTATTTTTTCCGGCCAAATCAGTTAAATTTTCACCAAATAAATATTTCACCACATCAGGACAAAAAAAAACAGGAGCGTCTCATGGGACGGTCCCGTAAAGGTGGACGGTCCCTTATATATATGGGACCGTCCAATGTTTAAGAGACTGTCCCATGCTCCTCCTGGTACCTATAAATACTGCACTATTCTCTGCAGAAAACAAGACCTCTTTGCACAAAAACATTTTGTTTTCTTAACCCCTCTTCTTTGATCACAATAACGTGTTGATATGTGTTTATAAGTGATCCTGTAACCCTCTACCTCATAGTGCAAGAGAACAACGCTCGTATTTGTCAAGAAATGAAGTGTTATAGATTAGGCATCACACACACGTAACTAGTCTTACGATTCTCTTTTTCATCTAAACTCTATTAATCCTCTCTATTGTATATTAGTGTATCCGACTTGTGTGTGAGTCGAGATTAGTTGTGTTAGTGTAGATTTGGACAAAGTGTATGTCCGTGAAGTGTTGTTTGTAGTTTAGGACGTGGTGTGAGTCCGTGTATTGGTGTGTGTAGTTTATGAGGTGGTGTGAGTCCGTTTATTGGTTTGTGAAGATTAGGAACAGGTGAAAGTTCGTGAAGTGTAGAGTGAAGACTTGGATTGTGTGAAGGTCCAAGTAGACGAGGTGTACGTCCGTGCAGTGGTGTATATTGGTGTGTAGATTGGTTCTAGCTAGGATTAGGACTCGAAATTCCGCTTAATGTCGTAAATTGGTGTAAGGGAAGGTGTACGGTTTTCTCCGCCTGAAGGGAGTTTGTTGACATAGTGATTGTGAACTCTCAAGTGTGATACTCGAGAAGTGGAGTAGGGCGAAGAGTGAGCTTCGTAGCCGAAGTACTATAAATCTCTGTATCTTGGTTTGGTTGTTCTATTCCTTATCTTCTCTTCATTCATTTGTTGTTTACTTTAAGCATTATTGTTGTGTTCATATATATTTGATTGATATCACATAACTTCGTATCAACGATTTTCAAAAAGAATAAAAAGGTTTTAAAAAATCTTAAAATGTAATTAAAAAAATGGTGAAACTATTCAACCTCCCCCCCTTCTAGTTTCTACACATACTTTATGAGCCTTGAATCCTAATTTTTTAATATTTGACATTATAAACTACCTGATCGTAATTCATTATAAAATATGTATTAAACAAAGAGGTTTTATAGGAAGCAGGTTTTATACGAAGCGTGTTTTAAGCAAAACACATACAACCAATGTTATTTCAACTACCAATAAGCAAAATACAACCCTAGCATTTCACAGGATGTTGCTCAAACTTATCCAAAAATACAACCCTAGCATTGCGGACACAAACACTCACTTGTAACCATTTTACCATCTTTACTATCAAAATATTCAAAAGAGTTCTCAAAGGTTATCTAGCTGATTCAACATTCACTTGTAATCAAGAACACCTAAAAGATAGCATATTGTAGGGAAGAACAAAGTTTTGCATTAAGTGGCAAAACACATGGAACAAAATTTCTTAATTTTGTGATCACTTAGAAAAATGATTAGCTAATAAGCTCAAATTAATTTTGTGATCACTTAGAAAAATGATTAGCTAATAAGCTCAAATGTGTTAACATCTCTTTAAATGAGGTTAGCTAAACAATGTCACACTTGTGCTTAGAAAAACAATGATAAATTCAATGATTTACAACATGTAACAAAATCGTAGACGAAACATATCAATTGATTAAAAAGTTGAAAAATAGCAATAGAAACAAACCTTTTGCTACCAAAATCTGCTAACTATATTCAGTTCCTACATAAAGCTTCACAGATTGATCAATGAACTAAAAAATGAAAACCCAAAATAAAATAAAAATAAATAGTTTAATTGTGTCTTTAGGTGCCACTAATCACACATCTAATTCCATACTTTAATCAAAGAAACTAAAGAAGAAACATAACACCCCAATTGATGTGGAAAAACAACTGTAGAATGGCTTTATGTAGATGAAAATTTCATCGAACACTTAGTGGGCACTTAGAAACAACAAAAACTAAAGAGAACTTACGTGGGAATTATTGATACCTTCTCAAATGTTTAAACCTTAAACAACTAAAATGAAGATGTAATAGTTGAGCCTGGAGTCGAAGACCATCCATAGTCAAGATAATCTTAATCTGATATGTTAAATAAAAATAAAACGAAATCTGAGATGATGTAAATCGAGAGGTTCATCATCAAGAACAAAAATGAAATGAAGAACATGAAATTGATAAAGAAAATAGGTAAATTAACCTATAACTTTTAAAGAGCTTGAAGATGTAGATTTGTTGGAAGATAAAGGAGTCGAGAGATTTAAATTTTAAATTCTTATTTAAAGAGGTTACTTCTATTTTCAAGAAGGCTGAAGCCAGGACACTGCATGACTGCAAGCTGCAAATCGCCTTTTGAGGAGGAAAAAATATTAAAAGAATATTGTATTTTTGTTATTTATAACTAAAAACAAAATAAAGTACATATTATTAAATCATCAAAATGGCAATGGATAACTAATTGAATGACACATATACAAAATAACATCAGCTAAAACTCCTCTTTAACAGGATGTATAGATTAGTGAAAGTTATGATAGTTTGATGTGCATTTTTGTAACACCCCCAAAATCTGGTTTAGCGGGAGCATACATGTCACTGGGGTGCTACGGAAATGGAAATCATAGCACAATTTAACGAAGAACCAATTACACATTTTAGAAAACCTACTCCTTCGCATATAACAATAGTTAGGTTGCAATTTATTTACAAGTTACTTGTCCCTCAAAAACAAGTCTCAATTATTAATTAAAAAGCATTGGTCAAAGTATAAGTCTGCCGCCTTGCCAATCTTTGCCACATTTTGCACAAACCTAGATACCTGAGAAGAACATGCTAAAAGTCAGCAAAAAGCTGGTGAGTTCATAGGTTTTAGTTAAAAGAAATATAACATCTTTGGACCAACAGTTTTTATTTAAGTATTGAAAGGTTACATATATGTTTTATTATGCTAGCACTAAGTTCATGCAACCGAAGCTTTAACAAGTCTGCATGCTCTAGAAGCATGTAAATCATAAAAGCCCTGGCAAGTATTTATCCCAGACACTTGTACATTGATATGGTATACGCTCGTTTGCCTATCCGGTCAAACCGAACGGGGACGTTACTCCCAATAGATCTATTTATAACATTCACGCTTACTGACTGAAATTAACGGTTCATGAAATTCAAGCAGTAGGGGACATATCAAGACTTAGGCTAACTGCGCAATAATAGTAATTATGGTCCACAAAATTGGTTTTGCATGTTTCTCACCCCATTCATTTAAAACAAGTATAAGTAAAAAGGGAATATAAACTCAAATTTAGTGGCCTAAAGAGTGAATGTTGTGAAATTAGGGAGTGTACGGCACCAACACGCAACCTAGATTAAATAACCATGTCTTAGTTTCAAGTATTTAAATTAAGTTCTTTTAGATTTCAGTAATTCAGATTGCTTATGTTGTCGTTGTTGCTTGTGTGACAGTAAGGGTGGTGACGAGGGTTTTTCCTAGAAACTGGTAAGGTTTGGTCCTATGGATAGCTTAGGTGTATAAAATGAGGGATTTGGGGTTATTGAACTATCTAACGCCTAAATGGATTTAGTCGGGTTGTGATATATATATATATATATATATATATATATATATATATATATATATATATATATATATATATATACTCGTTCGTTATGTCCGTTTACGTTGATTTTAAAATATGACCTAACGTTTGTGGCGTTTATCACCTAATTAGTTTAATGATTTGAAAATTAATATATCGTTAATTTTTAATACACCCGGTTAATTACAATTTTAGTGAAGTTTTTGTTGTTATACATAATCCATTACGACTCATTTCTACACATTATTAATTTAGAACAATATATACATGATAATGCTCAAATTGTGCATGTTTTTGGTAGCGTTATTCCTACTTTTATATGTGTTATTTGGTTATATTTATATGGTTTTGTTACTTAATCGTACCAAAGTATGTTTGCAAAGTATATGTAGGCAAGTACAGAAAAAAGGAAGAAAAAGATGAAAGAATGAGGAAGAAGAAAATATTTATGATGGTACGAAGATTTTTGTGTCAAGTTCCACACCAAAAAGGCATTCTGAAAAATGAAGGTCCAAGTATTCATGTTGACAAGTTCCAAGACAAAGAAAATATCAAGTTTGGATGAAGAACCAAGAGCCACAAGCAAGAAACAAGCTAAATACCAAAAGTCCAAAAATCATATCCACAGCAACCCCCATCCGATCGGATGCAGCCCGCAACCGAATCGGATGGAGGCTATTTTTGAAGGCCAACTGATCGGTTGGAACCAATGCCGATCGGTTGGATGTCGTCTGATTTGCCAAACTTCATCATTAAGCATTGTGTTTTACTTCCAACGATTCCAAAGCCTTCTATTGAGCATTCTAGACTATTCTACTCTTCTTGGAGGCCAAGTGAAGCATTAAAAGACCCTAGGCTTTGAGAGTAGTATAAATAGGACCATTTGTGAAGTGTTAGAGTATGCTTTTCTTAATCTTTCAAGACAATTAACTATCCACTCATCAAAATACTCTCTCAAAGTCCTAAATTCGTCCTTAGAAGTCCAGGAAACTTTGGAGGGTCAAGAAGTCAACATTTGGAGGTCAAAACATCAAGAAGTCAACACCAATACTTTGGGTATCATTACCTTACCATTTGTAATCTATTTCCAATCATTGTAAGACTTTCAATCATGATTTCTAATGTTCAAAGTTCTGAGTTTATGTTCATGTTTGCTATGAGTGGCTAGTGCCTTTGTGCACTTGCTTAGATGATGTGTATTGTTTATTGATTAGCGTATGATTGTGATAACATGTTTTAATTCAATTTCAAGTTGATTCTAAGATCCAATTGTGATTAAATTTCGTAGTGACATTTGTTAATCAAGTTTGACTAGTTAGTAATACTAAAGGTCGAAAGAGTTATTGTTATTCAACTAGTTATAATCATTTGTCTATGAATGATTGTTTTTACCCATTATTCTTGATTAAACAAAGAAAGTTAATTGTGGTTGTAATAAGAATGCTTTTGTCTATCAAATTGGATTGATTGTAAACTATTTCACGGGTCGAAAGATTAGTAGTTTATAATCAATTGTAACCTATTTGTCTATGAATCGGTTACCTTTTGTATTGACCATTTCCTAGGCGAATTTGGTAAAACAAAAGACTATTTTTGTGTTTAAGTTTGTTACCCCAAACTTATGAACCTTGAATTGATCTTGAATTGATTGGTTAAATGTAATGCTTGTTTTTATGAACTAAAATCTTGACGAAGGTTTAACTTGTAAAAACAATAGATTAGTTCACCAAACTAATTATCATTACCAACATGTTTACAAGAGTTATCACAATCATGCTTATCAAGAGTAGTATATTAATCTAAGAAAGTGTAGTTTTAATCATTTGAATTTTATTATATTTTCATCATTGCTTGTTTAAGAGATTTACTTTTATTAGCTTACAATTCGATTCACTCACAAATCCCTGCGAACGATCCCGACTTACCATCATAATCTTGCTATAATGGACGAGTTCACTTGCTCGTATTTGTTATTTCTAGATTCGGTAATTCGACCTTTATAAATTTAAAACTTGTACACACACATAACACATCAAGTTTTTAGCGCCGCTGCCGGGGGATTTGATTGTGTTTCTGTAAGTTTTAGAAGTCCGTTTCTCACCAAGTTCGTTTTCATAAATAAAAAAAAAAAATTTCCGAGCTGTTCATCCGATCGGTATCACATCAATCCGATCGGATCCCTTCATAACCAATTTTTCCGAGACTCTCATCCGATCGGTATTACATTTATCCGATCGGGTCACCAACACTGATTTTCCAAATTGTTTTCATTCTTCGCTCGTGTGTTTAGACATTGCCTCAATTTTCTTGGGAATTGAATGAACACTAGTTCAACTGGAGTAGAACCAATTTCACCTCTTTTCGATCCCGAAAGTTTAATTCGAACAAGTACAAGAAGAAGAAGAACACCCTTTGTTTCATTAGCCAACCATGTACCAAGAATACCAAACCCACCGTTTGATAACCTTTTTCGAAGCCAAAGTCGTTTATAACCCATTCACTGATCAACCTTTTCCCATGGCTGACGATCAACCCATGTGGGCCGCCAACCGAGCCGTAGCACCCACTCCTGGATCTGCTATTGTTCCTGTTAACCTTGGTAACAATTTCACCGTAAAAGGTCAACATCTCTCTATGATCAAAGACCGTCAATTTGATGGCCGTTCGAGGGCCGATCCGCACAAACACATTGCTGAATTCATCAAAATTTGTGGCATGTTCCGATATGGCAAAACCGATGTCGACGCCATTAAACTCAAACTTTTTCCATCATCATTTGCTGGAGATGCAAAAGTGTGGTATAACGAATTAACCCCAGGAACTATCAATACTCTGGAGGAGATGAGGCAAGCTTTTGTAAGCCGATTCTTTCCACCTGCCATGTTTGACCAACTCATGGGAGAAATTCGTGCTTTCACACAAAACCCTAATGAATCACTTGTCGAAGCTTGGCTTCGTATGAAAGATTTGCTTCGTAGTTGTCATGGACATGGTTTAGGACGAGGAACCATTATCCAAATCTTCTACCATGGACTTGATGAAACATCTCAAGGAATTCTTGATGCTGGAGGAATTTTTCTCTATAAGACTCCTAATCAGGCATATCAATTGCTTGACGACCGAGTACTTCTCAAACTCGATTGGTAAAAAGATTCCAAAACCAAACCTTTACGAAAAACAGTTGCTTTTGCTGAAAGTTCCGAAACCTCTAAACTCATGGAGAAAATGGAAGTCTTGACTTTCAAAATCGACTCGCAATATAAAGATCTTAAAGGAGAAATGAAAGAAATGCGAGACGGATGTAACAACTGTAGAGGTAATCACACATCATCAGAATCTGACGATCAACCAATGGATAGACCCAAAGAAGGAGAAGCTAATTATGTCCAAGGAGGATACCGTGGAAGCGGTTATCGTGGTAATTATTACGGGAGAAATTCTGGAAATTGGCAAGATCGCCAACAAAGGGATAACAACCGTGATTCCCAACCACGAGCAGACAATCAAACTCCACACACCTCTGATAAAAAGCCAGAAGAGACCGATTTTGAAAAAATGATGAGAGAATTCGTGACTGCTCAAAAATCAACCAATGAGTTCGTCAAGAACCAATTTTTCAATCTCAAAACCAAAGTTGAGCAGGGACAGAAAAATCATCAAGCATCTATTCAAGATCTCGAAAACAAATTCGGTAGAATTTCTGATCAATTTGCGTCCCGACCATCTGGTTCGTTACCAAGTAATACCCAATCCAACCCTAAACCAACATCATCTGGATCAAACGATAAAACTTATCGTCCACCACCGACTAGAAATGAGCATATCAATGCTGTATTCACAAGAAGTGGTCTCTCTTATGATCCACCACCCAATCCGAATAATACCACGATCATCCATGATGAAAGTGAGGATGAAGCTGTAGAAGCTGAGAAGGAAAATACTCCAAATATACCCACCAAAGAAAAACCCATCCCACCAGTTAAAGCATACACACCAAAGATTCCATATCCTCAGAGCCTTAAGAAAGAAAAGATGGAAGAGCGTTATAAGAAGTTTGTTGAAATGATCAAAGAGGTTAGACTCAATGTACCCCTCGTTGATGTTCTAGCTGGAATGCCCAATTATGGGAAATTTTTAAAGGAACTTCTGAATAACAAGAACAAGTTGGAACAAATTTCCGCTACTTTTCTCAATGAAGAATGCTCAGCCATTGTTTAAAACAAAATTCCACCAAAACTCGGAGATCCCGGAAGTTTTCTGATTCCATGCACGTTAGGAAACAACATCACATGCGATGCTTTAGCCGATCTAGGTGCAAGTATCAATTTGATGCCCTATTCGTTGTATTCTACACTTTCCATCAATACCTTGAAACCTACGAGGATGAGTATTCGATTAGCCAATCATTCTTACCAATATCCTGTTGGGATAGCTGAGAATATGCTTGTCCAAGTTGGTAAATTTGTTTTTCCTGTGGATTTTGTGATCTTAGAAATGTAGGAAGATAGTAGAGTACCTCTTATTTTAGGAAGACCTTTCCTAAACACAGTTGATGCTATCATCAAAGTAAAAGGTAAAGAACTCAATCTTGGAGTTGGAGAAGATAGAATTACCTTTTTAATCGATAAAGCAATGCAGTATCCATATTCCAGTGATGACACTTGTTTTAACATTGACGTAATCGATGAAGTCACTGAGGAAGAATTGGATGCATTACTTGACGATTCTGATACATTCATGACTACTTCGGAGAAAATTAGTGAAACAGATCTTGATAAAGAATTCGCTAATTTTATGGAAGTAAAGTTTGAAGAAGAAGAAGTAGAAGAGAATTTTGAGGAAATTACTTTTAATGATCAATTGAGCATCAAAACATCTCTTCAAGAACCACCAACTGATCTTGAGCTAAAACCACTTCCCGATCATCTTGAATATGCTTACTTGGAAGATAATTCACTTCTTCCAGTAGTCATATCGTCGTTGCTCAATGACTATGAAAAAGAATGTCTCATCTCTGTTCTCAAGAGGCATAAAAAAGCTTTTGCATGGAAAACTTCTGATATTCCAGGAATTAGCCCTGATTTCTGTAAACATAAAATCAATTTCGAAGAAGGTGTTAAACCCGTTGTAGAAAGACAACGTCGACTCAATCCCAATATGAATGAAGTTGTTAAGAAAGAAATCATCAAACTTCTTGATGCCGGTATCATTTACCCCATCGAGGATAGTCCTTGGGTGAGTCCAGTTCACTGTGTTCCGAAAAAAGGAGGAATGACTGTTTTGACCAACGAACGAAATGAATTAGTTCCTACTAGAACTGTCACTGGATGGAGAGTATGTATTAATTACAGGAAATTAAACAAAGCCACCCGAAAAGATCACTTTCCTCTACCCTTCATGGATCAAATGATTGAGAGATTAGCAGGGGAACGAGTACTTTTGTTTCCTTGATGGTTTTTCAGGATATTTCCAACTTCCTATTGATCCTGCCGATCAAGAAAAGAATACGTTCACATGTCCCTTTGGAACCTAAGCTTACCGGCGTATGCCTTTTGGTCTTTGTAATGCACCTGCGACTTTTCAAAGGTGTATGATTGCAATATTCCAAGACATGCTTGAAACATCTATGGAAGTTTTCATGGATGACTTTAAAGTTTTTGGAAGCTCATTTGAAGCTTGTCTTTCTAATCTCAATAAAATGCTCGAAAGATGCGAAGCTGCATATCTTGTTCTCAACTGGGAAAAATATCATTTTATGGCGACTGAAGGAATTGTGCATGGACACAAAATTTCCAGTGCAGGAATAGAGGTTGATAAAACGAAAATCGATGTTATCACCAAATAACCACCTCCAATAAACGTTAAAGCAGTTAGAAGTTTTCGAGGACATGCCGGTTTCTACCATCGTTTCATTAAAGATTTTTCAAAAATATCTCGTCCTATGACAAAACTTCTTGAAAAAGATTATGTTTTTGAATTCAATGCAGATTGCATGAAGGCATTCGAAACATTTAAAAACCAACTGACGAGTGCACCCATTATGGTTTCACCTAATTGGTCACTACCATTCAATCTCATGTGCGATGCTAGTGATTTTGCTGTTGGAGCTGTGTTAGGACAACGAGAAGGGAAACATTTTCGTCCTATATACTTCGCTAGCAAAACACTCAACAATGCTCAACAAAATTACATGGTTACGGAGAAGGAATTGTTAGCCGTTGTTTTTGCTTTCGATGAATTCAGATCTTATCTTGTGCTTTCAAAAAAAATCGTGTTTACTGATCACTCAGCGCTCAAATATCTGTTTACCAAACAAGATGTGAAACCGCGTCTTATCCGATGGATTTTGCTACTCCCAAAATTCGACATAGAAATCAAAGATAAGAAAGGAGCAGAAAATCTAGCTGATGATCATTTGTCTCGTCTCAAAAATCCAAATTTGGAAGAGTTAAAGGAAGATGAGATTGACGATTATTTCCCTGATGAAACTTTCATGACTGTTGATACAGTTGATGAAAACGAAATTCCGTGATTTGCAGATTATGCAAATTATCTCGTTGGAGGAATTCTCAGGAAAGGATTAACTCATGCCCAACGAAGTAAATTCTTTTCAGAACTAAAACACTATTATTGGGAAGAGCCTTATCTTTTCAAGATGTGTCCCGATGGGATGATCAGAAGATGTGTTTCTGGTTCCGAAACAAGAAGAATTCTTGATGAATGCCATCATGGCCCAACTGGGGGACACTATGGTCCTTCCACCACAGCTAAAAAAGTTTTTGATGCTGGACTCTATTGGCCAACAATTTTCAAAGAAGCTCATACTCTTGTTCAAAACTGTGATGCTTGCCAAAGATCCGGTAGTCTTTCTCGTAGAGATGAAATGCCTCAAAAGAGCATTCAAGTCCGCGAAATATTCGATATTTGGGGAATCGATTTCATGGGACCATTTCCTAAATCGCACAAATACGAATACATTCTCGTTGCTATTGATTATGTTTCCAAATGGGCTGAAGCCAAAGCTCTACCCACAAATGATGCACGAGTTGTTGTTAATTTTCTCAAAAAGCTTTCCGCTCGTTATGGAATTCCTAAAGCTTTAATAAGTGATCGAGGAACCCATTTCTGTAACAAACAAATGGAGAAAATTATGAAACGATATGGAGTTCATCATCGTTTTGCTACAAATTATCACCCACAAACCAGTGGTCAAGTCAAAAATACCAACAGAGCCTTAAAGAGGATACTTGAAAAAACGGTCAAAGATAATCCTGTCGTTTGGTGGAGAAAACTAGATGATGCTCTATGGGCATTTCGTACGGCTTATAAAACGCCAATTGGTACAACACGATACAGACTTTTGTATGGAAAAACCTGTCATTTGCCGTTCGAAATTGAACATCGCGCCTACTGGGCACTCAGAAACTGTAACCCTGATCTCAAAATAGCTGGAGAGAAGAGATTTTTAAAATTGCATGAACTCGATGAACTAAGACTCCAAGCTTATGAGAATTCCAAGCGTTACAAAGCCAGAACCAAAGCGTATCATGACAGAAAGCTTAGAATTCGGAAAGAATTCAAAGCTGGAGACAAAGTTCTGCTTTTCAATATGAAATACAAGTTTAAATCTCCTAAGCTAAGACCAAAATGGTTCGGACCGTATATAGTGAAACATGGATTTCCATCTGGATATGTTGAGTTATATGACAAACAAGGTGGAAGTTTCATTGTTAATGGTCACCGAATTAAATTGTACTATGATAAGGAGCAAATGAACAAGATTTCTATCAAAGAAATTGCACCGGAATCCGAATATGAAGTTATCACATTTCTGATACCTTTTCCAACCGACTACAAAGAAAATTCTGAATTTATCTATGATGTTCTTCCTAAAGTTTGGGAAAACGCAAATTTGTACAACATAGATGAAACTCGAGAGGAAATAGTGATAGAAAACGTGGTGTATGTTCCAAAATTCTCAAAGCAGAAACCAAAAATTGCACCAACGTAGAGAGAAGGAAGTTTGAGTCAGGCTGATGACTCGTTAATAAAACAAGCGCTTCTCGGGAGGTAACCCGTGTGTTTGCTATTTTTAGTTCTTATTTATTTTCAAAGTGATTACACCCCAAAGTTTCTCTAATCCCTTAGTTGAACTTAAGTGTGGGGGTGTACCACTGACTTCTGAATAAACATAGAAATATTTCATGTGTTTGTTTTGTTTGTTTTAAGATTACTGCAGGTAATGATTACAAAGTTTGGATGCTTGGATCAAAGAATCATATGGAGCAAGGAAAATATGGTTTATTCTCTTATTTCCCTATTTTCATTCCTTGAAATTCGTTTATCACATTGAGGACAATGCTTAACTTAAGTGTGGGGGGTGAATAGGAAAATAAGGATAAATTGTAAATTTCGAGCAAATTTTAAATTTTGTTTGCCCTTGTGATCTAGTTATTTTTCATTTTTAGGATAATATATTAGAATAACCGGATCCATCCACGGGTAAAACCTATAATTTTTGAAAAATTGTGATGAGTCCCGATTAATATTGCAATCCATTCTGGGATCGATAACATTAGCTAGCACATATTATAGCCCTTCCACCTAAACTGTGAGGATTTAAGCCTGTTCTGTATTTAGCATACATCTTTTATGCTTTGATTCTTTTGCTATGAGTGTGCCGGTGATTTTATTTATTCTAGAACTTGTGCTTGTAAATCATTACGAGACCGTTGTGAGATCACATTTCATGTGTGATATAAGTGTATATGCGTGATAAGAGGCAACCTTAGGATTTAACCCAAACAGCCTTCCGTATTGATATTTAGCTAGTTACACTGACTAGTTAACCACCGATATAAACCCTTTTGTTAACGTTTACCTTTAACGCTAGATACCTCTAGTTACACCCTCTGAGCCTTTCTTTTTCTTTTGATAAATCCAGAAAAATACAAAAAGATTTTACACTTTTTAGCCTAGCCTTACCCTCAGTCAAGTCTTGGTTGGTTGCTAGCTATTTGGCAAGATAGATGTTATGTGGGAAATCATGAAAGTTTGAAGAAAGTTGCAAACTCCATGAGTAATTATCTAAGTGAAATGAAAGACAAGTCATCGCAACTATAAGATGACAAGTGAATGAGTTTATGTTCAAAAAAAAAAAAAAAAAAAGTCATCGCAACTATAAGGTGACAAGAATAGCCAATGAGCTATGGAATAATGTATTGATCAATAAAGTATGGAGTTTCTCAAGATCGCATGATAGTGGTTCAAAACAGCTAGCAACAATTGGTTAGTAGACTTTGACTAGTTTTGTATATTCTTTATTATCAACCATTCTAAAACATATCCCATGTCTTATCCTACCCTTTTGACTTTGTGGGATTATCAAGTGTATTGACATGTAGTTACCATCCGATTTCTTGAAGAATTAGATAACGTTGCTAGCAATCTAAGGCTATCCTTAGTGACCATCCGTTATTTGGTGATGCAAGAATTCGTTGTTAGCGAACTATTATGTCTTGCATAAGATAGTTACACATAAGTCTGATATAACCCTTGAAGACTTAAACCTGAATAAAAGACCTCTTTGATATGTATACTTGGTGCTCACGCCGTATCGGTGTAGTTTTGTTTCTTGTACAAGCCTATGGTAATATTTAAATCATGACTGAGCAAATGAGTGTGATTTCTCTTATATACTCCACCAACCATATAAATGAGTGATTTAAGTGAATTATATCTCGTTCCTTTTTCGTGAGGTGTTTAGTAATGTTCATCAAGCAAGAAAATCATTAGGGTATTGTCAAACATCTCAATGATTCAAATTATAAACGCTTAAAAATGATGAATCTAACTTGTACTTGTACTTGATAGATTTGCATCACATTTTTCTTAAACATACTTGAGTACCATGTGGATTATTGTTTTTACTTCTAGATTTGCTTGAGGGCAAGCAAAGTTTAAGTGTGGGGGAATTTGATAACGCTCAAATTGTGCATGTTTTTGGTAGCGTTATTCGTACTTTTATATGTGTTATTTGGTTATATTTATATGCTTTTGTTACTTAATCGTACCAAAGTATGTTTGCAAAGTATATGTAGCCAAGTACAGGAAAAAGGAAGAAAAACATGAGAGAATGAGGAAGAAGGAAATATTTATGATGGTACGAAGATTTTTGTGTCAAGTTCCACACCAAAAAGGCATTCCGAAGAATGAAGGTCCAAGTATTCATGTTGACAAGTTCCAAGACAAAGAAAAGATCAAGTTTGGATGAAGAACCAAGAGCCACAAGCAAGAAACAAGCTAAATACCAAAAGTCCAAAAATCATATCCACAGCAACCCCCATCCGATCGGATGCAGCCCACAACCGAATCGGATGGAGGCTATTTTTGAAGGCCAACCGATCGGTTGGAACCAATGCCGATCGGTTGGATGTCGTCTGATTTGCTAAACTTCATCATTAAGCATTGTGTTTTACTTCCAACGATTCCAAAGCCTTCTATTGAGCATTCTAGACTATTCTACTCTTCTTGGAGGCCAAGTGAAGCATTAAAAGACCCTAGGCTTTGAGAGTAGTATAAATAGGACCATTTGTGAAGTGTTAGAGTATGCTTTTCTTAATCTTTCAAGACAATTAACTATCCACTCATCAAAATACTCTCTCAAAGTCCTAAATTCGTCCTTAGAAGTCCAGGAAACATTGGAGGGTCAAGAAGTCAACATTTGGAGGTCAAAACATCAAGAAGTCAACACCAATACTTTGGGTATCATTACCTTACCATTTGTAATCTATTTCCAATCATTGTAAGACTTTCAATCATGATTTCTAATGTTCAAAGTTCTGAGTTTATGTTCATGTTTTCTATGAGTGGCTAGTGCCTTTGTGCACTTGCTTAGATGATGTGTATTGTTTATTGATTAGCGTATGATTGTGATAACATGTTTTAATTCAATTTCAAGTTGATTCTAAGATCCAATTGTGATTAAGTTTCGTAGTGACATTTGTTAATCAAGTTTGACTAGTTAGTAATGCTAAGGTCGAAAGAGTTATTGTTATTCAACTAGTTATAATCATTTGTCTATGAATAATTGTTTTTACCCATTATTCTTGATTAAACAAATAAATTTAATTGTGGTTGTAATAAGAATGCTTTTGTCTATCAAATTGGATTGATTGTAAACTATTTCAAGGGTCGGAAGATTAGTAGTTTATAATCAATTGTAACCTATTTGTCTATGAATCGGTTACCTTTTGTATTGACCATTTCCTAAGCGTATTTGATCAAACAAAAGACTATTTTTGTGTTTAAGTTTGTTACCCCAAACTTATGAACCTTGAATTGATCTTGAATTAATTGGTTAAACGCAATGCTTGTTTTTATGAACTAAAATCTTGATGAAGGTTTAACTTGTAAAAACAATAGATTAGTTCACCAAACTAATTATCATAACCAACATGTTTACAAGAGTTATCACAATCATACTTATCAAGAGTAGTATATTAGTCTAAGCAAGTGTAGTTTTAATCATTTGAAGTATTATATTTTCATCATTACTTGTTTAAGAGATTTACTTTTATTAGCTTACAATTCGATTCACTCACAAATCCCTGCGAACGATCCCGACTTACCATCATAATCTTGCTATAATGAACGAGTTCACTAGCTCGTATGTGTTATTTCTAGATTCGGTAATTCGACCTTTATAAATTTAAAACTTGTACACACACATAACACATCAATACAACGTCCAATTCGACCTATTTAAGTTTGATATAACATCCCGTGTTTTCACTAGTGACGCTTATATTATTTTGACTTAGTCTTAAAATAACGTTTGTAAGTGTCAATTTATATATACATACATTAACGTGTGTTATAACCTAAACTTAACGTGCACTTAGTTCATCATTTATTTTACTTGCATTATCCACATGAGTTTGTATAGAATTTATACTTCCTATGCCATTAATATGCTCTATCATTTATGAATTTGTGGAATCGTCCATATCTCCTTTCTCCAATTATTTGCTCTATCACTTTTGAAATCACGACATAATTTGTATGGTGCTAGTATAATCAAATTGGTTAAGTTAGGGTCGTCGTGTTTTATTTTAAAGCTATTCAAGTCATATGCACGCGCATATTCGTGAAGTTTTTATGGTGCATTCGATTGACAGTTTCATATATATATATCTGTGTTTGTTATAAAAAATGTTCTCGTGGTCGGCTTGTGAAAATTTTAAGTTGTTGACGACTAATTCCATAAGTTTTAAGCAAGTTTTTGTATGTTTATCCCTATTTGGGTTGCGGCCTACTGACCTGAGGAGGGGGGAAAATAAAAGGTTCGTTAGTGGGCTGGGCTCCCCTATTTGCTACAAGTTCTGGTGGGCCAGATGGTTGTTCGCAAGCCCACACCATGGGCTGCATCAAGGGCGATTCGATGGGCTCTATCTCTGGGTTCTAGTCGGGCTTGGGAGTGGGCTAGCTATGTGAAGTTTTGGCCTAGTATTTGCCAGCCAAGAAACACAGAACACTCGAGTTAACATTTTGGTGTAGCATTTCCTGGTAACCATTTTCTTGGCTGTGAATGGCCATTAGCTTAATCCTCTACGACTCAATTCTTTGGCCAGTTTCGAGTACTACTCAACCTTGTGTCTTGAGGGTTTAAATGGTAACAAGGTTTTTGGGTTCTTGACTCAATCTATAGGTCGAAAAGAGGAATGGTCTTCCTCATATGAGCCTACTCCCCCTTGGACCCTAATGTCATTCACTTTGCTAGTTTCTTGGGGTGTATTTCCCACAAGGTCTTTAGTATTTCACTCGACTTCTAACCGTCCTCATAATGGTGTTATCTTTCTTTGAGATTTTGGGTTTGAGGTCGAGTGAGCCTTCCAAGGCTTGAACCGAGGCATCACCCTCATGGTTGGGTCTAATGGCCATTAATAAACTTGAATCAAAAACCTCCTCTATGTGAGGTGATCTTTCTTGTCAATGTCCACCCCCAACGCTCCTAGCCTTGAGTGGTCAGTGGTTTGGCTACGGTTATTCATAGTGGGCTGTCGATATTAACTTAACAACACAAAATCCTTCCTATTCTAGCCACAACATTTCCAGGTTCGAACCATGAACCTGTGGTTCCTAGGGCTTCGAATACTTAGACATATCATCAAAATTTAACACTTTCCTCATTAATCAACTCCTAGGTTCGAATCATGAACCATAAAACTAGTAACTTAACTTATCAACCAAATTCCTATGTCACACTAATGACAACAACAACAACAAATTTTCTCAATAATCACTACTTCTGGGAAATCCATTCGACAGAAACAACAAAATCAATACTCAATCTTAATCTTATCCATTCAACCTAGAAATTTTATCACAAAAAAAGTGTAATAATTATAAATAAATACGAATCTATTACTAAATGTTACAATTATTTCTTTGAGAGGTGAAACTCGAATGAACTCCAATCCGATAACCCACTGCTCCAATACCGATCACCCCAACCTCCAAATCGAATCACAACACCTACACTCTTAACCTTTCTTGAGAACCTCTCAGATCTTTCATGGTATTTTTGGTGAGTTGTGATTCGACATCTCTTGGAGGAGCGGATTTTATGGTGGATCTTGGAGAGTAGCTCCATAAGAGCTTTCTAGTTTGGGAGATATAATCTCCCCTTTTTCGTGCTATCTCTATTTTAATGAATTGTTTAGCCTAGTTGACTTGTGCGGGTTTCCTAGGCCAGTGAAGAAGACCAGATCCTGGGTCAAAGAGATAAGGTATTGGTACTGGTGGAAAGTGATAGTTCGAAGGGTTTTGGGAAGAAGAGAAGGGGGCGGACAAAATTTAGAGTATTCCTAGGGTTACAGGTTTTTGGGGTTTGTGTGACTGATGATGGTTTGTTTTAATTTTAAGTATATAGTGAATAATTAGTAAAGTGTGGTATATTTATTCCCGCGTCTTGTTAAATTGATTCAAATTCTGGTCCTTCCCGGAACCGTCACAAATGTGAAAGATTATATTTTTAAAGTCGTTACGTAATACTTGATTGTATTTTTGTGTCTTTAAATATTCACTAAAATTTCTGAATCTCAGATTTATTTTCTGGTTTGCGTGTGGTGTCAGTCTGAGTGAAACTGGGATAACCTCCCGTTCTTACTACAATAAAATGAGTAATGTATAATATGTGATCATTTCACTGTTCTTTGGTGAGATTTTTGGGTGACAATATGTACAGGTCTGTTTTCCGTGATAATCACATAATGGCCTTATCTGATATTTTAGTCATGATAAATGAATTGTTATGGATTAAATATTAGGGCAAATTTACCATTTGTCACATCCTCCCCGTCTTAGAAATGAAAACCGTCCTCGGTTTTCACTTAGAAATACCCGAAGGGGTTTTGTTAGCATTTAATTTATTAAATGTGAAGTGACGGTCATTTGCAAGAATATAACTTGTGTGTCATGTGTGTCAATTAGTCTAGAAAGTGGGCTAGTGGTATTAGTTGTGTTTGTAATATAAATATATAAGTGTAATACAAACATTAGCCCACATAAAGCCCATAGCAAAGCCCTAATGGCGCCGACCATAGGGGTATATAAACACACACTCTCTCTTTTGTAAGTGTCTATGATTTAATTAGTATCTCAAGTGTGCCTTAAAGATAAGAATAGGTGAGAGTGTGTGTGTACTCAAAGTGTCCTTGTATTATTTCCTTCAAAGTTATAATCATTCGACCAAGATTTTACCCCATATGATCCATACATCTTTCATCTATATTATTATCTTGTTCTTGAGTGTCTCGAGTAGTTCTTAGATCGTTTGTGTGATATAAAGAGAGGTCTCGATCTCTACAAGTGGTATCAATACGCCATACAGCGAGGTAGGAGGTTTTTGAGTTCGGTTTATGTTCCATAAAAACTCAAGGTTTAAGGTTGTGTTTGTTACTGATTTGAAGCGTGGTTTTGTGAAGATTTCATTGTTTTCTAGTTGAATCTTGGGTTTTAAGGTTGGATTTGTTGTTGTTCTAAGTGTTTAGATCGACAACAATTATTGAAGATTGTGTAAGTTTTGTTCTTGGATCTTAATCATTGTTTCTTGCGTATAATTCTTGCAAAAGAATTAATGGTGAGTTGGTAAAGAGTTGGTAAGATCTCACAGTGGATAAGCCTCACAAAGTCAAAGTTGGTGAGAGTTGGTGAAACTGCCACCTATCGAAATTGCAAAAGTCTGCCATCTATCGCAATTCCAACGTGTTATCGCAATCTTGTATAAGATTGCGATAGGAGCTTTTATCGAAATTGTGCTTTGGCATCTCTTTCGAAATTACTTGATCCTTTCGCAATTGTCATATCTATTCGCAATTGGGTTAGACTTTCGCAATTGGTACAACTTTTCGAAATTCACTATATTTCGCAATTGAAGCAAATTTTCGCAATTGGACCAAATTTTCGCAATTGGATCAAAATTTTGAAATTGGATCAAATTTTCGCAATAACAAGCAAACTCCACGATCAAAGAACCGAGACTTCACATCGACCACAATCAATGATAACCTTCAACAACAACTCCTATTTCGTTGCAACGATCCTTCAGCAACTTAATCATACAAAACATCAACGATGACTACTCAACAAGACATTCATGCTGCCGGTGCAGAAAACCGTCCTCCAATGCTAGAAAAAGGTGGTTACCTACCATGGACGAGTCGTATGCTCCGATACATGAAAACCAAGCCTCAAGGTCAAGGGAGACTCTTGATTAACTCCATCGAGAATGGTCCATTCAAGCCTCGTAAGATTCGAGTCACAGCTGGAAATCCTAATGCAACACCTCCCACTCCAGAGACCTTCCGGGATCAAACGGAAGCTGAATACACACCAGAAGATTGGGAGCAAATAGAAGCTGATGACTTGGCAATGCATTTAATCCAACTCGGTTTACCACGAGAAATATTTTGTGCTGTAGACAGTTGTGAAACTGCCTATGCTATGTGGGAACGAGTTAGACGGCTTTGTCATGGCACAGAAATTGGTAAACAAGACATTGAAAACAAGCTTCTAACTGAATGGGAGAAGTTCACATCCACTCCAGCTGAACCAATTGAATCTTACTACACACGGTTTTGTACTCTCATGAATGAGCTGATCCGAAACAAGCTGACACCAGCTCAAATTGTTCAAAACATCAAGTTCATCAACAACCTACCAGAGGAATGGGGACGATA
Organism: Artemisia tridentata subsp. tridentata; assembly: GCA_021014915.2. Lineage (NCBI taxonomy): Eukaryota > Viridiplantae > Streptophyta > Magnoliopsida > Asterales > Asteraceae > Artemisia > Artemisia tridentata. The sequence goes on along the minus strand of CP139508.1, from coordinate 255,725,843 downwards.
TGTCACTATTGTCAACCAAACAAAGAACCTTCACGAGGTGAACTATGATGAGCTCTACGACTTCCTAAAGCAAAACCAGGCAGAGGCAAATGAAGTCAGAAAAGAGAAGTTAGCAAAGCAACATGACCCTCTAGCACTCATTGTCCAAACACCTACACCTGCAACAGTAAATACACAACCCGCTTCATCTTCCACCCAAAACTTCATGCAACAACAATATACTCCACAATCATCATTCTATCCACAACAACAATACCTGCAACACCAAGAATCCGATTTTAATAATCAGGATGAGTCAACTAATGCCTTGACTCAAGCATTTGCTTACCTAACAAAAGCATTCCAAGGACGCTACTCCACACCTACCAACAACAACCAAAGAATCTCATCGAACACTCGCAACAAGCAAATTGCACAGCCGAGTTTCAACATGGGACAACAAGGACAGATGGTTGGGGGATATGGGAATCAGCAGGGATATGCTCCTCGATATCAGATGGGTAATCAGAATGCAGGGCAGTTTGTTGGTAATCAGATGGGTCGGTATGCAGGGAATCAGATGGGTACAGCTGTTGGAAATCAAAGGGGACAGAATGCTGGGAATCAGTATGGGAACATTGCTACTCAAGGTGCTGGGAATTTAAATCAGGGTAATATGTTAAAGTGTTTCAACTGTCAGGGTGTCGGTCATATGGCTAGGAACTGTCCCGACAAGCCGAATAAGAGAGATCCGGCTTATCTGCAGAAAGCATTAATGTTGGCAAACAAGGAAACGGCTGGATTACAGTTGAGTGCAGAAGAGAATCACTTCATGGCTCTTATGGATGATACGGAAGACCTTGAGGATATCGACGTGAACTGCATTTTCATAGTAAATCTCCAGGAGGCTAAGTACGACACAGATTCTGAAATACCTCCTATGTATGACACCAATGCAGTCTCTGAGGTACCCCCATATGCTACATGTCACAATAATGAAATATTTGATATGTCGACTCATGATGAACAGCATCCTGCGACTCAAGAATCCACTTATGACACATATATGGACACGCCAAGTTGTAGTAATACAAATATGGGAACTCCAGATATGGATCTTAATGGAGACTTTGAGTCCCAGCATGTTGAGAATGATGGGGAAACACGTGTGTTTTTTGAATCATTATTGCATAATTGTAGTGTTGAAATTGAGAACATTAAAAAGGTCAATCGCGATGTTAAGGCCGCGAATGAAAAATTGACCGCTGAGCTTGAGAGATATAAGGTCAATGAAAGAGCTTTTGATTTTAATAACAAATGACAGTCAGAACTTGAAATTGGTTTAAGAGATTCTGTTTTAAGAAAAGAACATCTGCAAATCAAATTTGACACACTTGATGTTAATTTGAACATGAAAATTAAATCCTTAAACACAGAAATTTCTGAATTAACCAACCAACTTTCTAAACAAAAATCAACTTGTTCTGATCTTGAAAAAGAAAAGAAAGAGTTGAATGAAAGGTTTTCAAAATGTGAAAATGATCTTCTTGATGAGATCGTTGACAATCAAGAAAACATTAAAAAGTTGGAAGACTTACTTGTAAAAACGGGTCAGTCCACGCAAACAGTTAACATGCTAATTAACAATCCAAACCCGATTTTACATACAATGAAGAAAATGGCTATCGGTTGTGAAAACCCTTATTATCTCAAGAAAGCTCAGAAAGAACATAATGTGTTATATAATGGTAGTGTGCTAAATGCTTCACATGATCCTCCCGAGGTTCATGATTCTTATGAAACGATAGAGCTTACTGAACAGGGTAGAATTAAAATGAAACAACTGAACCCAGAAATTAAACCAATTGATTATAACAAGCTTAACACAGATTCTGGCGTTCATCTTGTTCAAAAAGTTTCACCAATTTTTTTCAAAAGACCAGTGGCTGTCGCGAGACGCAAAGTTATTTCAAAACATTTGTCTAACATCGAACAAATGTCCTCTACAAACACTTGTAACACAAGTGCAGCTAGACTATATTTGGTCGATCTTAAACAGGGAATTGAAACGCTTCAAAGTATTGTGGCATCCAAAATAAACAGTAACTACAATGTCTGGTCTTCAAGTTTTCATACCGAACAGAAAAAGATGTTTGAAACATAAATCAATCCTCATATCGCTGCGATTTATGCGATAGTTCAAAATGTTGAAAACAATCTTTTGAAAGAATCAGCCGAATTTGTCAAGGACCACAAATCGCTGGTAAAGGAAGCAAATGAAAACATTGAACACATCAAAGTTTTGGAAAGACATAATGACATTCTCTCTGAAGTAGCTCTATCGACCGAAATTATGTCCATTATTTATCAAACATATTCTGTGGAAGATGATGAAAGAATCCGAGCTGAGACTTCTGCAATTGTTGTAAAATATGAAAATTCTCTTGCCAAGATCGAAAAAGAAAATGTCACATATTTTAAACAACTTGATCGGAAAAAGGAAGAATGCAAGTATGACAAATTGTCGTATGAGCGTTCCTACCACAACATGCAAAAACAAATTGATCTTTTGAAGTCTCAGCTTGAAAGTCAAAAAGGAAAGGGTGAGGAAACTAAGGGTATAACACCATCGACCCCCTTGCCTAATGAGAATGGAATTGAGAAAGCTGTTGTCCAAACATCGAATGTAATAGCACCTGGCCTTTATAGGATTAGTCCCACTAGTGCGTCTGCCTCTACATCTAACACATATAGGGCGATAGACAAAAGTAAAAAAGATAATCCAAACGAGATTAGGAATGCTACCACAACATCTCAGGAGCAGACGAAAGCCTAGGAGCAATACCAGGAACACTAGTGTCTCGCCTGTCTCTGAGAGTGAATGCAAGGAAGTAGAAGAACACCCTAGGAATTTAACGCTTTCGAATAAGAAACATATGTCATCTGGATGTAATGTTAAGACTCCTGTTTCTAGTGCATGTAATAACTCTGTTTGTTTAATGTACACGAAACCTTTGTCTGAAAATGTTTGTGATGATATTGTTTCTGATAATGTGAATGTCGATGCTATGCCTGAACAGAAAGATGTCCCTCCACGAACTAGTGCTAGGACTAGATTTGTTAACAGTCTTATTGCAGTATCTAGGACAATCTCTAGTACTCTATTGCCTAGGGACTATCTTAAGCATTGTGCTTGGAAACCAACGGGTAGAAAATTTACACGTAAGAATGGCAAATTAAAAGTTGTTCCCGTAGAACAAAATTAAACCTTCTTTGTGTGTGCTTCATTTGTTACCCCTAACCCCATGGAACCAAATGAAATACGGTTTCCAAATGCAAGTTTTTCTGTTCTTGGCAGGTAATCGAAATCTGTCTTTGGATCGTAGACTCGGGTTGCTCCAAGCACATGACCGGGAATTTGAAGCTGCTAATAAACTTTGTGTGGCAGTTCATGGGAACTGTACGGTTTGGGAATGATCATGTTACAGCTATTCTGGGTTATGGGGATCTTCGGTTTGGAAACTACTTGATCACTCGGGTTTACTATGTCGAAGGGTTGGGACACAACTTGTTTTCAGTTGGGCAGTTTTGTGATGCGGATTTAGAAGTGGCATTTAGGAGAAACACTTGCTTTGTTAGGAATTTGGTGGGGGATGATCTCTTAATTGGGGATCGTGACACCAATCTCTATGCAATAGACATAAACCAAATGGCCTCTTCATCACCAATTTGTCTCATGACTAGGGCAAGCGAAACAAAGTCCTGGTTGTGGCATAGACGTTTGTCCCATCTTAACTTTGACACCCTAAACAAACTTGCCAAAGACAACATCGTCAATGGTCTCCCAAAATTCAAATATACAAAAGAACACTTATGTCCATCCTGTAAGCAAGGAAAGAGCAAAAGAGCAACATATAAACCTAAACCCGTACCCAGTTCGGTGGATAAGTTACATTTGTTGCATATGGACTTATGTGGCCCAATGAGAGTTCAAAGCATAAATGGGAAGAAGTATATTCTTGTAATCGTCGATGACTATTCAAGATATACATGGGTCAAGTTTCTAAGGTCGAAAGACGAAACAACAGGCATCATCATCACCTTTCTGAAGCGGATTCAAGTTCTACTTCAAGCTCCAGTAAGGATAGTAAGAACTGATAATGGCACGAAATTCACAAATCAGGAGTTAAGAACATATTTTGAAGAATCTGGTCTTACTCACCAGACATCAGCTGTTAGAACTCCACAGCAGAATGGGGTAGTTGAAAGAAGAAATCGAACTCTTGTGGAGGCTGCTCACACAATGCTGATTTATTCTAGTGCACCGTTATTCTTATGGGCTGATGCTGATGCTGTTGCCATTGCTTGTTTCACTCAGAACCGATCCCTAGTTCATCCAAGATTCAATAAAACCCTGTATGAACTAGTGAACAACAGAAAACCGGATATTTCTTATCTTCATGTATTTGGTGCTTTGTGCTATCCAATGAATGACAGGGAAAATCTGGGAGAGTTGAAAGCTAAGGGTGATATTGGAATCTTCATTGGTTATTCAGAAAACTCGAGGACATTCAGGGTATATAACAGGAGAACGAAAAAGATCATGGAGACGATGAATGTGAAGTTTGATGAAATTTCACAAATGGCTTCTGAGAGACTCGCTCTAGAACCCGCGCTTAACCCGATGACTTCTGGACATATCAGTTCAGGACTCGCACCTCAAGGAGCTCAATCAATTCATAACGAACAACCCACAAATCAGGAATTGGATAATTTCTTCGTGTTTATGTATGATGAATACTATGGTGGCGCTTCGACAAATGCATCTAACCAAGGTTCCGCTGCACCCGCTCAAAATCGACAACCAACACCACCAGCACCAAATCAAGATGCATCCACAACATTCGAAGCTGACGCACCATCTCCCTCCATGTCATCAACATTTACTCCACCATCGCCAGTAATTGAAATTGTTCTACCAAGAATTGATGAGCAAGAACAAAATAATGCTGTGTTAGATAAAGAACCATTTGAAAATCCATTTGCAACGGATTCTGCTGTATCATCTTCACGGTTACATGAACCATCTAACACACATTCTTCAACACCAAGGTACCCTTCAACATTACAGTGGACAATAGACCATCCGATAGAACAAGTTATTGGCGAACCCTCAAGGCCAATTCAGACGAGAAAACAACTAAACACCGATTGTGACATGTGCATCTATGTCTGCTCAGTCAGTCTCATAGAACCTAAGAACATTCGGGAAGCAATGGCAGATAATGCCTGGATTGAAGCGATGCAGGAAGAACTTCTTCAATTTCAGTTACATGACACCTGGGATTTAGTTCCAAGACCAATTGACAAACTCGTCATTGATCTTAAGTGGTTATGGAAAAACAAAAAGGATGAAGAAATGACTGTCATTCGCAACAAAGCTCCTCTCGTGGCAAAGGGATTTAGACAGGAAGAGGGGATTGATTTTGAAGAGTCATTCGCGCCAGTTGCAAGGCTTGAAGCAGTCAATATTTTCTTAGCATATGCAGCTCACAAGAACATCACAGTTTATCAGATGGACATCAAGACCGCTTTCTTGAATGGAACTCTGAAAGAAGAAGTGTATGTGAGTCAGCCAGACGGATTCGTTGACAAAGATCATCCAGAATACGTCTACAAGCTAAAGAAAGCAATCTATGGTTTGAAACAAGCCCCACGGGCGTGGTATGATGAATTATGATCTTTCCTACTTCATAATAATTTCACCAAAGGAACAATTGATCTGACCTTGTTTACCAGAAAATTCAAAAATGACATTTTGATTGTCCAGATTTATGTGGACGACATCATTTTTGGGTCCATTAATCCGACACATTCAAAACATTTTGCAAATCTCATGAAAAGCAAATTTGAAATGTCCATGATGGGAGAATTAAAATTCTTTCTGGGTTTACAAATTCATCAATCCCCAAGTGGTATTTTTCTTAATCAGGCTAAATATACAATTGAGATTTTGAAAAAACATGGCATGGAAAATTGTGACTCTGTTGGTACTCCAATGGTCACTTCACCCAAAATAGGCGCTGACCTATATGGGAAACCCATGGATCCGAAGAAATATCGGAGCATGATTGGTTCTCTCATGTACTTAACTGCTAGTCGACCCGATATACATTTTGTTGTTTGTTTATTAGCACGGTTTCAGGCAAGGCCTACCGAACTTCACCTCCAAGAGGTCAAAAGGATCTTTCGGTACCTACGAAGAACCATTAATATGGGACTTTGGTATCCGAAGGATTCGGAGTTTACACTAATAGCATTTTCAGATGCAGACCATGCCGGTTGCCAAGTTACCGCCAAAAGTACATCCGGGGGAGCACAATTTTTGGGAGAAAAGCTAGTAGGCTGGTCATCAAGGAAACAAGACTGTACTGCACTATCAACCGAAGAAGCCGAGTATGTGTCTCTATCTGCGTGTTGTGCCCAATTCCTATGGATGAGGATACAGCTCACAGATTATGGCTTCTCTTTCGACCGCATACCTTTGTATTGTGACTCGAAAAGTGCCATAGCCATCTCGTGCAATCCAGTGCAACACTCGAGGACCAAGCATATTAGAGTCCACTACCACTTCATAAAGGAACACGTAGAAGAGGGTACTGTTGAATTAATTTTCGTGAAAACTGAATACCAATTCGCCGATCTATTTACTAAAGCCCTCCCGAAGAGTTAGTTCATCGAATTGGAATGCGAAGCCTAACTCCCGAAGAGTTAGAAAGTCTTTTCGAATCTTCTTGAGTTATCTCAAAAAGCTTCGCTGTAAATATTTTTGACAAACAAAACAAAAATTTAAAAAAAAAAAAAAAAAAAAAACCACCAAAACAAAATATAAAAATAGAAAAGTTTCAAAAATACAAAAACAATAGAAAAACAAAAATCCAAAAATAATCTTCTCACGACATGTCTCTTGTATAATGAATATTCTGTACGTATCTCGAAATGTCATTCAACAATGATACGGGCATGTACAGATGCTTGAGCAAGAGTTCATTTAAATTTTTTCCAAAACATGTCGTTTTCTCAAAATTTTTTTCATAATGGCTTTCGTATATTTCAGTACGAAACCCGCGCTACATTGATGACTTCTGATTATTTCCGATCAGAACTCGTAATGTTAATGGCGAAAAGCAAAACCATGAGCACATGATCAAGATTTCTCAAAAAGATTTTTCAAAATCTTTCTTAAAAACTATGTGCTCAAGACAACTCCCTCCTAAACCCTTAAAATGATTTTAAACTTACATGTTTATAAATATGCTTTGTTTAAGGGAGAGTATAAAATGAAAAACAAAAAGTTCCAATTTTCATGCTCAAATCCGTCTCTCCAACAAGTTTTCAATTTAATCTTTTTATATCAAAATTATCACTACGTGCTATTTTTGAGGGCGAGATTAGGTATAAGGGGGAGAAGACGTGATTAAATGTGATCAAAAAGTTTTGTGGTTTGAATCTCAAACGAGCTCGACTCATTAGGAACCAACGAATTGACGAAACTCAAATGTCAAATTGAAAAGACATGTCCGGGACGGGTAATAATTTCAAGCTGGTTTTCCAATAATGTAAACGTGTCTCGCAAAGGACTTGTCTGAGTAGAATGTACCAATTTGAGAGATGATCATTGAATATGACCGGGACGGGTAATAATTTCAAGCTAGTCTAACTAGTGATGTAAGCGTGTCTCGCAATGGTCATGTTCATTGAAAATTGATCAATTCAAATGTGCGAACTCTACCCAACATGTGCATTTTATTTCAAAAATGCATGCGCACATGTGAAGGGGGAGTATTTCAAAATGCAAAACTCTCAATGTTTTAACTAAATGTGTTTATTCATAAACACTTTGAGACACTTTCATAAAAGGTTTTATGGTATGTGATCGTTAATCTAGGATAATCATGGAGTAATAAGGTGATTATGGTTAGGTTATGTCCAATGATCCGCCAGAGCCGGAGGGATCTACCCAAGGACAATTCCAATAGATTAGAATTATATGTCCTTAGGTATGATTGAAAAAAGGCGTAAATGAGAAAGGAGAAATAAGGGGTTGAAGAATTAAAAAGAAAAGTTTAATGAAAGGGTGAAAAGAAATAGCCCTCCATGAAAACTTAGGACAGAAACCGGGTCAATACATCTGCTATCGGTACACACTAAGGTGATACTGATATTGAAGACAAGACGTCATGGACCCAGTGTCGCAATGCACAAACCCCTCCTGGCCACTCAGATATCTCTTAAAAGATATTTGTTTCATTTCTCACGGAGAACACTGCATAATCTATCGACCTCTCACTACGAGATGAGTTGATATTGAAAAGGTGGCACCCTGCTCCATGCCTCCGACGACTAAAAACCAAAACGCACATAATTGAGTCTAGATACATGAGATTCATCAAAGATCTCGTAGGAACACTTCTATAAAATACATTTGTGTTCACCTTAAAGGACACAAGTTGTAAGAGTCTCAATGAGATCTAAAGATCTTGCCTTATGGAATGATGGTTACGTGCTTCAAACGGTCTACAATCTTGAAGTGATACTTCGGTATACTTCAGAGGCTCTCAACGGCCTTGGTAAAGATTAGAGAAAGTTTTCACACTATGCTGATAACGATCTCAAAATCTGAACCTATAAGCGCTGGACGATTTATTGCTAACTGTTTTATGCAGGTACTGACGAAATTCCATTCACCATCATCATCTACAACATCGACGCATCTGGACAGAAGAAGTAGATCAAGGCAAGAATGCCCAAAAGACGATTCTTTGAAGATCACAGTGCATGAAGGAACAATGATAGAAGACTATCCTACATCGACACACAAAGTTCAAGACATTAAAGACAAAAGAACAATCACCAAGAGCATCATTGAAATGACCATCCCTTAGGGGAAGATTGTTAGCATTTAATTTATTAAATGTGAAGTGATGGTCATTTGAAAGAATATAACTTGTGTGTCATGTGTGTCAATTAGTCTAGAAAGTGGGCTAGTGGTATTAGTTGTGTTTGTAATATAAATGTATAAGTGTAATACAAACATTAGCCCACATAAAGCCCATAGCAAAGCCCTAATGGCGCCGGCCATAGGGGTATATAAACACACACTCTCACTCTTTTGTAAGTGTCTAAGATTTAGTATCTCAAGTGTGCCTTAAAGATAAGAATAGTTGAGAGTGTGTGTGTACTCAAAGTGTCCTTGTATTATTTCCTTCAAAGTTATAATCATTCGACCAAGATTTTACCCCATACGATCCATACATCTTTCATCTATATTATTATCTTGTTCTTGAGTGTCTCGAGTAGTTCTTAGATCGTTTGTGTGATATAAAGAGAGGTCTCGATCTCTACAGGTTTGGGTTTTGAAGGTTCTAGGGTCTCTAGTTCTACATTTTACATCTCTACGTGAATTCAGGGCTCGGTGAGTGCCGGGTGTAACTCAATGGTCAAGATTTGCATTGAAAGTTCTAGGGTGCAGGAGTGTCACACAATGACTATTCCCATCAAGGCATGATCCTCCCTGAACTGAACATAGGTGATCAGGCTATGCTTAATTGAGGACTGATGATGCGATGCTAGGTTTAGTTATTATGATATTTGGTTTCTATTGGTTTGGAGATCACAACAAGTCATCACTGATGTACAAAATAAGTGAACAAGTCTCAAAAGTGATGGGGTAAGAAAAGAGGCATCATAATATCTTAATCCCAAAAGTAAGGAAATTCACTACAGAGAGGTTCGTACAAACTACCATTACAACATGTCTCTTAAGAAGTACAATTATTCGGGAAATTACGACCTAAGGGAACCTAGAGGTGGATGTCATCATGCAAAGAAAGAGTTCCAAGCTGCAAGTCCATTCATCATGCTATTTGGGTTCTGAATGACCCTCTCACTTCCACTTCTCGGCCCGAGGCAAGCAGTCCTATAGTGTCCAATCATTCCACACTCAAGGCAGACTGCGGTGGTGAGTCTGGAGTCAATTTCATGAGCAAAAGCCTCGCAGTTCTTGGTTCGATGGTCGACTCTTCCGCAAGTTTCACACCGCATGGGACAAGGTCCATGATGATGAAACGGGCACACATTGCACTTAGGTAAATTTCCAGCATATCCCCTATTCATGTTGTTGCCTGCAGCAGGGGTAGTGGCCATTCCTGATCGCTTGTCAGGACCAACACTTCCTCGACCCTTGGAGTGGTCTTCTCATTTTCTCATGTGCTCAGCCGCTCTCTCGGCACTTGCCCTAGCCGTTGATCCTATCGGCTTATGAGTCACATTTGTGGGTCCTTGGGGCTTAGTGATCTTGGAGGTAGTGTCGTTATCCCCTTGGAATGGGGGAAAATTTCCTAAGTACCTTTCCCGTAGTCGGGCTTCTATCTGGGTCATCTCAGGGCCCATTGGTGTCTCCCCTTGACGGCGTATGGCAGCACTATCACTTCGTACTTTGGGATTCCTAGATATTTCCTCCATTCTCTTAATCTCACTGTATGAGCAGTACTTCCTTCGTACCATTTCCTTAAAACTCTCCCAGGGCATTGCATAGGCAGCATCAATGCCTGTGACCTTTAGATGGTTATTCCACCAAGCCTGAGCATCATCAGTGAAGGTGAGCGAAGCATACTTTACCCTATCCTCCTTTGCACATCCACATGCTTGGAACATGGCTTCCAGCCGTTTCATCCATCTTATCACAGCAATGGTTCCTTCAGTTCCATTATGATTCCCAAACATGGCCTTTCGAAACTCCTGATAAGTGTCAGTGTGGTTGCTGTCATCCTTAGGTTTGGAGCTTCCGATCTCAGTGATCATGTTGTTGGATTTTGCTGCGGCTAGATGATTAACTAAGACATCTAGCATGGTTGGGTTTATGATAAGCAGGTTTGCTCTGTTTTCAGCTGGGACAGTGGCAGCAATAGGCTGGTCATGAACGGCATTGGTTGTCCTTCCTGTAGGATTCATCTATACCATAAAAGATGAAAACGAGTGAGATCTTAAACGGAGGTCATATGTGTTTTACAATTGCTAAAGCACATTTTTGGATGGGCAGATTTCTAAGGGAAACTATTGGGGAAGAAGATATAAATGATATCCGTATTCTTACTAATATCCTAGAGTACACTTTGGATGTCTGGCTGGGTAAAACTGGAAATCTGGTAACAAGCGAAACTTATAGTCTTAAATATATGTCCTACTGCAAGACTTATTTGAGAGACGTCTCGTTCTAGACGGTCTAGTCAATGGTCCGAGATAAATATATCGGTCTGAGGTATATTTTCTAGTGAGAATTTTGTAGGAGAATTCCTTTGACATCTTAAGGTTTTTAAATGATTTTTTCATAGGATTTAAGTCTCATAGTAAACGTAGCAGTCTTACAGTCTGGACTCCTAAGGTGTCCCTGGTGTCTTAAGGGCTAGAGATAACAAGTCGTATATTCGGTGAACTTTACCAAAGCGTGTCATACCGATACCTATAGTCTGGGTGATGGCATTTAACTAATTTTTCCGAGGTTTTTTCTGGTGCTCAACAACGCGTTGCTAGAATTTCTTGTCAAAGGTTAGTTTGAAATTCTAAGGGTTTGGTGAAAAGATAAACAATCTAAATCCTATGATAAAGGTTCGGGTCATTTCGTGAGGCTTTAGGGTTTCCATTCGATCACTAGTTAATCTTAGTAAATTTTCGGGTTCTTAAGGGTTTTATTTATTTATTGTCCGTTCTTGCTAAGGAGTCCTATATTTGTGGATAAAATCTTACGAGTCTTGTGGACGGATATTTCCTACCTTGGAAGTTTTTGATAGAGTATTATGGCACCTAGTGTATACTATGGATATTGCTAAAATTTTCAGGTTTTGGTGGGTAATGTCTCATAGTTCTAAACTTTTAGTCTTAGAAGGTCGATGTTGACTATTCACAATAGTCAATCTGTCAGCTTAGTGAGATATGGATTATCTGACGCGTATTGTTTCATCTTGGTAGAACCATGTTGATGGCTATTAGCAATCGATCAGTCAGTTCGTTCAAGTGGTCAGTGCATCGTACGGAAGGAAGGCTTAAAGGTCTGAATATAATCGTCACGGTTCTTTAACACTTTTTCTATACAGTTAATATGTGTTCTAGCTGTCTACGGGGTTACAATTTTCCTAATAACTATCAGTTTTAAGGTTTGGTCAAATTGATGCAGGAAGAGGTCAGTATGAGGTGTTAATCAGCAGCAGTCGGGAATTGTGGATTTTCCTATCGGGCTAAGTCGTAGCAGGGGCAAGGTAAACCTCTTATGATATCTAGGTTGAATTTTTGTTCTCATTATTGCTAATAGGGTTACCTAATTCTCATATTTCCATCCTATGTAATCCTCTGGGTTTCTCGGGGTGGTGGTATATGATTTACCTTGTGGTAAGAATTTGGGGTCATTGTCTCTTGTATATTAGGAGTTAGGCTGGGTGAAAGGGGTGTTGAGTTTAGGCGACAGGGATATATTTTTTCGATGAGGGTGGTAATGAAGAGTATTTCTTTCGAGGAATTGTATGGGCGTCGAAAATTATAGTCTGTTTTGGGGGGGGGGAGGAGTAGGGAGATTTGGAGTGAGGTAAATCGAGTAAATTTATAAAGAAATGATTTGTGATTTTTTAGGTAGGGTCATAAATATTGAAATGGTAGTTGCGTGAATGTTGGGGTTTTGTGGATTTTGCGGCTAAAAGAGATGATCAAGGCACTTTACAAGTTATTAGTGAAATATCGTCTATAGTTTAATAAGGCTGTCATTCGTCTAAGGGTAATTGGGAGATTTTTAGGAAGGTGAGGTAAAGTTATAATATCACGGTAGTTTATGAAAGGAAATTGATTAAATCACTAATAGAAATATATAACGAAATGAACTTGTTATAGATTAAGAGTTGATTACAAGGTTTGAAAATTACATGTTCAATATCAATACTTTACACTTACTGAGAACTACTCAGTTAAGTGGATCACTACAAATCATAACTAAGACAGGTTCCTAGTCCTATCCATGTGTCGGAACCTAAAAGCGTACTCCCCAAGCAGTGCCTCGACTTCCACAAGGCGAGTCCTTAATGCTAATTTCTCATCACGGTGTGCCTGATCAGCTCTTAACAATGCTGCACCCTGAGCCTCTAGAATCAGCATTCTCCCGTGCATCATTTGAGCTGCTTCTTGAGCTACAACCTGTGTGTACTCAAGTCTATCTGATCTGTCACCTAAGTCAAGAAGATCTCGAATATTGGAATGCGTCCTAGCATAGAGTCGGCTGAAGTCTCTATCATACTGTTCGAAACGAGCTGGATGTAACTCGTTAAATAAGTCGGAGTGGAGATCTAGTATGTTAGTCTGCAAGTCCAGTTGGGTCTGAATCTGTGAGATGGTAGCGGTCTCTGTAATTGCTGGTGATGCTACTGGGAGTGAGGGATGTGATATCTCTGTGCCATTCTCTATCTCATTCTGAGCTCTCCCTGAGCCCTCTCCAACCTCAAACGTACTAGGCACATCCTCTAGTACTATGCTGATTCGGGGCACAGCTGCTCTCTGTCCCATCCCCGAATCTGAATTAGCATCATCCCCTGTACCCTCGATAGGAGCACTCTAATCTAAAGTTTTTCCTACACCCTCTGCTGAATAGGAGTCATTGCTCCTCCTGAGTCTCTGACGTGGGGGTGAGTGGGTAGGTGAGTGTGGTGGTGAGGTAGGTGGTGGTGATGTCAGGGTAGTAGGGGCATCCATTTGTGAGCGTAAGGACCTATAACGGGATGGGGATACTAGAAGGAGATGAGCAGGATTTTGGGTACTCTCTGCAGTGTGAGGTGATGATCTAGTAGATGGGCGTATGATTATGCGTGTAGTACGGCGAGGGACAGTAGGAGTAATCTGGGTAGCTGGTGTGATATGAGTATGTGATGGTGGTGTAGGCTCAATGGTGTTAGGGTTACGTTGATCTTAAGGCATCTGTGTGTTGGAATCCCTTGAGCCTGGTGAAGTCTGGGTGATGTCGTGGGAAGGCATAATCTGTGACAAAATGGTATATATGTGTAAGTATCTCAAAATAATAACTAGTGTGGGTCAAGTGTATATATATATATATATATATATATATATATATATATATATATATATATATATATATATATATATATATATATATATATATATATATATACACACACATATATAGTACTCATAGTATGCTTAGTATGTCACAAGTTATAACATGCAGTCAAGTCTCAAGAAGCATGGCAGACACTTAGTACGTCACAATGTAACACCCCCATTTTCGGGATACGCAGTGGAATTCAAGCTGGGTGTTACTCGACAGTACAACAGTTATAGTAATAGAAAACAATCTCTATTTGAGTCGTTTTAAAAGATTTATCATTCGAATTTTTATTAATATCAGAGTTTACAAATGAGGTCCCAAAGGTTTCAAGATTTATAAAATAAGTTTTCGAATGATAATAAAATTTATAATCTTCTTGATATATCCGTGCTCCTCCTTGCCATCCTCGTTTATTATGTACCTGAGATAAACATACTAAAAGCGTCAACACAAAGGTTGAGTGAATCCATAGCGTTTAAAGTTATAATCAGTTTGAACACAAACTAAGTAAAAAGAAATTAGTTATATCACAGTTCTTTATATATTGCTCTAAGTCTCATGATACGCAAAGCGTTAACAGGTTTCTGCTTTTACTCACATAATTAAATGGAAGTAATGATGCCCCCGAGTAGGAGTCTGCCAAAAACTCTTTATTAAACGTTTTCAAATAAAGTGCATTTGGTTACTTATCCAGCAACACAAATGGGGCGTCAACTGCCAATAGATCTATTCACTATATTCGCGCTCACCCGCAGGTGATTAATGGTTCATGATAGAGGGTCTTTTAAAATAGGCAACAGTTAAACTTAGGCAATAACAATCAGGAAAGCAGACAGAAAAGTACTTGTGTTCGGTTTAGTAGCATGTATCTCCCCAAAAATTTGGAAAACGTATAAAGAAAAGTGGGACTATGAACTCACCTTAGAGTGTAGTGACGTTAGTATCGAAAAAAATAGAATTAAGAAGCAAAGCACATCAGTACACGGTCGGCACGTCCTAGAAGATAATAACTTATCTTATAAATTTGTTACATGAAATTAAAGTAATGCGTAGGAGTTAAGAGATTTCGTATGATTGTTCTCGTATTATTGTTTGTAAAAAGGTTTTGTATCATCGTTCGTTTGGTGGTTAGAAAGTCTAGACTCGTAGGAACACACATCAAAGCATAAAGCATATAACACATGCATAAAAGAAAGTAAAAAGGTAAGAATCAATTAAGCAAATAGGCAAAAGATAAGAAGATGATTAAGTTTATCCAAAGATGTCAAATATGTTATATACATTCAGCCCATTAAGGTTAATATGTTTAGCCATTAATAAATCATAAGTTATCCCATTTTAGACAAATAAGTTAATAAACCAAGCAATATATACATTCAATATCACATAAGTTCAATGATATGCAATGTATAATAAGCTTAACCAAACATCTACTAATGGGTCAAAACAAGTGCAAGCCACAAAAGTCACATAAGCCGATACTAAACCTCAATTCAAACACAATACATACACTTATATATGCTGAAAAATCAGCATACAAACACCCCTTTGTATGCTGAAAAATCAGCAACCAAAGACCCTTAAACATGCTGAAAAATCAGCAACCAAAGACCCCTTATTAGTGCAGAATTTCAGCATACAATGACCCATGTTAAGTGCGGTTTTTCAGCATATAAACACTCTTATAAGTGCAGAATTTCCAGTATACAAATACTCTTATAAGTGCAAAATTTCCAGCATATAAATACTCTTATAAATGCAGAATTTCCAACATATAAATACTCTTATAAGTGCAGAATTTCCAGCATATAAACACACCTATTTAGGGGCTGTTTGGCAGCCACCAAACACCCTCGTTTGGGCTTATATGTGCAGAATTTCCAGCATATAAACACACCTATTTAAGGGCTGTTTGGCAGCCACCAAACACCCTCGTTTGGGCTGTTTTTAGCCTGTTAAGTATTGAACAATCCGACTCCAACCATAGTCCAACATAGAAACTAATCATGCATGCTAAAATTAATTTATAATATATAAGTTACAAATAATCCGAAACATATTAGATACAAAAATTATCCGAGAACCATAGGTTTAAAAATAAGTCGAAGCACTAAGCTCTTCAAATAAGCCGAATTAAGCCGAACACATAAGCCCAAGGTAAGCTATAACAACAATCAAATAAGCATTACTAATTAGCAAACTGAAAATATGTGGTTACAAATAAGTTATAACTCGCAACCAAACGCACCCTCTTGGGGCGGTGGTACACAAAATCGAACACCCCTTTGGGGTGGGCTGCAATGGCCTACAAACAAACACCTCTTGGGTGTTGTTTCTATCCGAACCAAAACAAGCACCCTCTTGGGTGTTAGACTGAACTGAAACAACAACAAAACCAAGCACACCCTTCGCGGGTTTTCTCGTTGACCCGAAAGACAAACTACAAACACCATTCGGGTGTTTGTCTAGCCAAGACGATGACACAAGCATTACACCCCTGTGGGTGTCCCTAAATCGAACCAAAACAAACCAACCAAGTGCCTCTTGCGGCTGTCTTGGTGGATCAAAACTCAGGCCACACGCATCCTTTTGGCTGCGGTGTGGGTCAAACAAACAAGACCAGGCGCACCCTCTTGGGTGGCTGTAACAACAGACAAACAAACACCCTTGGTGTTGTCGCTGTGGAGCCGAACGCAAGTACACCCTCATGGGTGACTCTTGTGGAGCGAACAAAACAAACAAATATAACACTATACGGGTTTTTCTATACCAAAAATAAATCAAACAAACCCTTGACCATATATCAAATACATCAAACGCACCCCCTCGGGGCTGTGATGGACCGAAACAACCAAGCAACAAGACCAACATAACTCTGGTGATTTCCTGTCGAGAATAGGATCAACAAACACCCTCTTGGGTGGTATTTCCAGCCGAGAAAACCAAGACCAACACCCCTTGGTGGGTGGTCTGTTGGATCAAAACAGAAGATAGAACACCAAACCAATCGCACCTATGCGGCTGCCTTGGTGGACCAAAACCCAAGCCACACGCACCCTACTTGGGTTGTTGTGGTGGGTCGCAAACAAACCAAATAACACCCTTTCGAGTTTATCTTATTTACACCGAGCACAAGCAACCAAATAACCCCTCGGGTGGTTTGTGACAGCAGTCAAACAAACACCCGATAAGCACCATATGCTATCTCAAATAAAATAAGCCGTGGAATAATCACATCGAGTAAAAATAAAAATTAAACCACAACACCACGAGCTTAACGATGATACTTTTATTACAAAACAACTTTTAATCCGTTTCAAATTTCTTAATCTTTATACAATTTCAGTTTATATTCTAATCCAAAAGAAAACAATAAAAACTAAACTTATTGGGTTTCGACATACTAAAAAGAACGATGAGAAGGAGAGGTGGATGGTAGTGGGTGTTGCGTGGTTGTGGGCGGATGGTGATGTCTGGTGTTGTTGCTGCTGTCAATTACTCATGGAGAAGGAGAAGAGAAAGAACAGATTGATTGTGAGAGGGAGGGAGAAAGGATCAGATATATATATGATTTTTATTGTAGCTTGACATGGTGGATAGGTTATACACGTATATACATATTGTGGTTGTTGAATTTTGTGGTAAACTAAATATACACCCCTGGTAAGAATAAAAATGGTAACATCTTTGTTTGTTGATTACATAATATTAATTTTATAGAGTATAGTTTGATCCCGGTAATTATTAACGTTAATTCATTAGGTCATGAAACTTAAAACCAAGTAACGTAAAAATATAATATTTATAAAAATGTCAAAGTTTATTAATATACTTTAACTAATTATATTAGACGTGTGATATGTTTAACGGAGAATGTATATGTTAATAAAATGTAACAGGTTTAGGTATTCGTATTACGTAAAGAGTATAATGTAAAAATAAAAATATAAAAATAATAAAGTGACAATAGTTCATATAAAATATATAGACTTATCCTAATCTTGTGTTGGTCGTGAGTATAGTATAATAAAGAAAAATTTAAATTTTCCCGTAAAAATGGCAATTAAAAAAAATAGTGACCGAGATTAATATTTAATTAATTGTTGTTAATTATAGTGGAAATTTACCGGTGGTTACAGTCTCACCCCCTTAACGGAATCCCGTCCCGGGATTCAATCTGTGTTAGGTACTTAGGTGATGAAAACGAAGGGTGGTTTTACTTGTGAAAGCTTTATAAGTTAAAATTTATTGTTTTATATGAAAAACATTGTTCCGATGATCCTATAATCTTAAGAAAAATTTATTTTTTAATGAAAATTGTTATTTTATAAGTACGTATTATGAGTTTATAAAATACGGGTAACAAGGAAATTTTTAAATAACGAATTTTAGCAATGAAGGTTTCGGAAGAGAACTTTATGACTATAGAGAAAGTTTTTGAAATTTAAAATTCCATAGTACGATGAACAGTAACTCCTAACGGTCAGGAATAGTAAAAGCTAACTATTATAAATTGTAAAATAACGGCTAGTGAACAGTAGATTCCAACGGTCAGTGAACAGTGTTTTAACGGTAAAATAACGGCTAGTTTTCTACCTATATATACTCCATTTTAATTTCCATTCTTCCACAAAATATATATCTCTTATTTACTATCTCCAAAATGCCACACCTAATTACTATACTAGCAATTGTGTATGTCATTCTTGGGGTTATCTGCTTAGCATATGTTCCTAAAGAAGATTTTGTATTCGTGGTTTGCATCCTAGCGGCTATTATGCCATTCCTAATCCTAGCTATTGGCGTGGACATGCTATGGGGAAAATAGTCTCGAGTTAGGGTCGCTATAATGAGTTCTTGTTGTGTTTCTATGTAATCCTCAATAAATAAAACTTGTTTGTCTTTACGTCTAAAATCTAGTTTTGTTATTGTATTAATAATTCGTTATGCTAATTGTATTGCTATGTATTAATATTTGTAGAATCTAATAAAAGTTTACATTATTTGTGTTTTTATGAATTCTTGAGATTTTCGAGTTTATACTCATGTCTTTTCAGATACAAATAAGCCCACTTGCTTATAATTCATTATTTACATAGAGAGGCGTCCCAAACAATGTAAATAAAGGAGTATAAACTTATGGTTCGGTGATTCATAATTTCTTTATTTAAATAAAATGGCGTCCTAATCCATTCAAATAAAGACATTGTAAATCATTCTACTTAAGAATTTCTGACTCAATATTTGTACTTAATCGATGAATTTCAAGGTACTTACACTCATCTGTTGAGACGAGAGTAAGAAAATCAAAGATAGTTGACATAGTAGTTAATGTATATAGGATAAGAATTGTGCTAATCACAATGTCTTAGGAAGGTTTCGTAGATTGCAAAATATAGAAGTAGATACATGCTCGGGGAAATATGATTAAGTTGTGATGCCTTAGAATAGGCATATGCAGGTATATTTATTTATATAAAGTAATCAAAAGTAAGTCATATGTATATCAATCTAATAAAGCATAAATTACCTAAAAGTCACATAATCGTCTGGAGGATGGAAGGCACGGAGAGCGAAAAGTTATAAAATGTTTTTGTGAAAAAGCAGTTATAGTTTAGGTGTCAATTAGACTCGTTTCTCTATAACTATAAGCTCTGATACCAATCTGTAACACCCCCATTTTCGGGATACGCAGCGGAATTCAAGCTGGGTGTTACTCGACAGTACAACAGTTATAGTAATAGAAAACGATCTCTATTTGAGTCGTTTTAAAAGATATATCATTCGAATTTTTATTAATATTAGAGTTTAAAAATGAGGTCCCAGAGGTTTCAAGATTTACAAAATAAGTTTTCGAATGATAATAAAATTTATAATTTTCTAGATATATCCGTGCTCCTCCTTGTCATCCTCATTTATTATGGACCTGAGATAAACATGCTAAAAGCGCCAACACAAAGGTTGAATGAATCCATAGCGTTTAAAGTTATAATCAGTTTGAACATAAGCTAAGTAAAAAGAAATCAGTTATATCACAATTCGTTATATATTGCTCTAAGTCTCATGATACGCAAAACGTTAACAGGTTTTCGCGTTTACTCACATAATTAAATGGAAGTAATGATGCCCCCGAGTAGGAGTTTGCCAAAAACTCTTTATTAAACGTTTTCAAATAAAGTGCATTTGGTTACTTATCCAGCAACACAAATGGGGCGTCAACTGCCAATAGATCTATTCACTATATTCGCGCTCACCCGCAGGTGATTAATGGTTCATGATAGAGGGTCTTTTAAAAAAGACAACAGTTAAACTTAGGCAATAACAATCAGGAAAGCATATAGAAAAGTACTTGTGTTCGGTTTAGTAGCATGTATCTCCCCACAAATTTGGAAAACGTATAAAGAAAAGTGGGACTATAAACTCACCTTAGAGTTTAGTGGCATTAGTATCGAAAAAAATAGAATTAAGAAGCAAAGCACATCAGTACACGGTCGGCACGTCCTAGAAGATAATAACTTATCTTATAAATATGTTACATGAAATTAAAGTAATGCGTAGGAGTTAAGAGATTTCGTATCATTGTTCTCGTATTATTGTTTGTAAAAAGGTTTTGTATCATCTTTCGTGTGGTGGTTTGAAAGTCTAGACTCGTAGGAACACACATCAAAGCATAAAGCATATAACACATGCATAAAAGAAAGTAAAAAGGTAAGAATCAATTAAGCAAATAGGCAAAAGATAAGAAGATGATTAAGTTTATCCAAAGATGTCAAATATGTTATATACATTTAGCCCATTAAGGTTTATATGTTTAGCCGTTAATAAATCATAAGTTATCCCATTTTAGCCAAATAAGTTAATAAACCGAGCAATATATACATTCAATATCACATAAGTTCAATGATAAGCAATGTATAATAAGCTTAACCAAACATCTACTAATGGGTCAAAACAAGTGCAAGCCATAAAAGTCACATAAGCCGATACTAAACCTCAATTCGAACATAATACATACACTTATATATGCTGAAAAATCAGCATACAAACACCCCTTTGTATGCTGAAAAATCCGAAACCAAACACCCTTAAACAAGCTGAAAAATCAGTAACCAAACACCCCTAATTAGTGCAGAATTTCAGCATACAATGACCCATGTTAAGTGCAGTTTTTTAGCAAGTAAACACTCTTATAAGTGCAGAATTTCCAGCATATAAATACTCTTATAAGTGCAGAATTTCCAGCATATAAATACTCTTATAAATGCAGAATTTCCAGCATATAAACACACCTATTTAGGGGCTGTTTCGCAGCCACCAAACACCCTCGGTTGTGCTATTTTTAGCCTGTTAAGTATTGAACAATCCGACTCCAACCATAGTCCAACATAGAAACTAATCATGCGTGCTAAAATTAATTTATAACATATAAGTTACAAATAATCCGAAACATATTAGATACAAAAATTATCCGAGAACCATAGGTTTAAAAATAATTCGAAGCACTAAACTCTTCAAATAAGCCGAATTAAGCCGAACACATAAGCCCAAGGTAAGCTATAACAACAATCAAATAAGCATTACTAATTAGCAAACTGAAAATATGTGGTTACAAATAAGTTATAACTCGCAACCAAACGCACCCTCTTGGGGCGGTGGTACACAAAAGCGAACACCCCTTTGGGGTTGGCTGCAATGGCCTACAAACAAACACCTCTTGGGTGTTGTTGCTATCCGAACCAAAACAAGCACCCTCTTGGGTGTTAGACTGAACTGAAACAACAACAAAACCAAGCACACCTTTTTCGGGTTTTCTCGTTGACCCGAAAGACAAACTACAAACACCATTCGGGTGTTTATCTAGCCAAGACGATGACACAAGCATTACACCCCTGTGGGTGTCCCTAAATTGAACCAAAACAAACCAACCAAGCGCCTCTTGCGGCTGTCTTGTTAGATCGAAACTCAGGCCACACGCATCCTTTTGGCTTCGGTTTGGTTCAAATAAACAAGACCAGGCGCACCCTCTTGGGTGGCTGTAACAGCAGACAAACAAACACCCTTGGTGTTGTCGCTGCGGAGCCGAACGGAAGTACACCCTCATGGGTGACTCTTGTGGAGCGAATAGAACAAACAAACATAACCCTATACGGGTTTTTCTATACCAAAAATAAATCAAACAAACCCTTGACCGTACATCAAATACATCAAACGCACCCCCCTCGGGGCTGTGATGGACCGAAACAACCAAGCAACAAGACCAACATAACTCTAGTGATTTCCTGTCGAGAATAGGATCAACAAACACCCTCTTGGGTGGTATTTCCAGCCGAGAAAACCAAGACCAACACCCCTTGGTGGGTGGTCTGTTGGATCAAAACAGAAGATAGAACACCAAACCAAGCGCACCTCTGCGGCTGCCTTGGTGGAACAAAACCCAAGCCACACGCACCCTACTTGGGTTGTTGTGGTGGGTCGCAAACAAACCAAATAACACCCTTTCGAGTTTATCTTATTTACACCGAGCACAAGCAACCAAATAACCCCTCGGGTGGTTTGTGACAGCAGTCAAACAAACACCCCGATAAGCACCATATGATATCGCAAATAAAATAAGCCACGGAATAATCACATCGAGTAAAAATAAAAATTAAACCACAACACCACGAGCTTAACGATGATACTTTTATTACAAAAAAACTTTTAATCCGTTTCAAATTTCTTAATCTTTATACAATTTCAGTTTATATTCGAATCCAAAAGAAAACAATAAAAACTAAACTTATTGGGTTTCGACATACTAAAAAGAACGATGAGAAGGAGAGGTGGATGGTAGTGGGTGTTGCGTGGTTGTGGGCGGATGGTGATGTCTGGTGTTGTTGCTGCTGTCGATTACTCATGGAGAAGGAGAAGAGAAAGAACAGATTGATTGTGAGAGGGAGGGAGAAAGGATCAGATATATATATGATTTTTATTGTAGCTTGACATGGTGGATAGGTTATACACGTATATACATATTGTGGTTGTTGAATTTTGTGGTAAACTAAATATACACCCCTGGTAAGAATAAAAATGGTAACATCTTTGTTTGTTGATTACATATTATTAATTTTATAGAGTATAGTTTGATCCCGGTAATTATTAACGTTAATTCATTAGGTCATGAAACTTAAAACCGAGTAACGTAAAAATATAATATTTATAAAAATGTCAAAGTTTATTAATACACTTTAACTAATTATATTAGACGTGTGATATGTTTAACGGAGAACGTATATGTTAATAAAATCTAATAGATTTAAGTATTCGTATTACG
The DNA here is from genome assembly GCA_021014915.2 of Artemisia tridentata subsp. tridentata. NCBI lineage: Eukaryota > Viridiplantae > Streptophyta > Magnoliopsida > Asterales > Asteraceae > Artemisia > Artemisia tridentata. The sequence goes on along the minus strand of CP139508.1, from coordinate 255,702,393 downwards.
TAAAGAGTATAATGTAAAAATAAAAATATAAAAATAATAAAGTGACAATAGTTCATATAAAATATATAGACTTATCCTAATCTTGTGTTGTTCGTGAGTATAGTATAATAAAGAAAAATTTAAATTTTCTCGTAAAAATGGCAATTAAAAAAAATAGTGACCGAGATTAATATTTAATTAATTGTAGTTAATTATAGTGGAAATTTACCGGTGGTTACACTCAAAGTATAACATGCAGTCAAGTTAAAATAAATCTCAAGCAACGTAGCAAGCATGGCAAGCGGCGGTCATAGGGACTTGTTTTTGAAAAAAGTGGTTATAGATTAGGGTTTGTATGTACCTAGTTCTCTATAACCTAGACTCTGATGCCAATCTATAAGACCTCCAAAATCTGGTTTAGCGGGAGCATACATGTCACTTGGGTGCTACGGAAATGGAAATTATAGTACAATTTAACGAAGAACCAATTACACATTTTAGAAAACATACTCCTTCGCATATAACAATAGTTAGGTTGCAATTTATTTACAAGTTACTGGTCCCTCAAAAACAAGTGTCAATTATTAATTAAAACGCATTGGTCAAAGTATAAGTCTGCCGCCTTGCCAATCTTGGCCACGTTTTGCACAAACCTAGATACCTGAGAAAAACATGCTAAAAGTCAGCAAAAAGCTGGTGAGTTCATAGGTTTCAATTAAAACAAATATAACATCTTTGGACCAATTGTTTTTATTTAAGTATTGAAATGTCACATGTGTGTTTTATTACGCTAGCACTAAGTTCATGCAACTGAAGCTTTAACAGGTCTGCGTGCTCTAGAAGCATGTAAATCATAAAAGCCCTGGCAAGTGTTTATCCCAGACACTTGTACATTGATATGGTATACGCTCGTTTCCCTATACGGTCAAACCGAACGGGGACGTTACTCCCAATAGACCTATTTATAACATTCACGCTTCCTGACTGGAATTAACGGTTCATGAAATTCGGGCAGTAGGGGACATATCAAGACTTAGGCTAACTGCGCAATAATAGTATTTACGGTCCACAAAATTGGTTTTGCATGTTTCTCACACCATTCATTTAAAACAAGTATAAGTAAAAAGGGGCTATAAACTCACCTTTAGTGGCCTGAACAGTGAATGCTGTAAAATTAGGGAGTGTACGGCACCAACACGTAACCTAGATTAAATAACCATATCTTAGTTTCAAGTATTTAAATAAAGTTCTTTTAAATTTCAGTAATTCAGAGTGCTTATGTTGTTGTTGTTGCTTGTGTGACAGTAAGGGTGGTGACGAGGGTTTTTCCTAGAAACTGGTAAGGTTTGGTCCTATGGATAGCTTAGGTGTATAAAATGAGGGATTTGGGGGTATTGAACTATCTAATGCCTAAATGGATTTAGTCGGGTTGTGATATATATATATATATATATATATATATATATATAATATATATATATATATATATATATATATATATATATATATACTATAGCTGTGTAACTTGTTCGTTATGTCCATTTACGTTGATTTTAAAATATGGCCTAACGTTTGTGGCGTTTATCACCTAATTAGTTTAATGATTTGGAAATTAATATATCGTTAATTTTTAATAGACCCAGTTAATTACAATTTTAGTGAAGTTTGCGTTGTTATAAATAATTCATTACGACTCATTTCTACACATTATTAATTTAGAACAATATATACATCGTCCAATTCGTTCCAGTTAAGTTTGATATAACATCCCATGTTTTCACTAGTGACGCTTATATTATTTTGTCTTAGTTTTAAAATAACATTTGTAAGTGTCAATTTATATATACATACATTAACGTGTGTTATAACCTAAACTTAACGTGCACTTAGTTCGTCATTTATTTCACTTGCATTATCCACATGAGTTTGTATACAATTTATACTTCCTATGCCATTAATATGCTCTATCATTTATGAATTTGTGGAATCGTCCATATCTCCTTTCTCCAATTATTTGTTCTATCACTTTTGAAATCGCGACATAATTTGTATGGTGCTAGTATAATCAAATTGGTTAAGTTAGTGTTGTCGTGTTTTATTTTAAAGCTATTCAAGTCATATGCACGCGCATATTCGTGAAGTTTTTATGGTACATTCGATTGACAGTTTCATATATATATATATATATATCCGTGTTTGTTATAACAAATGTTCTCGTGGTCGGCTTGTGAAAATTTTAAGTTGTTGACGACTAATTCCATAAGTGTTAAGCAAGTTTTTGTATGTTTATCCCTAGTTGGGCTGCGGCCTACTGACCTGAGGAGGGGGGAAAAATAAAAGGTTCGTTAGTGGGCTGGGCTCCCCTATTTGCTACAAGTTCTGGTGGGCCAGATGGTTGTTCGCAAGCCCACGCCATGGGCTACATCAAGGGCGATTCGATGGGCTCTATCTCTGGGTTCTAGTCAGGCTTGGGAGTGGGCTAGCTATGTGAAGTTTTGGCCTAGTATTTGCCAGCCAAGAAACACAGAACACTCGAGTTAACATTTTGGTGTAGCGTTTCCTGGTAACCATTTTCTTGGCTGTGAATGGCCATTAGCTTAATCCTCTACGACTCAATTCTTTGGCCAGTTTCGAGTACTACTCAACCTTGTGTCTTGAGGGTTTAAATGGTAACAAGGTTTTTGGGTTCTTGACTCAATCTATAGGTCGACAAGAGGAATGGTCTTCCTCATATGAGCCTACCACCCTTGGACCCTAATGTCATTCACTTCGCTAGTTTCTTGGGGTGTATTTCCCACAAGGTCTTTAGTATTCCACTCGACTTCTAACCGTCCTCATAATGGTGTTATCTTTCTTTGAGATTTTGGGTTTGAGGTCGAGTGAGCCTTCCAAGGCTTGAACCGAGGCATCACCCTCATGGTTGGTTCTAATGGCCATTAATAAACTCGAATAAAAAACCTCCTCTATGTGAGGTGATCTTTCTAGTCAATGTCCACCCCCAACGCTCCTAGCATTGAGTGGTCACTGGTTTGGCTACAGTTATTCATAGTGGGCTGTCGATATTAACTTATCAACACAAAATCCTTCCTATTCTAGCCACAACATTTCCAGGTTCGAACCATGAACCTATGGTTCCTAGGGCTTCGAATACTTAGACATATCATCAAAATTTAACACTTTCCTCATTAATCAACTCCTAGGTTCGAATCATGAACCATAAAACTAGTAACTTAACTTATCAACCAAATTCCTTTGCCACACTAATGACAACAACAACAACAAATTTTCTCAATAATCACTACTTCTGGGAAATTCATTCGACATAAACAACAAAATCAATACTCAATCTTAATCTCATCCATTCGACCTAGAAATTTTATCACAAAAAAATGTAATAATTATAAATAAATCCGAATCTATTACTAAATGTTACAATGATTTCTTTGAGGGGTGAAACTCGAATGAACTCCAATCCGATAACCAACTGCTCCAATACCGATCACCCCAACCTCCAAATCGAATCACAACACCTACACTCTTAACCTTTCTTGAGAACTTCTCAGATCTTTGATGGTATATTTTGGTGAGTTGTGATTCGACATCTCTTGGAGGAGCGGATTTTATGGTGGATCTTGGAGAGTAGCTCCATAAGAGCTTTCGGGTTTGGGAGATATAATCTCCCCTTTTTTGTGCTATCTCTATTTAAATGAATTGTTTAGCCTAGTTGACTTGTGTGGGTCAAAGAGATAAGGTATTGGTGTTGGTGGAAAGAGATAAGGTATTGGTGTTGGTGGAAAGTGATGGTTCGATGGGTTCTGGGAAGAAGAGAAGGGGGCAGACAAAATTTAGAGTATTCCTAGGGTTACAGGTTTTTGGGGTTTGCGTGAGTGGGTGATGGTTTGTTTTAATTTTATGTATATAGTGAATAATTAGTAAAGTGTGGTATTTTTATCCCTACGTCTTGTTAAACTGATTCAAATTCGGGTCCTTTCCGGAACCGCCACAAATGTGAAAGATTATATTTTTAAAGTCGTTACGTAATACTTGATTGTATTTTTGAGTCTTTAAATATTCACTAAAATTTCTGAATCTCAGATTTATTTTCTGGTTTGCGTGTGGTGTCAGTCTGAGTGAAACTGGGATAACCTCCCGTTCTTACTACAATAAAATGAGTAATTTATAATATGTGATCATTTCACTGTTCTTTGGTGAGATTTTTGGGTGACAATATGTGCAGGTCTGTTTTCCGTGATAATCACATAATGGCCTAATCTGATATTTTAGTCATGATAAATGAATTGTTATGGATTAAATATTAGGACGAATTTACCATTTGTTACCATTTTAATGGTGGGTATGAAATTAGTGATGGAAAGTGAAGAAGTAGAATTTTGGGTGTGGTGGTGACGGTGATTGTGAAGGTGAAGGTGAAGTGGAGGGTGAGTTTTGTGGGCCCAATGCAAATTAAAGACAAAATGACCATTTTATCCTAACATCATGGACGGAGGGGTGTAATGTGCAAAACGATTAGGCTTTTAGGGATGATGTTTGTTTATAGTGTCGGGAATGGATGATTAGTGTCATATTTGAGAAACAACAAGTATGTTTTTTGTAGTTTACTCAAAGATTTATCTCTAACATCAAGTAAACTCTTTTAACTTTTATAATTACAATACTCGTGCACGCGCGAATATTAGATAACATTTTCATTATGTATTAATATCAATTAGTATTATGTACAAAATTTTCATTATATGTTTAATTGACAAGGTGTTGAGGTTGATTTTGTTTAAATAACTCTTAATATTTTGTTTTAGACATTATGCATGCTTAATAACACGTAATGACCATTGAAAAATTGCTTTTCTTGATATCCTTATTTAAAATATAAATAGAAATTACATGTGCCATTGATATATGCACAATATCGTGTATTTATTTTTATTTCAAAGTAACCAGTGGGGTCGTGCCTTTATTTTGATATTTATATTCATGTTAATAATAATTTTATCCGTATTTAATTTTTAAACCCATGTATGAGGAGGCTAAATTTACAAAGAGGAATAACATGAGTCGTTATTGAACGTGGATAGTAAAAAAAGAAAATATTTTTTCATGACATCCTTAGTTAATCTCATAAAGAGTAATAACATGAGTTGTTCACATATGTACAATCTCGTGTATTTATTTGCATATCACAATAACTCATACTTTCGTTTCGAAATTTATAAATAACAATAACATATACTTTGTTCTTTAAAAAAAAAAGTTATAAATTTAGGGTTTATTTATATAATTTATAAAGCTATTAAAAAACTAAAAATCGATAAGTTTACATAAGGTCATATAATTTATTTAAAATTTAGCAACTAAAGTTTTATTAATTATCCCTCCGTTTTTTAGTTTTTCTACAAAATCGACACATGTGTTTCTATACATATATATTTTTTTGCCAGATGGTTTGACAAAATCGTTTCAGTTTTGACTTTCTATTGTCCAATGGTATGACTCCATTTTCATACGTGACAAAATTGAGCTCTTCTATTGCCCAATTCAAATCTCTTGAAAGATTTGATTTCAAATTTTGTATGTTATATTGTTATATAAGAGAGTTTAGCTCTATCACTGATTCTAAAAAATTATTTTTCAAAGCCAATGTACTTTTTGGATACTTTTTACATTTGTTCTTCTTCGTTGAGTTTGAGATCGATAATGAAATGAACTTTTTCTTAGAACAACGGATTATATATATATATATATATATATATATATATATATATATATATATATATATATATATATATATATATATATATATATATTGGTTCTTGAAAAAAGTACCATTTGGTGGAAAAGTGGAAAAGATATACAAATCACCCATCTCCTTCGTCTCTTTTTTTTTCACACCAAACTATAGGGACCTTATTGTATTTTCATTTATTCTTTAAGGGAGGGTTTTGTAAATCCACACCTTTCATATATAATGCCTAATTTTTTTCATTTTTTCATTTTTTCTTTCTCTAATTCCACGACCTGGCCTTTTTTTCTCTCAGTTCCAGATTCACTAATATTCACGAAATCACGACCACTAAGATTCACGAAATCATCTCATCACGAAATCATATCGTGTTATCAGATTCAATAAGGTATGCAACTGATTTTGTGTTATCAGATTCAATATCATATCGTGTTATCAGATTCAATATCATTTCATCATAATTTGTACCGATTATTGTTGGTTATGAGTTATGGTTTTGTTTTACAAGTTATGGTTTTGTTTTACGAGTTTTGATTCGGTAATCATAATGTTTGTTCATAGATGTATCGATTTTAAGAGTTTCTGACATAATGCACTATATAGATGAGTTATTTGAAGCAAATTTGAGAAAAAAAAAGACTTGGAAACGTGTTTGCAAAACCTGCACACAAGGTGTTTGATAAATTGCCTAAATGAAATTTCACAACTGTGATGCACTGATTTTACAAACATACAAAGCCCTTTCCGCTAAAAATTATGAAATTTTTTGAATATGATTACTGAGTAGGTTGCTAGTTTATGAATATGAAACAAGGATGGGAAAGCAAATATAATGTAGCCAACATATCCAAGTAATCCAAATGCGCACACACTTGCAAAATAGAAGCTCCATAAAGAAAGAGCAAACAAGGAGACCTGTCAATTTCATCACTGAAAATTTAACAAAGAAGCTGAAAGATGATTGATATATGATTGCATCAACTTTTAGCACAAAAAGTTAGGATGGAAGTGTAAGCACTGGGTAATGATCAGATTAACTAGGTCAAACTTAGCATATTTGCCTCACAAGTTTAGCCTCGTGATGAACTGATGATCATACGACAAAGATTTTAAAAACACGTGTCTGTTATATATACACGGACAACGAGTATGTGTAGTAAGGATATGTACCGGGGCGCCATAGGTAAAGAAGTTGATGCTGAATGTCCGAAAAACTGGACCTCTTAACAAAAGATTGGTGTGTCTTTCACCAGATCTACAAATGACGCGCATTAAAGTATATCTATAAGAAACCATGATAGATCCATAGTGTTCAACAAAGATTTAATGTAGGACATTTACATGTAGCAGTGCAAATGTTTTTACGCTGACCACAACAACTACCTAGTAATTTATGTCAACAATCTCTAGCCAGTATAACACTAAATTAGACAAACTTTGCATTATATTTCAAATCAGTTACCTTGATTCACGAATGAAGAAAGAATTAGTTGATGGAAGAAGTTGTTCACTCAAGTTGCTATCTCTTGTGGACATAATGAAATTCATTTCCTCCAAATCAAGTTTGACAAAAGATAACTGCGTAAATGCCACACATATTAGTGTAAAAAAAAAAATAGATAATACACTAAACAATATAGACTTTGGTAATTTGATCAGTGGATAATTAAACTGAGAAACTATCTCTCAGGTAAATTCATGAACATACTGACTGATTTTCTCTTTTTATCATTTGAGATAGTGATTCCGTAATATAGATTGTGTTTTAAATCCTCGGATTGCAGGTTTTAATCAATCAAAAGGAAATCCTTAAGCAGATCCCAGTCCTGTTTACTGTTACAATTACAAAAGAAGGCCGAAGAATCGAGGCAGCTATAGTAAAGAGCATGGAGAAGGCATGTAAAGCTAACGCGGATGCTCAATGGGCTCGTACTCAAGAAGAATCGGTGGGTTCGGGAATATAATTGCCGACTCCTCAAGCTATGACTTTTATCAGTAAATTATCAGTTTAAATGGTATTTTTATCATTGTATGTATGACTACATGTTTCAACCTTGATGCACCTTTTATTTTAACATTGATGCACCATTATTTTAACATTGATGCACCTTTAACATTGATGCACCATTATTTTAACATTGATGCACCTTTTATTTTAACATTGATGCACCATTATTTTGCACCTTTTATTTTGTCATTGGAAGTTCAATATTTATACTAAAAAAGTGAAGAGGTGTACTAATACTTGTGATCGATGATTTGCTTTGTATGGCCATAAAAGCTTCAGAAACCATGTGTAATTGACAAAAACAAGATCTAAGATGCTTGCCATGAATGTCACTCCTTGCTTCCTACCGATTCAAACCCATTTCCACGCCCACGCCCGTGTGCCATATCCAACGGCGAATTACAAGTAAACCACATTTCAGTCAGACTAAATGTAAAACCCAAAAATTTGAAAGCATGGTAAAAGACAAAAATGCCCCTATGAATTTAAAAATTTAATAAAAGGTTTATAAAGTACCGAATCAATCCCGAACTTCTGGAAATGGACAAGTTATGATACCAAATAATTTTGACAACTCCATTTCACATTTTCACAAGTTACAAAATTACCAAAATACCCCTACATGAACCGAATGGAATTATAAGCATTATTATGATTATTTTATATAAGGAAAATGGGATAAACATGGAAAATATCAATCACATTATTGTGCCAACTTGATTACCGAAATTTTGGTCAATTTACTCTCCATTTGACTCGGCAAAATCTCTTTTTTTAAAATCACCTACACATTCTTTTCCCTAAACCCTAAGTGCCGAGAAACATAAACACACAAAATAAATCGTGTAGCCTCCATTCGAATCCCTAAAATTCTTAAGGCATTTTTCTGAGCTTCATCAGCATCTAAGGAGTCCTAGAAAAATCGGTTTGAAGTCGTGTGTTGCCTGGTTCGTTTGTGGTGATTTTATTCTTGTCGCTAGAGCATTTATAAGGTAAAATTCGTAATAATTCATTTGATCTCCATAAAATTCATTTCTCACTTTTTCTAAGGTTCTTACATTATTTGTGATCTGCGAAAAATGTATACAAGGTGGTTTGGTCCCGTTCGAAGTCGTGGTGATTTCTTTTGGTTCGAAAGTTCTAGCCGTGTAACACAAATCATAATCAATCCATCCGATCGTTCTAAAATTTTCCTGGTATTTTTCTCAGCTTCTAATGATCATATCTAACGTGGGAAAAATGATAAAAACAGCCCATGCATCATATATAATTCGTATGGAAATTATTGTGTTATAAACCCTAAAATCGAATTAAATCTATAAAACATGCATGCGATTTTTCTGGATAAGATACATAATTTTTGTGGCATCTATGATCATCATATAACACCAGAAAAATGCTCATTTGAATTGTGCAGACCTAAAACTATTTTTGGTGAAATTAGTTGTAATCGGCTAAATGGGAAATAAAAGGAAAAAGTGTGAAAACCCTAATACCAAATCGACCTAGGGTTTATGTGAGTGAATCTAGAAATTTAATGTGTATAAATGATGTGGTTATGATGATTTAATGATTGGTGAAGTTAGAGTTTTGATTTTGTTATTTACATGTGTACCGATTTGAAGAAATAAATGGAAGGGTGTGTTTTGTAACTTTTAAAACTCAAGGGACAATTTTATAAATTATGTTAGACCTGCTAGAAATGGTATAAAATATAAAAGGAGGGTCTCATGTGTTAATTTTGCATTTTAAGGGTTTATTTTGATTTAATAATTAAAGTAAGGATCGATTTGGAAAATAAATAAAAATAGGGACTAAATATGTAATTCCTGGAAAGTTAAGGTCGATTTGAGTAATGAATTATATTCAGGGGCTAATGTGTAAATTTGGATATTTATTGGACTAATGTGTAATTTATTAATTAAAGATTGAAATGTAGACTTTAAGGTTAAATATGTAAATTAATTAAATGGAGGGACCTATTGTGTAAATTATGGAAACTTAAAGGGACATTCGTATAACTTATTAAATGAAGTACTAATTGTGTAATTTTGATAAACAAAGGGTTTAATGTGTAATTATGAATATTTAAAGGCTTAAAGTGTAACTTTTGTAATAAAGGGGTGTAAAGTGTAAATTGTGAAACCCTAAGGACCAAATGTGTAAATCTGATCAAAGATACCTTATTTCCATTTAATGATGATCTAACTAAGTTATGTTACTCCATATTACTAAAAATGGAAACTTTCTAAAAGTGGAAACTTACTAAATTTGGAAACGTACTAAAAAGGGAAAGTTACTTAAAATGGAAAGACAGTTAAGTAAGAATGATTGTAATCCCCTTCTACTCCTTTAGGTGTGAAGAAGGAGAGACTTTGAGCTATTCCCTTATTCCTGTGCTTTGTTTCTGTTTGTGCTTTCGCCATAAGGTACAGATACTCTGCCTTTTTCAGTAAGGGTTCTTATATTCTATACATTGATTTTGAGTTATGATTCAGTTAAGATTTCCCAAGCCATTGCTATGTTCCCTTTGAGTGAACCTTTGATATTCCTCTTGATTATGATCTGAGCTTCGTTTATCTGACCTATGCCTTTGCCAAGTTGCTCTAAAGTTCTGAACTATCCTTGTGAGAAACTAAGATTTTGAAATGGTTTACTAAACTAAGGTTTTGAACTACTTGTTTTGAACTATCTTTTACGAAGACTATTTTAATGATTATCTTTATGAAACCAATTTAAAGACCATTTTAATTAAATACCTTGATTAAGCTTTCTAAAATGAATCTGTTGAATAAAGACTTTGAAGATGGACCCTTTGATACAGACTTTGAACTTTAATTATGATTCCCTTTGTTTTTAAAACTATGATATGAACTTTGGAAGACCTTGGTGAACCACTCTATTATGAACTATTCGATATGAACCCTTTTCTATGGACCTTGTGATATGACTTTGAGATGCACCTTTTGATATATGATCTTTTGTGATGACTTTGAGACCTGACTCTTAGTTTGATACCCGAGCCATTTTATGTTACCTAGCCAGGAAGGTAACCTGGCCATGTCCGTGATGCACCACTGGCATGACTCCCGTGTGGGGGAGTGATTTCTCACACCGTCCCTTTTATGATTATCTGCCATGGCTACTATGATTTTGGGATGACTTTGAGTTTGGGGGCGTATGGGTTGCAATCCTAGATTTGTATGTTTAGTGGATTTAACTATGACTTTGAGTTATGACTTTGAGGTGACTGGTACTGTGTGCAATACATGCCTTTCACACCCTTGGGAGCTGATCACTCCACTATTATGATACATGAGGACACCCCTCATATTATCTGGTTGCCTGAGAGGTATCCCCTCTGATTGTGAGATTATGACTTTGAGATTATGATGTTGAGATTATGACTTTGAGTTCTGGGCTCGTGGTAGATGACTATCCTATATTTCCTTTATTACTCTTTTGCTTTGATTATACCTTATGACATTCCCAGTACCTCACTATATTCTGTTTCGTTATCTTTGCTTGTATTATGTATCTGTTCACTGAGCTTTGTAAGCTCAGCCGCACGTTTTCTTTTCGTGTGCGGCAGGTTTTAGTTGGAAGATGGGTATGAGTGAAGAGACTTTTGGACTTAGAAGACTTGATAATTATTTTGGCCTAGAGATGATTGGAAGTTACTACATTGTTAGAATTTGTATTCGCTTTTGTAACCTTGTAATTTCAGTATTTCTTCTGTAACCTTTGAGAATCTTTGTATTACTTTTGAATGTATGCTTTGTTATATCTGATATGAAACCATTTGCGTGACATCTTTACCCTTGTCGGGTTGGGGTGTTACAATTATGGTATCAGAGCGACAGGCTGCGATTTCGTAATACATTTACCCTTGACCTGTGTAAGTTAGGACCACTAAGCTTTCCCTGTAGGCACTCGTAAGTCAACCTTTGAAAATTTCTTTAGGATTTCCCATAGGAACCTAAGTTTTGACCGGCGAGGAATGGGTAGACTATAAGGCATTTGTTTAAGCATCATTGCTTCCGTATCACTCTGATTCATGCCTTGCTTTTGGTTAGATCCTGTTGATACCACTTCTGGAAAAGTGAAAACTTATGCTTTGCACCACCTAAGTTTGGAACCTGATTAAATCTTGAAGGCATTGAAAATTTCATAATAATGACCCGACACTATTTGATCCTTATCTTCAAATCCTTTTTTAATCATTTTGATAATGACCCGCATTTCACTCTGATTCTTTTATTCATCACTTTGACGCCTCTTCAGGCATTCCGGGAACCTCTATGGCGATGACGTACTGGATATGTTTTGCTATTTGATAAATATCTATGAAGTTTCCGACACTATTGATTTCGTTTTACCCATCTCTGTCCTTATGAGAAGTCTCGTGGCGTGTAACCATGAGTATAAGAATGTTTTCTTCCTCACTTCTAATGATATAGCTTTGATTTGAGAACCGTCTTTCTTTGGATAGTCAACTTCGATTTTATTCCGACAAGGAAATTGTGGAATGATCAGTCAAATATTGACAACTACCCTTCTATGTCTCACCTTTAACGTTTGCAACAATTTTGAACTTCCGACTACGATTTACCAATTGTCAAACCTTTGCTATCTCTATTACTCTGGAGATGCGTGTGTTACTTTCATGGTTATGAAGTTTTCCTAGAAACCATTTCATACACCAATAAATGAACCTCATCGTAGAAGCCTTTTGGCACCTTGAGTTTTCTGAACATTAACCTTGTATTGAACGTTATTTGCCACCTGAACTTTGATTATAATCCCTGTTGGACCACCAAGTTTTCCACCGGAGTATGAAGTAAGATTTGACATGATACCGAGAGAATCTAGTCACTAAACGAAGATGTCTTTCGGATCATACTAATTGACTGGAGCAACCGGGAAGAGCAGCAACCGAAGACCAGGAAGTGAGTTTACTTAAGTGTATCTTCTGGGCATGTTTTAGTTTTATTCGCGATAAAGATGAATGGTGACTGGAGATATGTATGGGAGCTGAACCGTATTGCTGTAGGAGCTAATATTCCTCCACCCTGGAACGATTATGTATTTTGTTTAAATTCAGAGCGCGAAATTTCCTTTCTGATGAATTGATACTATTCTTGAAATCGCCTTCCGTATTCGTAAACGACCGCCATGACGGTTAATGACACTAATAGTATTAGCTAAAGCTCTGACGGGCTTGGTGAATTTGATAGATGATATTTTCCCATGAGTACTGGGCATATGGTCATTGTATGACTTAAGGGTACATGCGGAGACGAGGGAGAACATGAAAATCATCTTGCACCTTGTTAGAGATTTGAGGATCAATTGTGTATTCTGAGAGATTGATGTTGTTGAGACAACGGTGTTCCTTGCCTGACCTGGAGTTGACGACAATGGAGACCTACCCCGAAGAATGGAGACATTCCTTACAAGACAGAAGTGTTGGCGATACAGAAGAAGAAATTCTAGTCAAGATGGCGAACCTGGGGCTGATGAAGACATACAGTCCCACTTCCCTATTCATCTTAGTTGTACTGAGATGAATTGAGAGCGGAAGCAGACTGGATGATGGAGAGATTTAAAGACCGTGCCAGAAATCCACGTTGCTCCATCACATTCCAAGAAGAGCTGCAGGAGGCTCGACGAACCAGACACAAGTTCCTGATTTTGGATTCACTTCCCAACGGATGGACAGCCGAAGATAGATCAACCGGACTTGAAGAGATTAGATGTGTTACATGAGCAGATTTTGAAACAGACCCTCTATACTTGGAATAATTGATTCTATGAAGGCAGAAGTTTGGCGACTAACTTTCATTTCCCTTGACCCTTTTAAGTTTCATTATCTAGTATCAAGTTCCTCTTATGATTTAAGTTCCCTAGAAGCACTTCTATTCGTGTTTACCTTTTGTATGATTCGGTGATGACCTTGTTTAGAGAGATTTTGGCAACTCGTGGAAGATATGATGCTTGTGACGGCATACCCCACTTCTGCTAGATAATCTGGGATTTGATACTCTTGCGAATAGTTTTGTTTTCTCTCTTGACTATGGCATTCGTTTTTGTTGACCTCGGAGACTGTAGAAGTACTAGGTGGATTAAGATAGGTGGTTTTGAATACGATTTGAGATAAAGTATGACCATCATGAGGGCATATTTATATGATGCCAGTATTATGACGTCTGGCCAACGTGATAATACTTACATCATATAACGTGCACTTGTTGTGGGCATAGGATATCTTGGGGAGTACCAAAGAAGTTAGAATTTGATCTCAGTTGGATTATCCATGATTAATGAGACTTTAGGTTCATTCTACCTATGCGTGTAATCTGCTTTCATCGTTATACGACTGGATACGTTTGGATACTCGACACGCGTTTGTTGACCTTTGTGCTTCCGATAAGAATCTTAGGTTCTGTGTAGAACTTTCTACCGTCTGTTTTCTGTCAGCATGAATCCGATCTGTTACTATTAAATAGTACACCTACATTTTGCTATATGTACGTTTCGCATCCGCTGATTATGTTTCATTATGACCTGCTATGAGTTGTTTGAGGCTTTTGATTTTGAGGAGCAAGACCTGTTTGTTTATGAGAATACCTATGAAAGGTTATACTGAAGCCGAGACTATTTGAGAATCTGAAGAGTTTTGAACTCATATACTACTCCCATTTCCGATACAATTCGATACGTTTTCATCTGATTTGACTATTCCTATTCTACGGACGAAAATCCGTCAGTCCTACATCTTCCCTGAACCCCTTCTGATGAGATACGTTTATCATCCATTACGTTTAGTATATCATTCTTTTGATGTGAATCCTGAGCGTTATGTCTTTTGAGAAAACCGAAATTATTTGATCGGCAAGATTGAGTCATGAGAAAATACTTGGTTTGGAAGAACCTGCTCGGGCGTGAGAATGTTTTGTTGATCGTTTACAACTTTCTACGATTTCGCTTAACTTTGCGACTTCAAATTTTGAGGAAGAAATTTTTTTTTGTTAGAGGGGAAGAGTTGTAAAACCCAAAAATTTGAAAGCATGGTAAAAGACAAAAATGCCCCTATGAATTTAAAATTTTAATAAAAGGTTTATAAAGTACCGAATCAATCCCGAACTTCTGGAAATGGACAAGTTATGATACCAAATAATTTTGACAATTCCATTTAACATTTTCACAAGTTAAAAAATTACCAAAATACCCCTACATGAACCGAATGGAATTATAAGCATTATTATGATTATTTTATATAAGGAAAATGGGATAAACATGGAAAATATCAATCACATTATTGTGCCAACTTGATTACCGAAATTTTGGTCAATTTACTCTCCATTTGACTCGGCAAAATCTCTTTTTTTAAAATCACCTACACATTCTTTTCCCTAAACCCTAAGTGCCGAGAAACATAAACACACAAAATAAATCGTGTAGCCTCCATTCGAATCCCTAAAATTCTTAAGGCATTTTTCTGAGCTTCATCAGCATCTAAGGAGTCCTAGAAAAATCGTTTTGAAGTCGTGTGTTGCCTGGTTCGTTTGTGGTGATTTTATTCTTGTCGCTAGAGCATTTATAAGGTAAAATTCGTAATAATTCATTTGATCTCCATAAAATTCGTTTCTCATTTTTCCTGAGGTTCTTACATTATTTGTGATCTGCGAAAAATGTATACAAGGTGGTTTGGTCCCGTTCGAAGTCGTGGTGATTTCTTTTGGTTCGAAAGTTCTAGCCGTGTAACACAAATCATAATCAATCCATCCGATCGTTCTAAAATTTTCATGGTATTTTTCTCAGCTTCTAATGATCATATCTAACGTGGGAAAAATGATAAAAATAGCCCATGCATCATATATAATTCGTATGGAAATTATTGTGTTATAAACCCTAAAATCGAATTAAATCTATAAAACATGCATGCGATTTTTCTGGATAAGATACATAATTTTCGTGGCATCTATGATCATCATATAACACCAGAAAAATGCTCATTTGAATTGTGGAGACCTAAAACTATTTTTGGTGAAATTAGTTGTAATCGGCTAAATGGGAAATAAAAGGAAAAAGTGTGAAAACCCTAATACCAAATCGACCTAGGGTTTATGTGAGTGAATCTGGAAATTTAATGTGTATAAATGATGTGGTTATGATGATTTAATGATTGGTGAAGTTAGAGTTTTAATTTTGTTATTTACATGTGTACCGATTTGAAGAAATAAATGGAAGGGTGTGTTTTGTAACTTTTAAAACTCAAGGGACAATTTTATAAATTATGTTAGACCTGCTAGAAATGGTATAAAATATAAAAGGAGGGTCTCATGTGTTAATTTTGCATTTTAAGGGTTTATTTTGATTTAATAATTAATGTAAGGATCGATTTGGAAAATAAATAAAAATAGGGACTAAATATGTAATTCCTGGAAAGTTAAGGTCGATTTGAGTAATGAATTATATTCAGGGGCTAATGTGTAAATTTGGATATTTATTGGACTAATGTGTAATTTATTAATTAAAGATTGAAATGTAGACTTTAAGGTTAAATATGTAAATTAATTAAATGGAGGGACCTATTGTGTAAATTATGGAAACTTAAAGGGACATTCGTATAACTTATTAAATGAAGCACTAATTGTGTAATTTTGATAAACAAAGGGTTTAATGTGTAATTATGAATATTTAAAGGCTTAAAGTGTAACTTTTGTAATAAAGGGGTGTAAAGTGTAAATTGTGAAACCCTAAGGACCAAATGTGTAAATCTGATCAAAGATACCTTATTTCCATTTAATGATGATCTAACTAAGTTATGTTACTCCATATTACTAAAAATGGAAACTTTCTAAAAGTGGAAACTTACTAAATTTGGAAACGTACTAAAAAGGGAAAGTTACTTAAAATGGAAAGACAGTTAAGTAAGAATGATTGTAATCCCCTGCTACTCCTTTAGGTGTGAAGAAGGAGAGACTTTGAGCTATTCCCTTATTCCTGTGCTTTGTTTCTGTTTGTGCTTTCGCCATAAGGTACATATACTCTGCCTTTTTCAGTAAGGGTTCTTATATTCTATACATTGATTTTGAGTTATGATTCAGTTAAGATTTCCCAAGCCATTGCTATGTTCCCTTTGAGTGAACCTTTGATATTCCTCTTGATTATGATCTGAGCTTCGTTTATCTGACCTATGCCTTTGCCAAGTTGCTCTAAAGTTCTGAACTATCCTTGTGAGAAACTAAGATTTTGAAATGGTTTACTAAACTAAGGTTTTGAACTACTTGTTTTGAACTATCTTTTACGAAGACTATTTTAATGATTATCTTTATGAAACCAATTTAAAGACCATTTTAATTAAATACCTTGATTAAGCTTTCTAAAATGAATCTGTTGAATAAAGACTTTGAAGATGGACCCTTTGATACAGACTTTGAACTTTAATTATGATTCCCTTTGTTTTTAAAACTATGATATGAACTTTGGAAGACCTTGGTGAACCACTCTATTATGAACTATTCGATATGAACCCTTTTCTATGGACCTTGTGATATGACTTTGAGATGCACCTTTTGATATATGATCTTTTGTGATGACTTTGAGACCTGACTCTTAGTTTGATACCCGAGCCATTTTATGTTACCTAGCCAGGAAGGTAACCTGGCCATGTCCGTGATGCACCACTGGCATGACTCCCGTGTGGGGGAGTGATTTCTCACACCGTCCCTTTTATGATTATCTGCCATGGCTACTATGATTTTGGGATGACTTTGAGTTTGGGGGCGTATGGGTTGCAATCCTAGATTTGTATGTGTAACACCCCAACCCGGCAAGGGTAGAAGTGTCACGCAAATGGTGACATATCAAAGGCAAGCATAACATACGACTTAAATAATACAAATGAAAATTCAAAGGTTACAAATGATATACTGAAACTACAAGGTTACAAATGAGACACAAAACTAAATACTATGTCTGCCAATGCAAATCCTTAATCCTTCTAAAAACTTCTACTTCTGAAAAACTATCAAGGTCTTCTAAGTCCAAAAGTCTCTTCACTCTTACCCAGCTTCCAACTAAAACCTGCCGCACACGAAAAGAAGACGTGCGGCTGAGCTTAAAAAGCCCAGTGAACAGATATATAATAAACGGAAACAAAAGCAAACGGAAATGAACAGGCATATCATAATGAGTGAGAAATAGGAAAAGGAAATAAAGAGTAAGGTTTAGGACAGTCATCCACCACGAGCCCATATCATAACATATCATATCATATCATATCATATCATATCTTCATAATCATATAGAGGGGAGACCTCTCAGATAATCAGATAATATGAGGGGTGTCCTCATTCTTCGGGTGGAGTAGCTAGCTCCCATATTTTGTGAAAGGAGTGGATTGCACCCAGCCCCAGTCACCATATCATATCATATCAAAACATATCATATCAGAACATATCTAGGATGCATCCATTCGCCCCCCAAACAAATCATATTGGCCATAACAAATCATAAAGCGCGCATATCATATCATAATGGGGACGGTGTAACCAAATCACTAGGGCTACACACTAGTCATGCCATTGGTGCATCAATGACATGGCCATGTTACCTTCATGGCTAGGAAACATATTTTGGCTTGTAGTATCAAACTGGGGTCAAGGTTAAAGGTTCATATCAAAGCAAAGGTTCATATGTCATAATCATAGTCCAAATCTCAAGGTTCATATCACAGGGTTCATATAAGAGGTGCAGAAGTCAAAGGTTCATATCAAAGGTTCATGTCAAAGGTTCAAATGCCAAAGGTTCATATCATAAGTTCAAATCAGAAATCACGAGGTCGAAGGCACCTTATTAAAAAGGGCAGAATATCTGTACCTGAGCAAATGAACAAAAATGGAAATGGAATGATCACAAGAACAGAAGTCACTCCCTCCTCTGAGAATCTACACAAATTATGATCATATGATATTTATTAATTCATTAATAAGTTTATTTCCGGTTTAACACTTGTAGTTACATATTTAGGGTTTCATTCTATTTTTAGAAGCTCGCCATTTTTAGTAACGTTCCATATTTTAATAACTTTAGAGTAAAATCCCTTAATTGGCCATACTTAGGGGTTTACCAATAATAATTAGTCACGTTAAAGGCTTTAATAAATACCATAGTTTAGGGTCTTACCTATCATTATATTAAAGTATAGGGTTTAAATGTATAAATTATCAAAGTTTAGGGTTTAGAGTGTAATTAATTTCTACAAGTAACCGAATTAAGACTTAGCCGATTTTAGGAGTCACACAATATATTTCAGATCAAAATATGCTCGAACAAAACACACTCACATTTACTTACACATTCCCAATTACACCCATGCAACTCATTTAACCACGATACTTACCAATTCTAACCGAAGCACACGCTCACACACTCCCGACACACATGCATGCACACCTTATTTGATTTCAAACCAAACCGGGACACACCCCACTAAAACCTAGTCGAGAACACACACTCCTCTCGACACACTCACTCTCGTACCCTCTTAACTCCAAAATGACAACGAGACACCTTCACACTAATTAAGCTTAACAAGACAAAAGCCGGTAATTTTTACAATTTAAATACTGACATCATAAATGTTCATAATTCTTGTCCGTGACATGCCCTACCACGTTATTATATTATTTAAAATCTAGAGGCGACAAAAGGCTTATATAGAAAACTTGCTGTTTCATATAAGTATATTAATAAACAATTGATTTCATGAAATTAAACAAAGTTACAAGACGACAGATTGTTTGCTCTCATTTAGATGATATGTGATTCAAAAATCCTTTACAAATCTTGATGTTATACAAGGCCATGTGTTTGAAAACGCAACTCTTTATTGTCTATTTTGAAATAATATCCCTATACCCCTTTCTCGGTACCCTTCAACGACCAACAATTTTAACCCATCATCTATACGCCTATTGCCCCTTTTAATTTCAGGTTGTAATCATGTTTAATAACTCGCTTGACCCTTCAATACTCACACAACAAACACACCATTTAGGAAATGAGCCCACTGATTACATCATATTACCCATACTCACACTTCTGCTATAACAAAACTGAAACAGCCTACACCTGTCCCTTCCTTGATTCGCTTAACACACCTCAATATGGTTTTCGTATACATACAACACACACCCATATGCATGTAACGATCCAAAACACCCTCGTCAATCCTTTTATAAATGGTTTAAACAGCCTCAACCATGCATGTGACCCACGTACTTACCATGAACTTATTTTAAAATATGTTACATCGACCAAATGACAATATAACATAGTTCATTCATTTATACATCATGCGATGGTAACGTTAAGATGAAACATAAGAACAATAGAATGGATATGGAATACCTTCTGGTCGGATTCACGAACGGGACACAAGAACTAGAGGCGCATCACAAACGATCCAAACCCATGAATTACGATACCCTCGAACCAAACGTCACCACGAATTAAAACACTTCCTTCAATAATCTTGCTGTGCCTTATGTTAATATAATGGATCGGATGCTTAGTGTTTTGTCTTCAATACTCACGCATGAAAAACAATGGAAAAGGTGGTGTGTGCTTTTGTTTGTGTCGTGGAGAGGCAAGGTGAATATAACCAAAAGGTAAAAAGGAGCGTGGCATTCAAAATGGCAAGGAAATGAAGTGAAATAAGTGGAATTGATTTGGTCTTTAATGGTGAGTTATGTGTTTTACGTTTCAGCCGAGATTTTGGCTTACTTCAAATATAATGCATGTTTTAGTCCTTATCTTTATGACATACAATCCTTATCTTTATATTTTAAATGTGCAAATGGTACGTGTAATAGGGAATTTGAGGAAGCTACAACTCTAGTCATTTTACTATAGATTAACTTCATAATATAACCAATTATTATATTAGTGTATTTATTAATTATTTCATAGCTTAGATTAAAACTCAAGTTAGACGTAAATTTGCGAAATTCAGAATTTTGGGTTTTACAACTCTTCCCTTCTAACAGAAAAATTTCGTCCTCGAAATTTGCAAAGAATCAGAAATGAAAGGATCGAAAACAAAACAGAGACATACCAGATCAGAATACAAAATGCGGATAACTAGCTCGTATCGATTCCTCGGTTTCCCAGGTAGCTTCCCGCTCTCGGTGTTTCTTCCAAAGAATCTTTACGAACGGAGATGACACGAAACAGAAGACACAACGGACAGCGAACGGAAATGTAAAAAGACTTGTTTCTCATGACTCTTCATTGCCGATCCAAAAGTAACTTCAGTTCCCAGAAATGACATATCATACGAATTTCAGATTGCAAGGATCATATTCAACATGACGAATGGTTATCATATTCTCTCAGAAGAGGTACAAGGATACGCAAGATTGTGACGGATATGCCGTCCATAGCATTCGATTAAGCAAATCAGATGAGATCGTACAGAAAATAAATTGTAGGTGATATCAAATGGAAGAAAATTTCACAGCAGATCTTAAGGTTTTCGTCAGAAGTATATGGGTCAACAAATGCGTGACAAGAATCGAACGTATCAAATCGTATAACGGCGAACAGATTAAGCGTATAGGTGGAACGAACTTAAATCTTACAGATGCAAAAGTTCTCACATCTCCTATCAAAATTCTAAGGTTTCTAAAATACTCCTCGAAATATCCTATGAACACAATAAGGGTACGTCATATGACGTAAGTATTATCACGTTCGCGAACCGTCATAATACCAGCATCATATGAGTATACCATCATGATGGTCATACTTTATCTCAAGTCGCGAACAGAACTACATATCCTAACCACCTATCAGTCTTTCTACCTCCTAAGGTTGGTCCAAAACAAACATCACTACGGATTCTAAATCGGAGGAATTTGAACGTACAAATAGCGTAACGGAATGTGTACACCTCAAAATGAAACTCGTCGTCGAAACGTTAGGTCTTCCACAATTCATCATCCTTCTCATAACGAAACCCTCATCCAAACAAATGCATAACGAACACAGAACGGAATTTCTAATAGGGTAAAGCTCATTCAAAGATCCTATCGAAAGGTAACGGAAACTTAAGTTGTCTAAGAGGAAATGAATTACGTCTTCAATATCTTCATCCTTTACAACACTCAAATCTTCCAAATCCAACCGTTACTACAAAATTTCGTCCATTCAATTTCATGATCTCGAATCTTTTCAAATTCCAAGTAGTCGCTCTCTTGTATAATCATACGATCATAGGGTGAAAAAGGAAATCATAAACTTGAGTCTGGTTCCTCAAGTCTTCGACACTTCTTCTGGACACTTCGGTGTGGTAGCGTGAATCTCTGACGTGATCACCGTGCATTCCTCCATAGGCGAGTCTGCTTCAGCTCTCAATTCATCTTAGTACAACTAAAATGATTAGAGAAACAAGGTTGCGTGCCTCCTACAGGTCTTCTAACATGATTCAGAATTCACCAACTCAAACTGCTGTGGACTTCCTGGTTTATGTGCTGAAAGCTCATCTTCTACGGTCTGGTCGTCTTGATGCCCAACTGAAATCTCCACGTGCTGCTTGAGGTATAATCGAGTCTCATCTCAGTCTGTCTTCTCCTCACCTGCTTCTTTCTTGGTAACGCCTGTCACGAACCTCTTCTGCACATCTTCTACAAGGTTTCTAACTCTGACAATGGTCTTCAGTCTTGGTCCTTTTCGTGGAAGCTCTTTAGTCATCGGATACCTGGTGGTGTTGTCTGCTGCAATCTCTGAACGCAAATCAAAACTATTCTTCCAGAACAAAGGGTCGGTTCACAAAATACAAACAAACGGTCTACGAGTTCCTCGTTCGTCTCTGAGCATAAACACACTGTCATACTATGACAATTATCCAGCTACTTGCGAAAATATGCTTCTTCCAGCCAATACAATTGACATCACTCAAACTCATAGTGGTCACACGAGTACTAAAGCAACTTCAGGAAATCTTCTTAGGGAAAACTTCATATCACAAATCTTTCTCATCACAAATCAAATTGTAATGCTTCGCGGAACTTAAACTCAACTAATCCACTTCCTCCTCAGATGTTCTTGTGGTTGCTTCTTCCGTCTTTCAAACTCAAATGAGGTCGTCTGCTACGGAGTTTCAAAAATAGCACAAATCGAATATTGATACGCGGAAATGGAATGGAATAACGATTACGGTTAAATTCACGATGGTCGGTGCGCCGCCGCACACTTCTCTCTTTCTTCTTCATAAACAAACAGGAGCATTCAAAGAGATTACTGAAGTGAACACACTCATATTCCATCAGTTCCTACAATCTCTTAACTTCTTCAGTGTCATGGTTTCGCCAATTCAGATCGGTTCAATGCAAACTTTACTTCTCAAACGGATTTCAAAAGGTTCGTCGGAAACACCAGAAATTCGTACAACAAAACTTTCAAAAATCGGAGCTTTCCAAGAGTGGATACTAACAGGCGTTAGGAGAAAATTGGAAATCAAAGAGATCGGAGTAAGTGCTTCATACAACAATAATCTTAACAGATTCAAATGATTGAGAATATCATATCAAAATATGGTGAAGCAGATTGTTAAAGGTCGCATTTCAAATATTGCAGTCCATGATAGCTTTACAAAACCACCAATCCATAATCAAGAGACCTCAAAGTCAAATACATCCAAAGGGAAACGGATTCTCAGAGCGAATGTGGTTGTCAAATCATACGGATAGTTCACATATCAATTTCAGGTATGTGGTTCATCAGAGTGTAGGATAGAAGAGTGAACAGTTCAAAGGATCGGAATTTTGTTTAGCTTATAGCATAGGAATGGTAGGGTGTGCATCGATAGTAATACGAACATCGTTTAACTGTCAGAGTTGAGATGTATGGAATATCAGTTATTAGCATCAGCATGCTTAGATAACAATTCCGTACTGGACAAATATCAACATCAAATCCTTCTAAAGGAAATTGGTTAACATACAACGTTCATCATTCAAATGACGGAAGGTAAGACTTCCTCGTCTTCTGCGACAAACGTTCTTATAAGGCATGACTAAAGGCAAAGGCAAGATTCAGAGTGATGCGGAAGCAAATACTATTCACATGGATGTCCTAGACTACCCATTCCTCACCGGTTATGACTTATGTTCCTATGGGAAAATCTTACGCAATTTCGCAAAGGTTATCCTACGAGCGCCTACAGTGGAAACTTAGGGGTCCTAACTTACACAGGCCAAGGGTAGATGTACTACAAGTCGTAAACCTGTCTCTGAAACCATAATTGTAACACCCCAACCCGGCAAGGGTAGAAGTGTCACGCAAATGGTAACATATCAAAGGCAAGCATAACATACGACTTAAATAATACAAATGAAAATTCAAAGGTTACAAATGATATACTGAAACTACAAGGTTACAAATGAGACACAAAACTAAATACTATGTCTGCCAATGCAAATCCTTAATCCTTCTAAAAACTTCTACTTCTGAAAAACTATCAAGGTCTTCTAAGTCCAAAAGTCTCTTCACTCTTACCCAGCTTCCAACTAAAACCTGCCGCACACGAAAAGAAGACGTGCGGCTGAGCTTAAAAAGCCCAGTGAACAGATATATAATAAACGGAAACAAAAGCAAACGGAAATGAACAGGCATATCATAATGAGTGAGAAATAGGAAAAGGAAATAAAGAGTAAGGTTTAGGACAGTCATCCACCACGAGCCCATATCATAACATATCATATCATATCATATCATATCATATCTTCATAATCATATAGAGGGGAGACCTCTCAGATAATCAGATAATATGAGGGGTGTCCTCATTCTTCGGGTGGAGTAGCTAGCTCCCATATTTTGTGAAAGGAGTGGATTGCACCCAGCCCCAGTCACCATATCATATCATATCAAAACATATCATATCAGAACATATCTAGGATGCATCCATTCGCCCCCCAAACAAATCATATTGGCCATAACAAATCATAAAGCGCGCATATCATATCATAATGGGGACGGTGTAACCAAATCACTAGGGCTACACACTAGTCATGCCATTGGTGCATCAATGACATGGCCATGTTACCTTCATGGCTAGGAAACATATTTTGGCTCGTAGTATCAAACTGGGGTCAAGGTTAAAGGTTCATATCAAAGAAAAGGTTCATATGTCATAATCATAGTCCAAATCTCAAGGTTCATATCACAGGGTTCATATAAGAGGTGCAGAAGTCAAAGGTTCATATCAAAGGTTCATGTCAAAGGTTCAAATGCCAAAGGTTCATATCATAAGTTCAAATCAGAAATCACGAGGTCGAAGGCACCTTATTAAAAAGGGCAGAATATCTGTACCTGAGCAAATGAACAAAAATGGAAATGGAATGATCACAAGAACAGAAGTCACTCCCTCCTCTGAGAATCTACACAAATTATGATCATATGATATTTATTAATTCATTAATAAGTTTATTTCCGGTTTAACACTTGTAGTTACATATTTAGGGTTTCATTCTATTTTTAGAAGCTCGCCATTTTTAGTAACGTTCCATATTTTAATAACTTTAGAGTAAAATCCCTTAATTGGCCATACTTAGGGGTTTACCAATAATAATTAGTCACGTTAAAGGCTTTAATAAATACCATAGTTTAGGGTCTTACCTATCATTATATTAAAGTATAGGGTTTAAATGTATAAATTATCAAAGTTTAGGGTTTAGAGTGTAATTAATTTCTACAAGTAACCGAATTAAGACTTAGCCGATTTTAGGAGTCACACAATATATTTCAGATCAAAATATGCTCGAACAAAACACACTCACATTTACTTACACATTCCCAATTACACCCATGCAACTCATTTAACCACGATACTTACCAATTCTAACCGAAGCACACGCTCACACACTCCCGACACACATGCATGCACACCTTATTTGATTTCAAACCAAACCGGGACACACCCCACTAAAACCTAGTCGAGAACACACACTCCTCTCGACACACTCACTCTCGTACCCTCTTAACTCCAAAATGACAACGAGACACCTTCACACTAATTAAGCTTAACAAGACAAAAGCCGGTAATTTTTACAATTTAAATACTGACATCATAAATGTTCATAATTCTTGTCCGTGACATGCCCTACCACGTTATTATATTATTTAAAATCTAGAGGCGACAAAAGGCTTATATAGAAAACTTGCTGTTTCATATAAGTATATTAATAAACAATTGATTTCATGAAATTAAACAAAGTTACAAGACGACAGATTGTTTGCTCTCATTTAGATGATATGTGATTCAAAAATCCTTTACAAATCTTGATGTTATACAAGGCCATGTGTTTGAAAACGCAACTCTTTATTGTCTATTTTGAAATAATATCCCTATACCCCTTTCTCGGTACCCTTCAACGACCAACAATTTTAACCCATCATCTATACGCCTATTGCCCCTTTTAATTTCAGGTTGTAATCATGTTTAATAACTCGCTTGACCCTTCAATACTCACACAACAAACACACCATTTAGGAAATGAGCCCACTGATTACATCATATTACCCATACTCACACTTCTGCTATAACAAAACTGAAACAGCCTACACCTGTCCCTTCCTTGATTCGCTTAACACACCTCAATATGGTTTTCGTATACATACAACACACACCCATATGCATGTAACGATCCAAAACACCCTCGTCAATCCTTTTATAAATGGTTTAAACAGCCTCAACCATGCATGTGACCCACGTACTTACCATGAACTTATTTTAAAATATGTTACTCGACCAAATGACAATATAATATAGTTCATTCATTTATACATCATGCGATGGTAACGTTAAGATGAAACATAAGAACAATAGAATGGATATGGAATACCTTCTGGTCGGATTCACGAACGGGACACAAGAACTAGAGGCGCATCACAAACGATCCAAACCCATGAATTACGATACCCTCGAACCAAACGTCACCACGAATTAAAACACTTCCTTCAATAATCTTGCTGTGCCTTATGTTAATATAATGGATCGGATGCTTAGTGTTTTGTCTTCAATACTCACGCATGAAAAACAATGGAAAAGGTGGTGTGTGCTTTTGTTTGTGTCGTGGAGAGGCAAGGTGAATATAACCAAAAGGTAAAAAGGAGCGTGGCATTCAAAATGGCAAGGAAATGAAGTGAAATAAGTGGAATTGATTTGGTCTTTAATGGTGAGTTATGTGTTTTTACGTTTCATCCGAGATTTTGGCTTACTTCAAATAGAATGCATGTTTTAGTCCTTATCTTTATGACATACAATCCTTATCTTTATATTTTAAATGTGCAAATGGTACGTGTAATAGGGAATTTGAGGAAGCTACAACTCTAGTCATTTTACTATAGATTAACTTCATAATATAACCAATTATTAGATTAGTGTATTTATTAATTATTTTATAGCTTAGATTAAAACTCAAGTTAGACGTAAATTTGCGAAATTCAGAATTTTGGGTTTTACAGTATGTTTAGTGGATTTAACTATGACTTTGAGTTATGACTTTGAGGTGACTGGTACTGTGTGCAATACATGCCTTTCACACCCCTGGGAGCTGATCACTCCACTATTATGATACATGAGGACACCCCTCATATTATCTGGTTGCCTGAGAGGTATCCCCTCTGATTGTGAGATTATGACTTTGAGATTATGATGTTGAGATTATGACTTTGAGTTCTGGGCTCGTGGTAGATGACTATCCTATATTTCCTTTATTACTCTTTTGCTTTGATTATACCTTATGACATTCCCAGTACCTCACTATATTCTGTTTCGTTATCTTTGCTTGTATTATGTATCTGTTCACTGAGCTTTGTAAGCTCAGCCGCACGTTTTCTTTTCGTGTGCGGCAGGTTTTAGTTGGAAGATGGGTATGAGTGAAGAGACTTTTGGACTTAGAAGACTTGATAATTATTTTGGCCTAGAGACGATTGGAAGTTACTACATTGTTAGAATTTGTATTCGCTTTTGTAACCTTGTAATTTCAGTATTTCTTCTGTAACCTTTGAGAATCTTTGTATTACTTTTGAATGTATGCTTTGTTATATCTGATATGAAACCATTTGCATGACATCTTTACCCTTGTCGGGTTGGGGTGTTACACTAAACACTCCCCAAAAACACTATGGCCGTCCGTTTCTCTCTACCTCTTTGGATGTGGTTTCCTTATGTGTCCCCTTCTCGACGGCATCCACTCAAGAGTGAATCTTGCCGTATATCAAACTTGAGGAAAATGTAAAATATTTTTTAAGATAAAATTGATGCACAAAATCTGTGCAACTTGAGGAAAATGTGAAATATTTCAAATACTTGTTAAATATGTAAACCTACCACAGTCAACATGTTTATTCCTGCCATCTACTTTAGTAACAATCTAGAAACCTGAAGCTCATAAATTAGTGAAATTACAAACAATTTAGAGTATACACTAACCAAGTACTAACTGTTAGGCGGGTAACAAGACTAAAGGAGGTGGGTAACAAGACTAAAGGAGTTAAATCATGTCCGCTAGCAAGAGGAAGGACAATATTTACAACTGACATTCATAAAAAAAATATCACAACATTGACATTAAAAATAACAAATTTAACCGAAACCTGTTGATTAGCTCACAATGGGGAAGCTGCTAACCCATCAAATTTTGCAGCAACTTCCCTTAATTCTACCTCAATTGCTTCTTCAGTTGCTTTCATTGCATCAACCTCTAAATTTTCCATCTTTCCTTCTTCAGTACACCTTCTCTAACTGCCTTATCTGTCTACCAATTTCATCAACCTCATCATCGATTGTCCTTTCTTGTATCTTTTGCTCCTTTATTTTCTCTACAACTCCTTTTTACCGATCTGCCAGCTCCTCCTGTTTGTCCTTTACTTGTCTGATGATTGTGGACACCAGGTGCCAATTTCCCTTCCGCTTGGAGATGGACTTTCACTAGATCAGTTGGACCCGCAACAGATATTCTAAGAGCAACTAATAAAACTAAATAATAATTAATCATCAATAGTTGATACTTGGTGTGGACCATATATAATTCATCCCCAAATTCTTACATACCCGTTGTGAAACCAGTGAGTATTTTAGTGGTCAAAGGAACATCCCCAACAAAGTTATCACCAACATACAAGTTTTTAATCTGTTTGGCAAGAAGCAGAATGCGTATGATTAGCTTTAAGCAAAAAATGGATACAAGAATGGATGCACTAATATCTAAATACGAAAATGGATGCACTAATATCTAAATACGCAAATGGATGCACTAATATCTAATACGCAAATGGATGCACTAATATCTAAATACGCAAACGGATGCACTAATATCTAAAACACCCGTGACTAAATCAAGTTGCTTTAACTTCTAAATCAAGTTGCTTTAACTCTATTTGGAAATTGTCTGACTAATTTTTATAAATCAATGCTATTAAAGCTTCTAATAAAGTCTTGTACGTGTACTTTCAAAACCGAAAGGTAGGCTGAGTCTTAATAGAATACTGATCTCATGCTATTCTCTCCTTAAACACATTGAGACATGCATGTGCATAAATATACCACTTATAAAAGATAAACTCTCTGTATGAGTGCTAGCATATAACTATTGTAATGGAAAATATACTAACACTCTTAGGTGTATAGTCTAACCACCTAACCAAACCTCATACCCATAATACAAAAAGTCAATAACGGAGAAAATATACAATATGGAGAAAGCCTAGAATGGACCCTTAAGCTAGTAACAGCACCAGCCCTCGACGGCCGACCTCATTACTAAAGCTGGCTCTACTCTAGGAAAAAGCTGGTAGAACTGGATGCAATTACAGGCCCAAACCAATTTATCTAAGGCATTGCTTTCTTAAGCATTATTTACAACCATCCACCAACACTTACCATTACCAGTTTCAAGTATTTAGCCAGATCAAATGGCATATTACATGAAATATATAAACTGAGGATTTTTATTTTCTCTTCTATTATTTGCTATGCAGAGGAGATTACTTATTTCTAAAGTAACAAAGAAATAAACAGATGACAGCAGAAATATTCAGTAACCAAAAACAAACCTGTTACACTCATCCTGCGATGGAAGCCAAAGAAAACCACTGGTTGCAGAGGGGTTAAAGCCAGATGCACTTCTGTATTAATTGAAATACGTTCCATCTTCTTTTCAGGCGAATGCAAAACCCAAGTTTGCTCCGTATCAAAATCACAAGATCTAATCGTACAATCCTACAATAATACATTTGATTTGAAAATGGTCAATACATTCCACATCTATCAGTTTTTGAATATACCAAAATACGATCAAAACGTAAATGCATCAACTAGGATTCAATAGCCAGTACTCAGTCAAATGAAATTTTATTAGAAACAACAGTATATGCCACTTACCTCAAGTATAGCGACAACAACATCTTATTTTGATGCCCTACTGTGATACAAACTGATGCACTAAAGTATCTTAAACGGATGCACTAAAGGTCCTCAAACGGATACACTAAAGTACCTCAAACAGATGCATCAATCTATCTCGCGATGCTCTAATCTAACCAAAATATCCTGTAAATCAAATTCCTTATAATCTATGAATCTAATCATCTAACACTTGTTACATAATCTAATCAAATTCCTTACTTACACAAATGCATTAAAATGTAATATTATACATACAAATCCATTAAATGTCATTCTATTGCACAATTGTTTCATAGATGTTGGGATCCTCTTCTATTATGTTTTTAAACACCTAATAAAACCATTATACTGATGCATTATACCGAACTAATACCGATGCAATATACTGCACTATACTGAACTAATACCGATGCACTATACTGAAATGATGCGCTAACTAATACTGAAACTGATGCACTAAATTAATGTATAGTGCATAAACCACTCCTTTCAGTTTAAGAACGCACAATAACAAGGTACATGGAAGGAGAAAAAAGTAATAAAGTTATGCTTTGTTTTCCCTTCAATTTTGTTCTTTTTAAGTGTTCTGGTAGGTTGAGGGGCTGTCTTTACCTAATAAAAAACCTCAAGTCTCGTATAAAAAACTTTACAAGATCAAAATATTAGCAGTTATTGTACGCTCTCCTATCAGCATGTGCATAAAGTATTGGATTAATTACGCTCTCCTACGAGTGTACATAGCTAGCGGTTCATCTTTTCTGGACTTCCCTCCAAGAAGAAAAATAGCTTTGCACCCCAAACTTGAACCGAAAAGGAAAAAGTGTCAATGTAACGCCCAAAATACATGAAAGAATGAGAAAATAATGCAATATACATCGAGACTGACCTCATGCTCACAATGGGTTTGCTCCAATCCACTTCCATGTCATCAAGGTGACCACCCAACATATCACCTGAAAATTAGTAGATTAATATAATTAAATCTTTTTAGATGTGCGTTTTAAAAGCGTTTGTGATATTGAATATTTAACTAAGATAATTAGCTGTATAGAGTAGTATTAATCAGACTGTTTTACAAACACTGATACTCTGATAATTTAGAGAATTAATAGCTAAAATAGTCCAAAAAGGCACTTTACTAACAGGATGGGTGTTTAGTGAAATGAGAGTAGAAGTTTCTCAATCTGGCTAAAAGGATGGGTATTTTGATAATTTAGGTGCACTCGTAGATAATCAACTTTGCTGCAGGGGGAATTGGTTACCTAAACTAACAATTGACTGCATATAATCAAATTTCGTGTACCCTAACATTAACCACTGATTTGCGATTACAAGAAATTTAAAAGGCAAATCCAAACACCGCCCTGATCTAACTAAATCCAAACACTGCCTTGATCCAACTAAAGGATTTAAATATCTACCCCAGAATTATATAATATTTCAGAATGGGAAAGTTGACAGATCTTGGATTAGTGTGCAAATAGTACCTGACCCAAAGTAATTAACGATTGCAGCTTCTGTTAGAAAGTCTTCTCTAGCTGGCATTGCCGGAGCTGCCATTTTCTTAGCTAGTTGAGAAAGCGCATCCGGGATCTTGTTGTGAGGGAGTGAAACGTTATAACCCCTCTACACAAAGATAAATGTTGGTACATTTAGCAGTTGATTATCAAAACACGCAATACATCCCAATTACATAATTTCACAGATGGTAACAAAAAAAGACCTTTGACCAATCAATTTGACAGATGTTTTGATGTTATCCAAGTTGACAGATGGTTTGTCCTCTAATCCTATATGTAACATTGATACTGACTCCCCTAATATTTTGATGCCCTACTGTGATACAAACTGATGCACTAAAGTATCTTAAATGGATGCGCTAAGGGTCCTCAAACGGATGCACTAAAGTACCTCAAACGGATGCATCAATCTATCTCACGATGCTCTAATCTAACCAAAATATCCTGTAAATCAAATTCCTTATAATCTATGAATCTAATCATCTAACACTTGTTACATAATCTAATCAAATTCCTTACTTACACAGATGCAGTAAAATGTAATATTATACATACAAATCTATTAAATTTCATTGATTGCACAGTTGTTTCACAGATGTTGGGATCCTCTTCTATTATATTTTTAAACACCTAATAAAACCATTATACCGATGCTATAACATATTATTAATACAAATGCACTAAATTATAATTTTATACATACAAATGCCTTAATATGTAATTTCATTCAACAATAACAACAATCATTTTATAATTTACACAATGATGCATTAAAATAACATATAAATTAAAAAAAAAAAAAAAAAAAAAAAAAAAAAAAAAAAAAAAAAAACTAGTAATTAAACACTTACTATTTTTTTTCTGATGGTCGGAATTAGGTCACTTGCTATTATTAAATTTCTGATTATCTGATGATCGGAGTGTGTGTTTTGATTGGAGTGTGTGTTTTTTGATTGGAGTGTGCGTTTCTAATCGGAGTGTGTGTGTTTTTGATAGGATTGAGTGTGTTTCTGATCGGAGTGTGTGTGTTTTTTGATCGAATTATGTGTTTTATGATCGGAATATATGTTTTTTGACCGGTGGTGGTGTGACAGTGATGATGGTGGTGGTGGTGGTGACGTGTGTTTGAATAAGGACTCTGTGTGTTGTGTGTTTGTATTGTATCTGTATTAAAAAGACGGTCATTCCTTTTTTTTTGTGTTTTTTCTTCTTTTACCCTGAACTTTCAAGTGTTTACATAATTTACCCTATAACTTTTTTTTTTCTCACTTTTCTATCTAATTACACTTTTCTCTAGAACCGGACCCTAAATATATATATATATATATATATATATATATATATATATATATATATGAGGATAGTGAATATGGGGCTGTCTCACATCTAAGATTACATGCGAAATCATCAATAACTACGTCATTTTAACCAACAAAAAAAATCAAATCTACCACATTTGTATCATGTCTTTCACAATATTAGTGTTTTCTCTTGATTTCATTACAACATCACTTAAATTGGGTTCACGTTGATACATGCATTTTCTACATCATATTGTTAGGTGATTTCATTAACTAAAAAATTAGCTATAGATTCAACAATGGTTTGATTTAATTCACCACTAAAATGCGTTTCACTATGTATATATTAGTTCCACTACTCAAATTTTGAAAAAATAATAACCAAAATGATGTATTATATATATATATATATATATATATATATATATATATATATATATATATATATATATATATATATATATATATATATATAAGCAGGCCATCTTTATGAGAGTGCAGGTGGTGTCATTGCATAGGGCCATCGCTTGAGATAGCCACACAATTTCATGCACTTCTATTATATATATACACAATATGA
Source organism: Artemisia tridentata subsp. tridentata (assembly GCA_021014915.2). Classification (NCBI taxonomy): domain Eukaryota; kingdom Viridiplantae; phylum Streptophyta; class Magnoliopsida; order Asterales; family Asteraceae; genus Artemisia; species Artemisia tridentata. Next base: position 255,668,767 of record CP139508.1, on the reverse strand, counting down.
GGCTCGGGTCTGATTAGTGATACATATGTATTTTGTGTATGTGTTTAAGGGGTATCTTTGTGGTAATGGCACGGGCCATTGAAATACAAGAGATGGCCTTGTATAAAAGCAGCATATAGCAAGAAGCTAGGCCAAAGCAAACAACAAATTACAAAACTTGGGCTTGAGCATTACATGGGTTATAGAACCACTCTATCAAAAAACAAGGTGACCAAGTAGAAAGAACCCGATCGTAGATGAAAAATAAGAACAACAATGACGACTTATTTGATTTCAACAAATCACAAATGATTATAAATCATATAAATATAAAAGAGTACTGAACATAATAAATACTGTAATTCAAACTGTCACAAAAACATATCAAACCTTTAATACATTTAGAAAGTTCATTAAATACCTCAAATTCACACACCAAATCTTCATATCATAAACAAATTAATCTCATCCGTGGCGATACATCTATCCATCTCTATGTATCATTAATCACTTGATATTGTATCATGCTTCATACCATCACACTACAAAAAAGTGTAAGGTTTGTCACTACAATCTCGACCCAAATCGTAAAGAAAAGTCGACCCAAACACTTTGGGTCAACAATAATGACCCTTTTTGGTCGTGCCAAACCTATCGTCCCAAGTCGATTTATCTCGACAAAATTACAAAGGATTGGGTTGACATTACTATGGGACCCATAAACCTGTCAAACTTTAAAAATGAACTTTGGGTTGACACTCCTTTTCAAATTTGGCACGATATTATCGTGCCAAATCTTTTTATCCTTTTTTTTATTTTCGTAAAACTTTTATTTAATTACGTAAAATCTTTTTCGGAAATTAGATTTGGCACAACATTCTCGTGCCAAAGATTTATTTATTTTTGTTAAATCAGTTATTTAATATCGAAAAATAAATTAGAAAATAAACTTTGGGTCGACATTATCGTGCCATAATTTTAAATTATTAAAAAATTAGTAACACTTGGCACGACAATGTCGTGCCAAAGGTAATAATTTACGCACTGTTCATGTGCAATTTCAGCAAAGTGGGACGATTCATTCTTTGTACTTTGGGTCATTGTCGACCCAAACTGTCAAGTATGCAAAAAAAAAAAAAATGCAGCAGCAGCCTGCATTTCCAGGTTTTTTCCGGAATTTTTTCCGGAAAAAACCTACCATTACACCTGTAAATCAACCAATATCCGCAATACCAATTCGGCAATACGATGCAATGCCAAATTACTCATCTACTATGACTTAAATTCGACAAATACGATACTAATTAAACTAACAAATACGAACTTTATACAAAAACAAACCAAAAATCGGTAATAGATTCTTGTATTACATAACTAATAACAAATACGATACAAATTAAACTACGCCTACTCATACATATTCCGACTCCTCCTCCTCCCCCTCCTCCTCAACCTCCTCCTCACCACCACTAGCATTAAAATTATCGAGAATGTGGCTCAAATGAGGATTATTTTGTCTTATGTATCGGTTAAGGTCGGTTGCTTCCTCCTCATTATTAAGACTAGGACCCAGGTTAGAAGTAGAACCCGGGCATGTAGTAGAGTTGGGAAAGACGGGCCGATAACAATTGTCAAAGGAATTAGGGCCGGGACTAACGTTGGGAAATGGGGGCATTGGGGGAAATGTGTTAAGGTTAATTGGAAACGGATTACCTGGGTTGTTTTTGTAGTGGCTGGCAAACTGCCCAAACATAGCTTTGAAGCTGGTTTGTCGAGAGTGCTGCTGTTGCAGCTGAATTTGCTGCTGTTGCATCTGAAGTTGGAACATTTCATTTTGCCTCCTCAACAACTGATTCTCTTGTTCCTTTTGCCTTAACACCGCCGAAATAGCCTCCTCAGTAGCATAGTTTGGTGCAAGCGGCTGATGTGCCGACCTCGATGAAGCTTTGCCACCACCCGACATTAGCCTACCAACGCCCTTAAAATTTTGTCGGTTGTCACTATGGGCTGCCTTATCGAGTACTTGCTTCTCAGTCATCGGCGGGGCCGTACCAGCTTTAACTTTATCCCACAGATCCTTCATCTTCAACTGTGTAAGTCAAAAAAAAAAAAAAAAAAAAAAAAAAAACAAGTATGTTAAAAAGAGGTAAGTTAAAGAAAACAAGTAACTAAATATTAATGACGCATGTTAAGAGATAGATTACTTACATAAGCCTCCTCGTTTACTTTACTTTTAAAGACGCTCGATTTTTGTGCATGGTTTCTCCTCCATGTCTCCACCAGTTCTTCATTCTGCCCGTTATTCCTAACCCGCTATACATACAACATAAAATAAATTAATAACGAGTTATATATAAACATTATATACACATTTGAAAATCAAAAACTTATAATGAGTCTTACGTGCTCGGTTCGTCCTTGAACGAACGACTTCCTCCCTTGGTGGGTTGTAGTCTTGTTCTTTGCTCGGTTTTCTGCATTTTTCGCAGATCTCTCCATTCGTTCTGGAGTGGACCACCAGTCGACCAACGACTCCCACTCCTCTCGGCTTCTGGTACCCCAATCTTTTTATTTCGATGGCGGCGAATTTTTCCTTGCCGTCTCGGGTTCCAGTTGTTAGTCAAAGTAAGCAATCTTCAACCTGTATTTATGTTTGCGCCATAGTATCCGGAGCTGAAGTTGAATCCCAAGAGTTACCCGCTCCCCCACCGTGTACACATTCTGCCCAACCCTCACTTGGTTCTGGTTGTTTAACCAATCCGCGAGCTGGAAATAATTCTGCAAATAAATATACGCATTTAAATAAACAAACAATTTAAATATAACACGAATATCTAAACGGTCGATAACGATAAGAATACAAATAAAATAAACAATTAATACCTCGAGAACGGGAAGTATGTGCGCCTTTAAAGGCGCCGGAATCTCGTGCCACTCGCAGTCAAAGGGAAGTGGACTAACTACTTCCCCCAAAAGACTATTGAACTGCGTGGCATACGTGCCCACAGGCGAAAAGGTGCCTAGATCATCACTGTCAAAGCTGATCGGCAAAGGACGATTACCGTTCGCTTTAAACGCCTTCCTTAAGGCCCGATTTGAGGTATTAACCAACATCGAACCTACAATCATAAGTTATTGAGTCGTGAAAATACAAGTAAAAAAATTTAGTTTTATCAATAAAAAACTTAAAATAAACATCACAATTTCTTACCTGCACAGTAGCCCGGCGTAGTAAAATAGGGCTGGCGTGGTGGATCACCACCGGCATCCCCGCCGTGTGATTGGGGAGCTACACATGCCATCTGTAAAATTACAAGTACAAGAACACACAATTTTGTGGACCAATTAATACTAATACACACATTCATATAAATATACACATTTAAACATAACATAACATAACATGCAATTTCATTCAAATAAAAGGAACACGTTTAAACATATAGTAACAATTTCATTCAAATTACAAATTATGAACAATTGTCATCATCCGAATCATCACTAGATAAAACTTCTTCAACAACAATCGTTGGGTTCAATTCATCATCATCAGACACGTCAAAATCATCATCATCAAGGACATGAGCAACGACTTCATCTTCATTATTAACAAAATCAGCATCTTCTTCAGCATCATTTGGTGGGGCGTCCACTTCTGTTGATTCATGATTTACACTTAAATTCGCAGACTCCAAACCAGGCAAACCAATAGACAATACAACATCTGATGAACTGCTGCCATGTATAACATCTTGATCAGAATCTACCACATCCCGATCCCAGATCTTTCGATGATGAACATCTTCGACGACCTTCCAATGAGGTGGTCGTCTAGCAGGGTCTTCAAGGTAGAAGACTTGTGTTGCTTGTGTCGCAAGAATGTATTGTTGATTTCTATAAGCATCCTTATCAGTCAAAATATGACGTATGCCACGTTCAATGTAAGAACGCCTAGAGTGTGCCGTAGGGTTATTATTAGGGTTACGGGTGTCGAACCATAAAACCCGGAACAACACAACCTTTCGGTCGACCAAATAAGCAAGCTCCAGAATTTCCTCCAGTTGACCATAATACATTTCTCCATGAGGCCCGGGTGTTGAAACTCCACTTCATTGAGTGGTATGAAGTTTATCGCGCTCATGCACCAAAAACTTCACACCGTTAACTATGCAAGCGGGGTATGTAAATGCACGCGGTGAAGGTCCACATGCCAAAGAGAATAACTCGGGACTACAGCTTGGGTCTTTTGCCACGCTCTTTTCACGGATCTACGAAAGAGGTACAAATAGATTCAGATGAGCAAAAACTCTGGACTACAAGGTAATATATCTAATGTGTTTACCTTGTGATTGAACCAGGGAGGAAAACTTGTTTCCACGCTCTTGTTAGGAAATTCACTGCAAAAGTTCATGATATTAGAATAAGTCATCGAAAACAAATAACTTAGCAAAAAAAGGGTTCTTCAAGATATAAAAAAGAAGAAACATACTCTTTGTACGCCTGGATGTCTGCGTCGATTTCAGGACTGTTGTTAAGTACAAACCATACAACTTCCTGCATAACATCTGGCTTCATCCGAGTATCTACACATCTACCCACCGGTTTGCATACTGACAGGAACACCTGGAATTTATCTGGTTGTTCAGGTGCACCGTCGTCATTTCTGTCAGGACGATTAAATCTCGTCTCGACATCCTTAAGATAACGCGAGCAGAAAGTTAATGCTTCTTCTGCGACATAACCCTCCGCTATGGAACCTTCAGGCCTGGCTTTATTTTAGACATAATTTTTCAGCTTCTTCATGTATCTTTCAAATGGATACATCCACCTGTAGTAAACAGGGCCACCTAGAATAGCCTCATCGGGTAAATGCATAACCAAATGAATCATTATGTCAAAAAAAGTAGGGGGAAATATTTTCTCTAATTTAATCATAACATCGAGCATTTGTTTTTTAGCTTTCTCCATGTCCTGCTGCGTCAAATTTCGAGCACAAATCTGCTTAAAGAATAAGCAGAGCTCGATTAATGGGGGTGAAATGTCTTTGGGTAAGTATTGGTGAACTCCTTAAGGAAGTAACCGTTGCATCATAATATGACAGTCATGAGATTTTAGGCCCGTTATGTTGTTATCGTCAGCGGTCACTTTTTTCTTGAAGTTGGATCCAAACCCATCGGGTATTCTAACTCCTTTGATGAATTGACAAAACCCTTTTCTGTTTTCTGGTGTCAAAGAGTACTTTGGATGAGGCTTATCGAACTTCCCGTTTCCTTTATCAACGAGCCACAACTCTTTTCGAACTCCCAGAGTTTTCAAGTCTTGCCTTGCCTTTAGCGTGTCTTTGGATTTGTCGTTCATTAACAAGGTGTTAAGCACACTCTCAAACACGTTCTTTTCGATGTGCATGACCTCGAGATTGTGCTTCAGTTGAAGAATAGGCCAATACTCCAGTTCGTAAAGATATAACGCTTACTCCAATTCAATTCAATTTCTCGATTAGGTTTAGGCTTATTTTTAACAATACGTGGATGTTTACCCGAGACACGTTTAAAGACTTTACTAATTTGAATCATGATTTCTTCATTGGTAAAGTTTCTAGGAGGATGCCCTTTTTCAGGTTTACCATGGAATTCGTTATGTTTCCTCCTCATTGGATGGTTTACGCGTAAGAATCTTCTATAACCAACGTAAGCGATTTTATTCTTCACAGGAAGCGATGGAGTGTCCTGATTACATGTTGGGCATGCATAGTAGCCTTGTCCAGTCCACCCTGACAAACTACTTCGAGCTGGAAAGTCATTTATGGTCCATAAAACCGCCGCTTTCATGTTGAAATGAGTACCCGTAGCAGCGTCTAAAGTCGGCACAACTTTCCATAATTCTTGGAGTTCTTTGATCAAAGGCTGCAAGAAAACATCAATGTCCTTTGCAGGTGATTTAGGGCCGGGAATTAACATCGTCAACATTAAAGAGGTCTCTTTCATACACATCCACGGGGGTGTGTTGTATGCTGTCAATATGACCGGCCACATGCTGTAATTTTGACTCATGTTGCCAAACGGATTGAAACCGTCAGCAGCCAAACCTAATCAAACGTTTCTAGGGTCACAAGAAAACTGGGGTTTCATTATGTCAAAATCTTTCCATGCTTTACCATCACACGGGTGATTCATCTTACCGTTTTCCTTTGACTGTCCAGTAGCATGCCAAGTCATCCACTTTGCGATGTGTTTTGTGTTGAACATACGTTGTAGTCTAGGTGTTAACGGAAAGTAACGCAACACCTTGTTGGAAACTTTCTTCCCCTTTTTCTTTACGTTTTTCCATCTACTCGCGTTGCAGATTGGACAATTTTGCAGACTTTTGTTCTCATTCGATCCCTAAAATAAAAAACAATCATTTATACAAGCATGGATCGATTCGTATCCTAACCCGATATCTTTGTATGTCTTCTTGATTTCATAGTATGACGGTGGGAAGTTGAATCCATTCTTAGGGGGACATGCCTTTTGCAAAAGATCTAGAATCATGTTAAACCCTTTATCAGGTATTTTACATAAGACCTTGATGTGCGAAAGCTCTGACGTAAAGTTCAGTGCATTCATATCACAATTTGGACCCAACATTTGGGTGGACCTAGCAAGTAACTCTTTGTACTTGTTATTAATGTTAGGACCCGTTGTTTGAGCTGGTTGAGAACCTGTTGTTTGTGCTGGTTGAGAACCTGTTGTTTGAGATGGTGGAGTTGGGTCATTATTTGCAGAAATATCTTGGAAGAATGCATCCATGTCAATGTGTTCAGGTGAAGGTGGTTGTGGTGTGTTGTTTACTACGGGTGGAGGAAGCGGTTCACCGTGATAGATCCAAGTGGTATAACTTTTGTCAAACCCGTATTGTGAAATGTGTGACTCAAGAGTTTTGAGAGTATGCGCTTTAGTCCAAGCGTTACCACAACGAACACCTGGGCAAAGAATCTTTTTTGTGATGGGGTGTAACAATGGCTCACAATGCGCGATGAATGCAAAAAGACCATCTAAAAACTCAGGGGAATTATGGTTGGCTATAGTGGTCCAAGTCTTATCAATTGTCATGACTGCGTTGCAAAAAAAACAGTTTCAAATAAATGAACATATATATATACATATGCAAATAAACACATTCAAACATGAAAAGGCGTAATTATGAACTGTTTTGATTACCTAGTGCAACTATGGAAGGCAATCCTAACCCACTCTTTGAATGCCTCGTCTCATATATGAATGCGTATAACCGATTTACTATTTGAAAAAAATTCGGCAGCATTTCCCCTCAACTCCCCAAATATGTGCATTAAAGACATATTCGTAGGAGTGAAAGGGAAATACTGTCGAATTTCTCTCAAATAGTAAAACAGTTATACGCATCCATATCCTAAATGAGACAAAACATTCAAAAAGCAGTCCCAAACAGGGGACTTTCCGAAATTAATTTCTAATAAATTAATTTCGGACGGGTTTTCTATAGGATAATTAATTCCAGATGGGGGTTGTCCGAAATTAATCACTAAAATCCTAAAAAAAGTCACATAAGTCTAACAATCACAATATCATACTAACTAAATGACATATTCACAATACAATAATACATGACTAAATGATACTATGTCAATCAATGAATGACATAAACATATATAATAACAAGGAAATTAATTTGACAATTCAATTTGACGCAGTGTTCATTACTTCATATATAACCAAACACACTCCAATTATTAACTGATAGAAACAAGAACGTGCAAAAAAGCATGTATCTCACATTCACAAATAACCAAACACACTCCAATTACTAACCAAACGCATTTTACTAAAAAAACGCAACCATTAAAGGAATTAAATTATATACCTAGTTCACGGCTGAAATAAAGGAAGAGAAGAAAAGAGAAAAAGAGGAAAGGCTGCTGTCCCGACCCGGCTGTCCCGACCCGGCTGTGGTGCTACTGCTGTCCCGACTCTCCCGCGACAGTCTCGTAAAATAAACAACCTAAATTAAACAACCAAACTTAAATTAACCAAATTAATTAATAAAAACTTTTGACGACGACATTGTCGTCCCAAAATACATTAACACAATAAAAAAAAACACCTTTAAACTACCTTTTCGTGGGGCGGCTGTGGTGGTGGAGCTCGTGTGATGATGGTTCACGGCGGTGGTGCCGTCTAAACCAAAACAATTTTCGGCCAGTCACTACACCAAAACAAATTTACTTAACAAACGAAAATAAAAATTAAACATAACTTTTAAAACAAACGAAAATTAAAACAAACAAAAATAAAAAAAATATATATAAATATATACGGTAAAAAAAATTATATATACGGTTAAAAAAAACATACCTTTTAATCGAATAAGAAGAATGTGGTGTTGAAGGTGGTTGTGGTGGTATCCAATGTGGTGTTGAAGGTGGTTGTTTTGGTGTAGATGGCACCGAAGGTGTTTGCCGCCTTTTTTTTTTTCGTTGTTAAAGTGTGGAGAAGAAGCAGTAGTGGTGGTGTTGAAGGTGGTCAATTATTGAAGAAGAAGAAGCCTTTTTTTTTTTTTTTCGATTGTTGAATGATTGAAGAAGCAGTGGTGGTGTTGAATGATTGAAGAAGATTGGTAAAGTGTGAGAGAGAAAAAGAATAGATCCAGTATAATGAATATTGATCAAAATGGCACGACATTATCGTGCCATTTTGCTTCCTTTAACTTTTTTTTTTTTTTTTTTTTTTTTTTTGCTGACCAAAATGGCACGACAATGTCGTGCCAAATTGCTTCCTTTATTATTATTTTTTTGGCGGGTTGATTTAATTTTGGTGAAAATATTTTGGTGGTAAAATATGGCACGACATTGTCGTGCCATATTGCTGACTGTATTTTTTTTATAATTCTTTTCCCTTTATCTTATAAATTAAAAATAATTAATATTAAATAAATTAAAAATAATTTAAATTTGTTATAAATTATTTAAATAAATTAAAAAGGATTTAAATTAATTATAAATGAATACATTAAAAATGATTTAAATTAGTTCATAATAGTCGAGATCACGGCTATCATTTTTTGGCGGGTTGTTTTAATTTTGGTGAAATATTTTGGTGGTAAAATATGGCACGACATTGTCGTGCCATATTGCTGACTGTATTTTTTTTTTAATTCTTTTCTCTTTATCTTATAAATTAAAAATAATTAATATTAAATAAATTAAAAATAATTTAAATTTGTTATAAATTATTTAAATAAATTAAAAATGATTTAAATTAGTTCATAAATTAGTTCATAATAGTATATAAGAGCAGATCTTGGTGGGAAATTTTTGGCGCCAGTTTTTTGGTGGGAAAGTTTTGGTTAGAGATTTTGGTGGGAAGTGTTTTGTTGACAGATGGTGTGATATTATCTAGGGTTAACCACAATGTCTCACCAGGCGTAAAGCAGTTTATTAACTCGCTTGTTTCGTTTGAGTCTGTATGAAATGAGCCGAGATGTTTAACGAATGAGCCGAGATGATATGGTTATACACGAGATGTTTAACGAATAAGCCGAGATGACTATAGAGCTCTATACAATGCTAACGACATCAACAACGCACATCAGATGCAATTCCTAACTATGGGCCAAGTGTTAATTAACCACAATGTCTCACCAGGCGTAAAGCAGTTTATTAACTCGCTTGTTTCGATTGAGTCTGTATGAAATGAGCCGAGATGTTTAACGAATGAGCCGAGATGATATGGTTATACACGATATGTTTAACGAATAAGCCGAGATGACTATAGAGCTTTATACAATGCTAACGACATCAACAACGCACATCAGATGCAATTCCTAACTATGGGCCAAGTGTTAACCACAATGTCTCACCAGGCGTAAAGCAGTTTATTAACTCGCTTGTTTCGTTTGAGTCTGTATGAAATGAGCCGAGATGTATAACGAATGAGCCGAGATGATATGGTTATACGCGATATGTTTAACGAATAAGCCGAGATGACTATAGAGCTCTATACAATGCTAACGACATCAGCAACGCACATCAGATGCAATTCCTAACTATGGGCCAAGTGTTAATTAATCACAATGTCTCACCAGGCGTAAAAGCAGTTTATTCACTCGCTTGTTTCGTTTGAGTCTATATGAAATGAGCCGAGATGTTTAAAGAATGAGCCGAGATGATATGGTTATACGCGATATGTTTAACGAATAAGCCGAGATGAATATAGAGCTCTATACAATGCTAACGACATCAACAACGCACATCAGATGCAATTCCTAACTATGGGCCAAGTGTTAATTAACCACAATGTCTCACCAGGCGTAAAGCAGTTTATTAACTCGCTTGTTTCGTTTGAGTCTGTATGAAATGAGCCGAGATGTTTAAAGAATGAGCCGAGATGATATGGTTATACACGAGATGTTTAACGAATAAGCCGAGATGACTATAGAGCTCTATACAATGCTAACGACATCAACAACGCACATCAGATACAATTCCGAACTATGGGTCAAGTGTTAATTAACCACAATGTCTCACCAGGCGTAAAGCAGTTTATTAACTCGCTTGTTTTGTTTGAGTCTGTATGAAATGAGCCGAGATGATATGGTTATACATGATATATTTAACGAATAAGCCGAGATGACTATAGAGCTTTATACAATGCTAACGACATCAACAACGCACATCAGATGCAATTCCTAACTATGGGCCAAGTGTTAACCACAATGTCTCACCATGCGTAAAGCAGTTTATTAACTCGCTTGTTTCGTTTGAGTCTGTATGAAATAAGCCGAGATGTTTAACGAATGAGCCGAGATGACTATAGAGCTCTATACAATGCTAACGACATCAACAACGCACATCAGATGCAATTCCTAACTATGGGCCAAGTGTTAATTAACCACAATGTCTCACCAGGCGTAAAGCAGTTTATTAACTCGCTTGTTTTGTTTGAGTCTGTATGAAATGAGCTGAGATGTTTAAAGAATGAGCCGAGATGATATGGTTATACATGAGATGTTTAACGAATAAGCCGAGATGACTATAGAGCTCTATACAATGCTAACGACATCAACAACGCACATCAGATGCAATTCCTAATTATGGGCCAAGTGTTACCCACAATGTCTCACCAGGCGTAAAGCAGTTTATTAACTCGCTTGTTTCGTTTGAGTCTTTATGAAATGAGCTGAGATGTTTAACGAATGAGCCGAGATGATATGGTTATACATGATATGTTTAACGAATAAGCCGAGATGACTATAGAGCTCTATACAATGCTAACGACATCAACAACGCACATCAGATGCAATTCCTAACTATGGGCCAAGTGTTAATTAACCACAATGTCTCACCAGGCGTAAATCAGTTTATTAACTCGCTTGTTTCGTTTGAGTCTGTATGAAATGAGCCGAGATGTTTAACGAATGAGCCGAGATGATATGGTTATACACGAGATGTTTAACGAATAAGCCGAGATGACTATAGAGCTCTATACAATGCTAACGACATCAACAACGCACATCAGATGCAATTCCTAACTATGGGCCAAGTGTTAATTAACCACAATGTCTCACCAGGCGTAAAGCAGTTTATTAACTCGCTTGTTTCGTTTGAGTTTGTATGAAATGAGCCGAGTTGTTTAACGAATGAGCCGAGATGATATGGTTATACACGAGATGTTTAACGAATAAGCCGAGATGACTATAAAAGTATTTAATTTTAATTCAAAAGTTTTTAATTTTAATTATATATTAGAAAAGTTTTAATAGTTATTTTTGTAACACCCCAACCCGATAAGGGTAAAGTTGTCATAATAATGGTTTCATATAAGATCAAAACAAAGCATGCATCAATAATAATACAAGGTTACAAATGAAATACTAAATATACAAGATTACAATCGAGAATTTTAATAACTACAAATTCTAAATATAATAACTTCTAGTCATCTCTAATCCAGAATAGCTATCACAGTCTTCTAAGTCCAAGGTTCTCTCCACTCATAAGCCAGCTTCCAACTAAAACCTGCCGCAGGGAAAGAAATGCGGCTGAGCTTAAAAAGCCCAGTGAACAGATATATATAAACGAAAACGAAAGCAAAAGAAAACGAACAGATATAGTATAGTGCATTGGGAAAACATAAGGTATAGACAAAGGTACAAAGTAAGAAAAGAAAAGGGTAGGTCAGTAATCCACCACGAGCCCGAACACAAATCAAATATAGTAACCATGTCTTCATAATCATATAGAGGGGAGACCTCTCAAGTAACCAGATAATATGAGGGGTGTCCTCATTCTTCAAATGGAGTAGCTAACTCCCGAACTTGTGAAAGACGTGGATTGCACACATGCATCGGTCACCGAACAATAATATAATATCAAATCATGTTAAATCCACTAATACGAACACGAACCTAGGATGCATCCATACGCCCCCCGAACAATAATATTGGCCATAATAAATAATAAAGCGCGCATAGCAAAATGGGGACGGTGTGGAACATCACTCGACCACACTGGAGTCATGCCATTGGTGCATCAATGACACGGCCATGTTACTTTCATGGCTAGGAAACGAACTTGGCTCGGGTATCAAACTGAAGGGTCAAAGGTCAAAGGTCCAAATCAAAGCAAAGGTTCAAATAGTCTAAGTCATCGAATCATGGTCAAAGTCCCAATATCAAAGCAAAGGTTCAAATAGTCTAAGTCATCATCGGAGGTTCAAAATCAAATGGTTCATTTAAAGTAATCTTTATCAAATGATTTTCATAAAAATGATATTTATTAACGGTTTTCACAAAAGTAGTCTTTAAAAGTAGTTTTCATAAAAGTTTAGTAAAATTCCAAATAAAAGTGGTGTCGCATCATTCATAAACATCATTTAAAAATAGTGTTCCTCAAAACATTTCCATGATATAATTAAAAAGGTTTTCACATCTAGTTACCAAAATCAAATGAACCTTCTAAGTGTCAGGTGATTCGAATACCAATATCACAAGATAGCGACTGAATATCAAATGTATCATCATACCAACGAAGCATATCAAACGAATGAATCAAAGTACAGGGAATCATAGCAAAGGCTTAAGGGAATCTTATAACGAATTAAGGATCAAGATCAAGTCATGAGAGTGGAGGCACCCATACTGAAAAAGGGTAGAATATCTGTACCTTATACCGCAAGTGAAAACACATCTACAAATACAAAGATCGGAAACAAACTCCATCTTCAGCGAATCTACACGAATACATGGTCGTCTTATTATTTATATCTTATTTAAATAAGATTTCTCATTTCAGTCAGCTTTCTATTTTTAGTAACTTTCCAAGATTAGCAGGTTTCCATTTTTAGAAAGTTTCCTTATTTAACAAGTTCCCAAAATAGCAATTTTCCATAATTAGACAAATTCCATAAAGTAATTAGGTTAAGTCATCCATTAATTATTATTATGGAAATAGGGTTCGTTTTAGCAAGTTATAGTAGCTTAGGGTTAAACTTGACAACTTTCCATATTTTAGGGTTTTAAATGCAAATATGTCAAAGATATGGTCTAAAGTGCAAATATTACAAGTTATTCATTTTAATCCATAAGTTTCCCATAATTACAAATCCAATCCTTCAATTTAACAATTTTACAAGTTAAACCCTTTAGTTAAATAAATTACAAATTAAACCTTATAATTAATTAAGTTACAAATTAATCCTCATAATATTCATAATTACACATTAAGCCTTCAATTATTCAAATTACACATCACACCCCTTATTTCAATAATTATACGAAATACCCTTCATTTACAATATTTACAAAACAAGTCCCTCTATTTTAAATATTTTCAATTCGGTTTTAATAATTAAACAAGTTACCATTTAAACCTTTTAATTACAAAATTTACATATAATACCCCTATATCATAATTTTTACGATTCAACCCTGTTCCCAAGTATCTTACAAAAATAATCCACAAGTTTATAAAATTACAAAACACACCCAAAACCTTTTTATTTCCAATCGGTATAATATAAAAATGCATAAACCTTAACTCTAAAATTTTCCAATCATTACCAATCATTGAATTAACCTTAAAACACATTTAATATACCAGATCCATCACCAAAAACCCTAACCCTAGTTCATACGATTTATATTTTATTTTAAACCCTTTTTCTTTAAAATCCGATTACAAGAAAGACTCACCAAGCAAGATTTAGGCTTCGATAATTTCAAGTATCATTTTTCTTGTGTTATATAGCACGAATAGGACCTGAAAAAAATAGTCTTGAAGGACACAAAAATCATAATAGCTGATTCATGATTTATTTGGTTTTAGGGTTTAAAATCATATTTTAATTCAAACGACTTGAGTAGTATGCATGGGTCGTGATAACCATTTTAGATAGATCATATATGATGTAAAAAGAGTCACAAAAATACCAGATAGCTTTTAGAATGATCGAATGAGGTGTAGAGAGTTAATACCTCCAAGAATAGAACTCGAACAAAAATCAAAACCAAGCGAACCAAGCCTCCAATATTCGAACCCCTATTTTTCTAGCCTCCTTTCAACTCCAAAGTACCCAGGAAAAGTGCCAAGAAGTCATGGAAAATTATGGTGGCCGAATGGATGTTTTTAGTTTGTTTTTAGGTTTAAAGAATTAATAAAAAGGGAAATAATATAAAACCGTGTGATTGAATGGAGAGAGGGCATGGATTTCGGCCCAAGGTGATGTGATAAGATCAATTTCTAATTTGTGATTGATTTCCCTTTAATTGTGATACTTATCTCTTTATTTTATACATTTTAATTATTTAACAAGTAAATAAACATATATAAATATGTATTTTCGGTCCAAAATATTTTAAGTGATGTGACAAGTATTTTAAGGACATTTAGGATGTTAAAATGTTCATGCAAAAATTATCATACTTCATATGTTGCTCATTTTCAAGGGTTTGGGATTTATTTGATGTTTTATTTAAATATTAATTGAAATTTTAAGTTACAAGGGTATTTTGGTAATTTTGAATGTTTTGAAATTTTGGGTATTACAACTTCTTCCCCTCTAAAAGTAAAATTTCGTCCTCAAAATTTGAAGTTGCAAAGTTAAACGAAGTCGTAGCAAGTCGCAAAAGATCATCACAAACATTCTCACGCCCGAGGAGGTTCTTCCAAAAAGATCTTGAGACCAAATAGTTTCTCATGGCTCGAATCAAAATATGAGGTGGGTTCAAATTTCTCAGAAGGAGACAAAATAAGTTGATTTCTGATCAAAAGGTCCATGCAACATAAAATGGACGATAGGTGAATCTTCAGGAAGCTCATATGGAATACGAACAAGATTTCAAATCAAATTGACTGTGTCAACAGTAGAGAGCTCTACAAAGAGTTTTCAAGATATATAACTGAGGTCAACATAATGCAAAACGAGAGTCCAAACTCATCCAGATATCTAATGAACGAAATAAAGTATACGCATAGGTAGAATGAACCTAAAGTCTCACTAATCATGGGTAATCCAATGGAGATTCAAATTCTAAACTTCTTAGGTACTCCCCAAGATATCCTATGCCCACAACAAGTACACGTTATATGATGTAAGTATTATCACGTTGGCCAGACGTCATAATACTGGCATCATATAAATATGCCCCCATGATGGTCATACTTTATCTCAAGTCGTGAGCAAAACCACCTATCTTAATCCACCTAGTACTTCTACATTCTCACAGTCAACAAAATCAAATGTCATAGTTAAGAGGGAAAACAAAACTATTCGCAAGAGTATCAAAATACCAGATTGCCTAGCAGAAGTGAGGTACGCCGTCACAAGCATCATATCTTCCACAATTCGCCAAAAGCTCTCAAAACAAAGCCATCACCGATCATACGAAAAATAAACACAGAAATGAAACGCTTCTAGGGAACTTGAATCATTAGAGGATCTTATAACGAAACTTAAGAGGGTCAACGGAAATGAAAATTTGTCGTCGGCAACTTCGGCCTTCATAGAATCAATTTTTTCCAAACATACAGGGTCTGTTTCAAAAATCCGTTCATTCAACACATCCAATCTCTTCAAGTCTGGGTAATCTGTCTTCATATGTCCATAAATCTGGAAGTGAAACAAAATCGTGTACTTTTGTCTGGTTCATCAAGCCTCCTGCAGTTCTTCTTGGAATGTGATGGAGTAACGTGGATTTCTGGCACGATCTTTAAATCTCTTCATCATCCAGTCTGCTTCCGCTCTCAATTCATCTTAGTACAACTAAGATGAATAGGGAAGTAAGACTGCATGTCTTCATCAGCACTAGGTTCTCCATCTCGACTAGAATTTCTTCTTCTGCATCGCCAACACTTCTGCCTTGTAAGGAATGTCTTTACTCTTCAGTGTAGCTACCGTTGTTGTCAACTCCAGGTCAGACAATGAAGTAATTCTTCTGATGCGCTTCTAGTTGTCTTGATGCATACGCAAAACCTTCTGTGCTGTAAGGGAGTAAAACCGAGTCTCTTTCTGGAATGCCCCAAAATTCGTTCCGCCCGAAGGTATGGAAACTACTTTCTATTTCAGCTTTTCCAAAACTCCATTCTCAATCAAACTAAGCTGTTTCTCTCTGTTCACGAAATTTCTCAATGGTATCATAAGTTGCAAACATCTTCCAGAATTCTTCTGCAAAGTTCAAAAGGTTTCAGTTCTTCATTCTGTTATCGGCCTTGACCACTTGGTGATAGTTTTCAAAACTTGCGGGATTTAAAGAGATATCCTTAATTAAGAACATCGTTATCTCACAAATATCAATCTCTCAGAATGTACAAATGATCGACGAATTTCCTAACAAAGTGCAAAGATGATTTTCATGCTCCCCCTCGTCTCTGAACGTACTATTAAGTCATACAATGACCATTTGCCCAAGTACTCACGAGAAAACATCATTTATCAAATTCGCAAAACAGTCAGAGCTTTAGCTAATACTATTAGCGTCAATAACCGTCATAGCAGTCGTCTACGAATACGGAAGGCGATTCCAAGAATAAAATCAATTCATCAGAAGGAAACTTCGCGCTCTGAAATTAAACAAACACATAGTCGTTTTAGGGTGGAGGAATATTGGCTCCTAACAGTAATACGGTTCAGCTTCCTGTAATCAATACATAACTCCAGTCACCGTCCTTCATTATCGCGAACGAACTAAAACACGCCCAGAAGATACACTTAAGCAAACTTACTTCCTGGTCTTCGGTTGCTGCTCTTCTCGGTTGTTCAAACCAACTAGTATGATCCCGGACGCATCTGGAAGACACCTTCGCTCGGTGACTGGACAATCTCTCAGTAACATGTCAAATCCTACTTCACGCTCCGGTGGAAAATTTGGTGGTTCGACCAGGAATCATATTCAGAAAACGCAGGGTGCCAAGTAACTCTCAAGATAAGGTTCATTCATTGGTGTATGAAATGGGTTCTAGGAAAGACTTTGTGACCGCGAAAGTAACACACGAGTCTCTAGACTAATGGGGATAGCAAAGGGTTTAACAATCGGTAATCATGGTAGGGAGTTCAAAATTGTTGCAAACGCCAAAGGTGAGACATAGGGGGATAGTTGTCAATATTTGAGTGATCAATCAACCAATTCCTTGTCAGAATAAAATCGAAGTTAACTATCCAAAGAAAGACGGATCACAAATCAAATCTTTATCATTCAAAAGTGAGGGGGAAACATTCTTATACTCGTGGTTACACACCACAAGACTTCTCATAGGGACAGAGATGGGTGAAACGAAATCAAATAGTGTCGGAAGATTCATAGATACTTATCAAAAGCAAGAGATAAATAACAAAATATATCAAATACGTCATCGCCATTGAGGTTCTCAGGGTGCCCGAAGAGGCATCAAAATGATTAACGAAAGGATCAGAGGTCAGAGTCAAAATCTAAAGATAAGGATCAAATAGTGTCAGGCAATTACTATGCAATTCTCAATGCCCTCAAGATTTAATTAGGTTTCAAATCTTAGGTGGCGCAAAGCATAAGCTTTCAATTCCCAAAAGTGATATCAACAGGATCTAACCAAAAGCAAGGCACGAATCAGAGTGATGCGGAAGCAATGATACTTAAACAAATGTCTTATAGTCTACCCATTCCTCACCGGTCAAAACTTACGTTCCTATAGGGAAATCCTAAAGCAAATTTTCAAAGGTTGTCTTACAAGCGCCTACAGGGAAAACTTAGTGGTCCTAACTTACACAGGCCAAGGGTAAATGTATTACGAATCGCAGCCTGTTCTCTGATACCATAATTGTAACACCTCAACCCGATAAGGGTAAAGATGTCATAATAATGGTTTCATATCAGATCAAAACAAAGCATGCATCAATAGTAATACAAGGTTACAAATGAAATACTGAATATACAAGATTACAATCGAGAATTTTAATAACTACAAATTCTAAATATAATAACTTCTAGTCATCTCTAATCCAGAATAGCTATCACAGTCTTCTAAGTCCAAGGTTCTCTCCACTCATAACCCAGCTTCCAACTAAAACCTGCCGCAGGGAAAGAAATGCGGCTGAGCTTAAAAAGCCCAGTGAACAGATATATATAAACGAAAACGAAAGCAAAAGAAAACGAACAGATATAGTATAGTGCATTGGGAAAACATAAGGTATAGACAAAGGTACAAAGTAAGAAAAGAAAAGGGTAGGTCAGTAATCCACCACGAGCCCGAACACAAATCAAATATAGTAACCATGTCTTCATAATCATATAGAGGGGAGACCTCTCAAGTAACCAGATAATATGAGGGGTGTCCTCATTCTTCAAATGGAGTAGCTAACTCCCGAACTTGTGAAAGACGTGGATTGCACCCATGCATCGGTCACCGAACAATAATATAATATCAAATCATGTTAAATCCACTAATACGAACACGAACCTAGGATGCATCCATACGCCCCCCGAACAATAATATTGGCCATAATAAATAATAAAGCGCGCATAGCAAAATGGGGACGGTGTGGAACATCACTCGACCACACTGGAGTCATGCCATTGGTGCATCAATGACACGGCCATGTTACCTTCATGGCTAGGAAACGAACTTGGCTCGGGTATCAAACTGAAGGGTCAAAGGTCAAAGGTCCAAATCAAAGCAAAGGTTCAAATAGTCTAAGTCATCGAATCAAGGTCAAAGTCCCAATATCAAAGCAAAGGTTCAAATAGTCTAAGTCATCATCGGAGGTTCAAAATCAAATGGTTCATTTAAAGTAATCTTTATCAAATGATTTTCATAAAAATGATCTTTAATAACGGTTTTCACAAAAGTAGTTTTTAAAAGTAGTTTTCATAAAAGTTTAGTAAAATTCCAAATAAAAGTGGTGTCGCATCATTCATAAACATCATTTAAAAATAGTCTTCCTCAAAACATTTCCATGATATAATTAAAAAGGTTTTCACATCTAGTTACCAAAATCAAATGAACCTTCTAAGTGTCAGGTTATTCGAATACCAATATCACAAGATAGCGACCGAATATCAAATGTATCATCATACCAACGAAGCATATCAAACGAATGAATCAAAGTACAGGGAATCATAGCAAAGGCTTAAGGGAATCTTATAACGAATTAAGGATCAAGATCAAGTCATGAGAGTGGAGGCACCCATACTGAAAAAGGGTAGAATATCTGTACCTTATACCGCAAGTGAAAACACATTTAGAAATACAAAGATCGGAAACAAACTCCATCTTCAGCGAATCTACACGAATACATGGTCGTCTTATTATTAATATGTTATTTAAATCAGATTTCTCATTTCAGTCGGCTTTCTATTTTTAGTAACTTTCCAAGATTAGCAGGTTTCCATTTTTAGAAAGTTTCCTTATTTAACAAGTTCCCAAAATAGCAATTTTCCATAATTAGACAAATTCCATAAAGTAATTAGGTTAAGTCATCCATTAATTATTATTATGGAAATAGGGTTCGTTTTAGCAAGTTATAGTAGCTTAGGGTTAAACTTGACAACTTTCCATATTTTAGGGTTTTAAATGCAAATATTTCAAGGATATGGTCTAAAGTGCAAATATTACAAGTTATTCATTTTAATCCATAAGTTTCCCATAATTACAAATCCAATCCTTCAATTTAACAATTTTACAAGTTAAACCCTTTAGTTAAATAAATTACAAATTAAACCTTATAATTAATTAAGTTACAAATTAATCCTCATAATATTCATAATTACACATTAAGCCTTCAATTATTCAAATTAGACATCACACCCCTTATTTCAATAATTATACGAAATACCCTTCATTTACAATATTTACAAAACAAGTCCCTCTATTTTAAATAATTTCAATTCGGTTTTAATAATTAAACAAGTTACCATTTAAACCTTTTAATTACAAAATTTACATATAATACCCCTATATCATAATTTTTACGATTCAACCCTGTTCCCAAGTATCTAACAAAAATAATCCACAAGTTTATAAAATTACAAAATACACCCAAAACCTTTTTATTTCCAATCGGTATAATATAAAAATGCATAAACCTTAACTCTAAAATTTTCCAATCATTACCAATCATTGAATTAACCTTAAAACACATTTAATATACCAGATCCATCGCCAAAAACCCTAACCCTAGTTCATACAATTTATATTTTATTTTAAACCCTTTTTCTTTAAAATCCGATTACAAGAAAGACTCACCAAGCAAGATTTAGGCTTCGATAATTTCAAGTATCATTTTTCTATTGTTATATAGCACGAATAGGACCTGAGAAAAATAGTTTTGAAGGAGACAAATATCGTAATAGCCGATTCATGATTTATTTTGTTTTTAGGGTTTAAAATCGTATTTTAATTCAAACGACTTGAGTAGTATGCATGGGTCATGATAACCATTTTATATAGATCATATATGATGTAAAAAGAGTCACAAAAATACCAGATAGCTTTTAGAATGATCGAATGAGGTGTAGAGAGTTAATACCTCTCGGCAAAAATAGAACTCGAACAAAAATCAAAACCAAGCGAACCAAGCCTCCAATATTCGAACTCCTATTTTTCTAGCCTCCTTTCAACTCCAAAGTACCCAGGAAAAATGCCAAGAATTCGTGGAAAATTATGGTGGCCGAATGAGAGTTTTTAGTTTGTTTTTTGGTTTAAAGAATGAATAAAAAGGGAAATAATATAAAACCATGTGATTGAATGGAGAGAGGGCATGGATTTCGGCCCAAGGTGATGTGATAAGATCAATTTCTTATTTGTGATTGATTTCCCTTTAATTGTGATACTTATCTCTTTATTTTATACATTTTAATTATTTAACAAGTAAATAAACATATATAAATATGTATTTTCGGTCCAAAATATTTTAAGTGATGTGACAAGTATTTTTAGGACATTTAGGATGTTAAAATGTTCATGCAAAAATTATCATACTTCATATGTTGCTCATTTCCAAGGGTTTGGGATTTATTTGATGTTTTATTTAAATATTAATTGAAATTTTAAGTTACAAGGGTATTTTGGTAATTTTGCATATTTTTAAATTTTGGGTATTACAATTTTAAAATAAAAACTAACTTAAAAAGTTATTTAAAAATTTTTTAAATAAAAAAAAATAAAAACTCGCCGTTTGGGTCGACATTGTCGACCCATTCTGCATTTTAAAATTATTTTAAAATAAAACGTTATTTAAAAAGTTTTTAAATAAAAAAAAATATACTCGCAGTTTGGGTCGACATAGTCGACCCATTCTGCATTTTAAAAATCCTTTTAGGATAAAACCTTATTTAAAAAGTTTTTAAATTAAATAAAAATAAATAGTCGCAGTTTGGGTCGACATTGTCGACCCATTATGCATTTTAAAATTATTTTACGATAAAACGTTATTTAAAAAGTTTTTAAATTTAAAAAAAAAAATACTCGCAGTTTGGGTCGACATTGTCGACCCATTCTGCTTTTTAAAATGTTTTAATATTTTTTTTTAAATTAAAAACTAATTTAAAAAGTTTTTAAATTAAAAAAAAAAAAAAAAGTAAACGCAATTTGGGTCGACATTGTCGACCCATTTTGCACACTCCTTTGACTGACATTTTCGTTGAAAGTGGTGTGGGCCATGGTCAATATTTGGGTAGATAATGTCGACCCAAATATATGGCTGGTGCGAAACGTAAGCTTTTGGTGTAGTGTCCAATCTTTATTACTTTCTTGAAATGCTGGTACATGAACAATCACTTGACCCTACATGCATGCAAACGACGTACTCACGAAATTCAAAGAGTTTAAAACTTAAGTTTAAGGATGAGGTGGCACTGGTATAAGGGGATGATGGAAATCTTTTTTAGGGATGGTAGGAAGGGGAGGAAGCTTAGGGAGTGAAAATGGTGGGCATGGTTTCTTATAAAATGGTGGGATTGATGGCAAGATTTTTGGATGTGGCTTGTAAGTTGGAAAAGGTGGTGGCAATATTTTTGGGTGTGGCTTGTTAACTGGAATTGGTGGAAGAATTTTTGGATGCGGCTTATAGATTGGAATGGTTGGCTTTGGTATCGGCTTTGGCTCGGGCTTAACAAATACTGGGGGAGGGCATGGTTTTTTGACTGGTGGTAGTGGCTTTGGCTCGGTCTTTGGCTCTGGCTTTGGTTGGGGCTTTGGCTCTGGCTTTGGTATCGGCTTTGGGTCGGGCTTAACATATAATGAAAGTCAACATCCCGTCACATGAATAAGATAAAAATACAAAAATAGAATAAGTGTGAATAAATTGGAAAAACGGGGCGTTTTTAGAACTTTTGATTTCTTAATCTCTTTTGAATATTTTGCTACTTTTCAAAGTTAGTAAAAAGAGTGTTAGGAATATGAATATTCAGCTGAAGACTCGGTCACCCCGAGTACTTATTAGCACATCATAGCTCATAGGATTATCAGTAATATTATTAGTAGCTTAGTTATTATTATTAGTATTGTGGAGTGGGTCGAGTCTTTACCCTCTGTCAGCTCTCTCCACAGCCCACTAGGGGCATATTAAGTAGTATGTATAAATACCCCTTCCCTTGCAAGGGAAGGGTTGGAACTTCACATTATCTCAAGCTAATATACACATTGTTTTCTCTCTCTAGAAGTTCCCACTCTCTCTCTCTAGTTCTTTGTCATTCGATCCAAATCTAAGCCTCAAACAAGTGTTTCTTGCATTGTGAATACCCTACAATTGGTATCAAGAGCCATGGTTAGGTCCATGAGAGTTGGTATTCACAGATTTGTTTAGTTTTTGAGGTTTTTGTGTTCGAATTGATAAGTAACAAAAATTTCATTTTGTGCATTGTTTAGTGATTAGAAGTTGTTATACCTTGTACTTTCTAGCTTAGGAACAGTATAAGAGTGGTATTTGGTGCTTGGATTCACAGATCTAAGAATTATGTGGTGATTTTGGGGTAATTCGTGGGTGTTTGTTGTAGTGTTCTTCGCAGCGGTTTGTGTGCTTGGGACAAGTTCTTGGACTCGGTTTGTGTCACTTCGAAGATACGGTTTGTTTTATTACTAGTTTAGGTAAAAAGACAAAAAGCAGTGAAAGTGACGTGCTTGGGAGTTTGTGTCTACACGGTTTGTCCCTGCAGCGTGTACTCGGTTTGTGTCTACTTGATTTGTCCCTCCAGCGTGTACTCGGTTTGTGTAGACGCGGTTTGTCTCTGAGGAGTCTACTCGGTTTGTGTCTACTCGATTTGTCCCTCCAGCGTGTACTCGGTTTGTGTAGACGCGGTTTGTCTCTGAGGAGTCTATTCGGTTTGTGTCTACTCGGTTTGTCTCTGCAGCGTGAACTCGGTTTGTGTCTACGCGGTTTATCCCAGCAGCGTGTACTCGGTTTGTGTCTACCTGAGTTGTCTCTGCAACGTGTAGTCGGTTTGTGTATATGCGGTTTGTCTCTGAGGAGTATACTCGGTTTGTGTCTACGCGGTTTGTCTCTACAGCGTGTATACGGTTTGTGTCTCTCAGACGTGTATGCGGTCTGTGTCTTGGTGATTTTAGAAATTCCCGCGAAAGATTCAATTTCTCGGTTAAATCACAAGGTCTGTAAAATCCCGTAGTTACTATGGCTACCACATCAAGCACATCATCAGAAGATATTCAAGCAGCAGGATCTGACACTCGTCCACCTATGCTAGATAGGACGGATTATGAGTCTTGGGCACAATGGATAAGACTATACTGCTTGGGAAAAGATAATGGAGTTAACATTCTTAAATCAATTGACGAAGGACCTTATCAGATGGGTACCACCAGAGACGTTGTTACAACGGGTGAAGATGGGACTGTAACTTGGGGCATCGACAGACCTAGAAACTACAATGATCTCAATGAAGAAGAAAAGAAGAGGTATGATGCTGACATTAGAGCTTCAAACATTGTCATTCAAGGTCTACCAATGGATGTATACAAGCTCATCAATTTCAACACTGAAGCCAAAGCTGTGTGGGACAATGTCAAAATGTTGTTGGCAGGGTCAGAGCTCACAAAGGAAGATCGTGAGTCACAGCTATATGATGAGTTCGAGCATTTCAAAATGAATCCAGGAGAGAATATCACAGATTACTATGTGAGATTTCATAAGTTGGTGAATGATATGAGGATGATCAGAATGACTATGCCCAATATCCAACTAAACTCAAAGTTTGTGAACAACATGACTCCTGAATGGGACAGATTCGTTACTGCTGTCAAACTCAACAAAGGTTTAAGGGATACCAACTATGAACAGCTGTATGCTTACCTGCAACAACATGAGAAGCATGCTGTCTATGATCAGGTGCTGAGAGAAAAGTTTAATCCTTCAACTACAAATGATCCACTGGCGTTCATGACAAATGTACAACCAACAATCCAATCATCATCCAATCCAAGCTATCACCAACTTCACTCACAAGTACCTGCTATGAGTTCTCAACTTGACTCAGGTTACTCTCAGACCGACAAAATGATTGACAACCTCACCAATCAAGTATCTCTACTGGTTCAACAGTTTCAAGCATCACTCCCTCAGACCAACAATCAGTTAAGGAATTCTTCCAACCCACGCAATCTAGCAATGGTGGAGGATGGGAAAATTGTGGTTCAGAATGTGCAAGGGAGAGCTGGTAGAAACATGGGTCGAGGTTATGTGCAGAATAGAGCAGGGAATGCCAATCAGGGGCAAGGGAAACAGATCAAGTGTTATAATTGTGGGGGGCTTGGACACATTGCTAGAAACTGCAATCAACCTAAACGTCCTCAGAACTCAGATTACTTCAAAGACAAGATGCTGTTAAAGCAAGCTCAAGAGAATGGAGCTGTATTGGATGAGGAAGAGTTATTGTTCTTGGCAGGAGATGGAGGAAATACTTTTGATGAAGATGTGGATGAGAAACCTGTTCAGGATCTAGCACTTAATGATCCTAACATCTTCAAGGCAGATGACTGTGATGCATTTGACTCTGATGTGGATGATGAACCTACGGCTCAAACAATCTTCATGGCTAACCTATCTTCCCTTGTCTCATCTCCCCGTCAAGCTGGTCCTTCTAATGCATCCGTGATATCTGAGGTACTAAAAATTTATGACACATATAATATAGTCGAGGGACAAAAGAATCCTGAAGAAGTACATCAGGCAGATGTTTCTGACTCAAGTAATGTTGACATGGAAAATAGCAATATTATTTCATATGAACAGTATTTGAATAGCAACAACTCGCCTGATGTACCAAATGGTGAATCTTTTGTCAATAATGATGTTTGTGTTATAAGTAATGTATGTGCCTTAGATAATGGGTATATTATAGATAATGCATGTGAGTGCCATGAGAACAAATTGCCTGTCCCTGATGATCACTTGATAACTAGACTAAACATCTATAAAGAACAAGTGGCCATGTATGAACAGCATGCTAAGTTTGAGCTTAATGAACGTGAGCAGAAATTAGAAGGTCAAATGTCTACTCTTATTAAAGAGTCTAGAGTAAGAGAAGAAACATTAAAATTAGAGTTGAGTTCTTTGAAAAGTCAGCTAGAACAGTCTGTCAAACAGAAACAGGAAGTACAAAAGTGTATAACTACACTTAAGCTAGAATTCAAAGAAAAAGAAACAACACTTTTAAATGATTTCTCTAGACTCAAGACGTTAAAAAATAAGCTTGAAGATAAGTTGTACACACAAGATCAAACCATACAAACTGCTCAAATGATTCATAAGCACAGAAAGTTGAGTGATAAGCATAGCAAAATCATGATAGGTGAACCCAAGTCAACCATCCTTAGGGATATGAAAGTAGTTCAACCAGCCCTATATGATGGTAATGTGATGCTTATGCCTATTCATGACCCACCTGAGCATATATACATCAACGAAGAGGATGAGATAAGTGATAGAACAAGGGAAAAAATGAGTGAGAAAATGAGGGATCCCGAGTGCATAGCCAGACGAATAATAATCAAACCCCATGATTATTATGAGGAGAATCGTTTGACTGTGTTTGCTCCTCAAAGAAGTTAACACCTGAACAGATATTTTGGAAACAAGATAATGAAAAACTTAAGGTAGAAAAACTTAAGGCCAACACCCCCCTCATTAGAAAAGTTGCATCCATAACGGTGTATCCTCCCAATACACCTAGGAATTTGGTGCCTTTGTCTCTTCCCACTGAATGCAAAACCTTTATTAGCTTATATGTGCTTTGGCAACTGTTTGCTGATTTCGATAAAACATGTAAGAAGAGAATCACACCCACTGGCATTACTGAGGGGGAAAGGTGTTTTAAACATGCAAAAAGGTGTTACTTAACTGAGGTCATGCCATTCTTTAAACTACTTAAAGAACACTTTGAAGGGTTGCAAACTGCCCTTAAAGCCGAAATAAAAGAAATGGAAGTAGTGTTTAAAGATATGGAAAATGAGGTGAATGAATATGCAATAGAACTTAAGAGTCGAGAGATTGAAAGAAAAAACATACTCATTACTAACGACAACTTGATTGCTAAATGTATTGCACAAGATGTATTTTACACTGTCACTGATTCTGCATTGTCTGCTTGTCAATTTAATGAGTATGCTATTGCGTTAAATGTCACCCAGAATCGTGTTGTTGAGCTTGAGGGGGAGAATTTAAAACTGCTTGAAAAAATTCAAAATGATGACCATGATAATATGGTTAAACGTTTTTCAAAATTAGAAGTTGAATATCTTAATTTGCAATTGAAACATCAACATTTAAATGAAAAACATAAAATATCAAATGACAAGACATCCTTGGATGCTCCTGAATTTGATACTTATTTTGAATTAAGCAAACGAGATGAGACAATTCAAGCTCACACGAACACGATTCGACTGCTGAGGGCCCAAATTGCCCAATTGAAATCCAACAAGTGTGAAGTGTATGGCACCAATAAACCTTCGTCTTCAGATTCTCAGAATTTTCAATATCAAAACACCATAAATAAGTTACATTATGAAAATGAGTGTTATCGAGAAGAAAATTCAAAAGTTAAACAACATTTCAAAGAGTTATATGATTCTATTAAAGTTACAAGAAGCAATCACAATGATCAAATAACCTCTTTGTCAAATGAAATTGAGAATCTTAAGGCTCGGGTGAAAGGTAAAATGCCATGCACCACTTGTAAGTGTGATGCACCAAAGGCTACTAATAGTAAAAAGTATGATGTTGATGTTGGGCGTATTCCATTTAAGCTTAGAAATAACAGCTTTGCCCATCAAACATATCTCGATCATCTTAGAGAGGGCCTTGACACACTTCATGAGGTAGTTGAAGAGGATAGGACTGATAAGCCACTTGATAGGGCAGTTGTCTATGCCTGCAAACTCACGAAAAGGATTCAGGAAAACTTAGAATATGCCATAGGCTCAATTCATAAGTTTAGCAGCCATAGAGATAGATTTGTGGCATCATCATCTACTGTTGAGAACAAGCATGTAGCCTTTGATCTACCACCAAAATCATCAGAACCCAACACATCATTATCAGGAAGGCATGTGACAGAAAAACAAACTAATGTTTCCTTCGATGCTTCTACAGGAGTAAAAAGTGACACCCAAGCTAGTGAGTCAAGGTCTAGAGAAAATGCAAGAAAGGATAGGACTGCGCCAGCTAAGAATGATCACTTGAAGAATGTAGAAGCCCAACCTAGGAACAATAAGTTTGCAATGAGTAGGATGAATCGTGTTGATTCTAGTATCAAAAGTACTGTAATTAATTCGAATTCTAATGCTATCTGTAAAACATGCGACAATTGTTTAATTTCTGCTAATCATGATGATTGTGTTGTGTCCTTCTTGATGTCTTCTGCATCACCCCATGTTAAGAATGGTAGGATAACTGAAGCATGCAAGAAAGTTTGGAGAGCAACAGGAAAAACATTTGCTAACGTAGGCTATCAATGGAGACCCACTGGAAGGAAATTCAATTTAGGAAAACAGTGCACGTTACCTAAATTAAATAAGCATAAAATTGTGAAAGTTAAGGAATGGAGACCCACTGGAAGGAAATTCAATTTAGGAAAACAGAGACCATTACCTAAAATGAATATGCATAAAATTGTGAAGAATAAGGAATGGAGACCAACTGGTAGAATCCTGTCTTTAGTGTCACAATGCCTTCCATCTAGGTCTTGCCCTGCCTCTAGTTCTGTCTCCTCAGTAAAGACAGTAGCATGTGTGAAATCTGTGGTTCCGGAATATGTGTGTGCTGACCAAACGGACCCCAATTGCACTTGGGGATCCACATTTTTCAGTTATCCATTGTTGTCTGGTTTCAAAATGCAGGTCGTACAAATCGTCCTGTGGTATTTGGACTCAGGCTGCTCAAAACATATGACTGGGGATCGCTCGCGGCTCAAGAACTTCGTGAAAAAGTTTATCGGGACAGTTAGATTTGGGAACGACCACTTTGGTGCTATTATGGGTTATGGAGATTATGTGTTTGGTAACAGTGTAATCTCAAGGGTATATTATGTGGAAGGACTAGGGCACAATCTGTTTTCTGTGGGTCAATTTTGTGATTTAGATCTGGAAGTGGCTTTCAGAAAGCATACATGTTTCGTTAGAGAATTGGATGGTATAGATCTCCTCAAGGGCAGTCGGGGCACCAATCTATACACCATATCGATTGAAGAAATGTTGAAGTCCTCTCCCATATGCTTGCTTTCTAAAGCCTCTAAAACAAAATCATGGCTGTGGCATCGCCGTTTGAACCACTTGAACTTCGGTACCATAAATAATCTTTCCCGTAAAGATCTTGTTAGAGGGATGCCCAGACTGAAATATGAGAAAGATCATCTCTGCTCTGCATGTCAACTGGGTAAGAGCAAGAAACAAACCCACAAGCCTAAAACCATCAACACCAACTTGGAAGTTCTTCATACCCTCCACATGGACTTGTGCGGTCCAATGAGAATACAAACCATAAATGGAAAGAAGTATGTTCTGGTGATAGTAGATGATTATTCTCGGTTCACATGGGTAAAGTTTTTGAGAACCAAGGACGAAACTCCAGAGGTTATCATTAAACTGATAAAACAGCTGCAAGTAAGACTCGATAAAACTGTCAGAATCATCCGCACTGATAATGGTACTGAGTTTGTTAACCAACAACTCCGTAATTTCTATGAAAGTATTGGCATCACGCATCAGAAAAGTATCCCTCGCACTCCTCAACAGAACGGAGTGATTGAACGAAGGAACCGTACTCTGGTGGAGGCTGCAAGAACTATGCTTATATTTTCAAAGACACCGATGTTTCTCTAGGCAGAGGCTATTGCAACAGCATGTTACACTCAAAACCGATCCCTAATTCATCCGGTTCATGAGAAGACTCCCTTCGAGTTAATTCATAACAAGAAACCAGATCTTTCCTTTCTCCGTGTGTTTGGTGCACTTTGCTACCCAACTAACGATAGTCAAGACTTGGGAAAGTTAAGAGCTAATGCAGATGTAGGTATTTTTGTTGGATACGCACCAGACAGTAAAGGGTATCGAATCTACAATAAGAGAACCCGTAAAATTATGGAAACCATTCATGTTACGTTCGATGAGCTGAGTGAGCAACCTGCTTCAGGACAAATTAGTTCTGGACCCGATCTTAACCTTTTGTCTCCTGGACCCATTAGTTCAGGACTTGTACAGAATTCCACGCCTGCAGATTCTTATGTGCCACCTACATGCGAGGAGTTAAAGAAGTTATTTGATCCTATGTTTGATGAATACTTTGAGCCAACGAATGGAACCATCCCAAGTGAACCTGCTGTACTTCCTATGGCTGAGGTTCATGCCCCACAAGGTTCAGAAGGCCCTACAGCTTCAGTATCAGTCAGTCACAATGCTCCAGCTGCCAGTCAATCACCTTCGTCATCAAACGCTCAATCTTCTCCAGTAATACAAGAATCTTCAGATAATAATTCATTGGAAGTTAACCCTTTTGCTCCTGTGGATGAGGTTCCTTTTGAAAACATATTTGCTCCTGAACATGCATCAGACACATCCTCACTTGAAGAACACAGCACTGCTACATCTGTTCACAACCCTCAACCTCACGACCATCTCAGAAAATGGACCAGTGATCATCCAATCGACAACATCATAGGCAATCCCTCACGTCCAGTATCCACACGTAATCAACTAGCCACTGATGCACTATGGTGCTTCTTCAATTCTGTACTGTCCAAAGTCGAACCAAAAGATGCCAAAGAAGCAATGACTAAAGATTGCTGGTTCCAGGCTATGCAGGATGAAATCCATGAATTTGATCGACTTGAAGTATGGGAATTAGTGCCTCCTCCAGAGCTTGCAATGATCATTGCTTTAAAGTGGATCTTCAAAGTGAAGCTTGATGAGTATGGTGATGTGTTAAAGAACAAGGCACGGCTAGTTGCTAAAGGTTTCAGACAAGAAGAGGGCATTGATTTTGAAGAATCGTTTGCTCCGGTTGCTAGAATTGAAGCTATAAGAATCTTCCTGGCAAATGCTGCTAGTCGAAATATGATAGTCTACCAGATGGATGTCAAAACGGCATTCTTGAATGGTGACTTAAAGGAAGAAGTTTATGTGAGTCAACCAGAAGGATTCGTGGATACTGAACATCCTACTCATGTTTACCGCTTGAAGAAGGCTCTTTATGGGTTAAAACAGGTGCCAAGGGCATGGTACGATACATTGTCCAAGTTCCTCCTGGTGAACGGATTCTCCAAGGGTGTTGTTGATCCCACACTATTCACCAGGAAGTCAAGAAACCATCTACTACTAGTTCAGATATATGTAGATGATATCATCTTTGCTTCAACAGATCCTAGTGAATGTGATAGTTTTTCAAAGGAGATGAATTCCAAGTTCCAAATGTCCATGATGGGACAAATGTCATTCTTCTTAGGATTACAAGTTTCTCAAAGTCCCGGAGGCATATTCATTAATCAATCCAAATACGCCAACGAGATCTTGAAAAAGTTTGGATTCTATTCAAGTGAACTTGTTGACACTCCCATGGTTGATAGAACGAAGCTGGATGAAGATCCTTCAGGGATTCCAGTAGATATAACAAAGTATCGAAGCATGATTGGATCTTTGATGTACATCACGGCTAGCAGACCAGATCTTCTGTTTGCTGTGTGTATGTGTGCTCGGTATCAATCCAGACCAACCAAGAAGCATGTTGAAGCAGTGAAAAGGATCTTCCGATATCTTCAAGGCACGGTTCATATGGGTCTCTGGTATCCTAAGGACACTGCAATGGAGTTAACGGCTTACGCGGATGCTGATCATGCGGGATGTCAAGACACTCGTCGAAGTACTTCAGGAGGAGCTCAGTTTTTAGGGGAAAAGTTGGTTAGTTGGTCTTCTAAGAAGCAGATGAGTACTTCCATATCATCTACTGAAGCTGAGTACATTGCCATGTCTGCTTGTTGTGCACAAATCCTTTGGATGCGATCACAACTTTCGGACTATGGATTCTCATACAACAAAATTCCCCTATATTGTGACAACAAAAGCGCCATTGCTCTTTGTTGTAACAATGTTCAGCACTCCAGGTCTAAACACATCGACATCAGGCATCACTTCATCAGGGAACAGGTGGAAAAAGGATTTGTGGAACTATACTTCGTGAGGACAGAGTTTCAGTTAGTTGACATCTTCACCAAGGCCCTCCCAAGAGAAAGGTTTCAGTTTATTCTCCCACGCCTTGGCATGAAAAGCATGACTCCTAAAACCCTCAAGTGTCTTCAGGAGGAAAAGGAGGAGTAAAGGATTGTCTTCTTATATCCTTGTACATAGTTGTATATATCTTAAATCAAAAAGAAAAAATACAAAAATATAAAACCTATAAAAACCATAAAAATCGAAAAATCAGAAAATACCAAAAATAGTCCTACCTAGGCATGTCTTCTGTTTATCGATAACATTTACGGATCTAGAAATGTCATTCAATAATGGCACGGATTCTTAAATGAAGCTCGAGCAGAAGTTATACTAATCAGTTAAAACATGTCTTAATGGCTTGCAGGTACTTCATACTGCAACCCGCGCTGTACAATGGGGAAAGCATGTCGCTAAAAAGACAGCTGTTCCTCCAACCGGGTGATGTTCACCTGGGCATGGATTACTTTATATACATGTTTCCCCGACTTGATGTACGTTTCAATGCGTCTTGTCGTGCATAAGAAGAGAAGTCTTCTTTTCATCAGACTCTTTATGCTGTTTGATTCTTCTAGAGAGTCTTGATGTTACACAAGGTGGTAAATTGAATTAAATTTTCACAAATTCCCGTCGCTCAATCGAATGACTACAGCTCTTTTAATGGAAAACGGGTCATTAATTGAAGGGGAGCATATTTGTTCAAATTTCCGACACCTTGCCAAATTTTTGCAACATCAGCAGTGACACTCTCTTGGTGTTTCAAGGGAAGCATAGTATGCTTCAAAATCAGAATACATTTAAACCTGACCACACTTTCTCCCAAATTTTTCTAAAGGTATTTAAATCAATTGGGATCACAAATCTCAAATGGTTTGAAATTTTTGATCGGGGGAGAGAATGTGATTTAAATATGAAATTCTGATAAAATGTGATGATTTGGAAGTTAATGTATGCTCTCCCGTATGTGCTAAACCATTTTGTAGACCAAGGCACATATTGAGGGGGAGCAAAATGTTTTGGACATAAAAGTAAGCTCTCCCATGTGTGCTAAACTACTTTATATATCGATGCACACATTGAGGGGGAGCAAATGTTTTGTGAAAACAAAAAGGATTTGGCATAACATGAGATCGTGACTCAGACTTAACAAATGAATTGACGAAACATATACTGTCATGAATCGAAAGGATACGTCTTGGCCGGGTAATAATTTCAAGCTGGTCTAACCAGTGATGTAAGCGTGTCTCGAAAAAGATGTATCTGAGTAGAGTGTACCATTTCGAGAAACTTTCTGTGAACTTGACCAGGCCGGGTAATAATTTCAAGCTAGTCTAACTAGTGATGTAAGCGTGTCTCGAATCGGTCTTGTTCACTAAAAGTGGATCAATTCAAAAAGTGCAAGCTCAACCTAACATGTGCAAATTTATAAAACAATCAACCGAGCACATGTTGAGGGGGAGCATTTGAAAAATATAAAACTCTCAAGTGTTTGCAAAAATGTGTTTCAGAATCATGAACACTTGGAGAGATTTTTCAAAGATTTGGTTTGGCAATCGTGGATGAATACCAAAGACCGACCATTTTAATTAATGCATGGAGTTATAAGGATGGTTAGGTTAGGCTCAAGCTCCCACGATCCCGCCAGAGCCGGAGGGATCTACCCAGGGACAATCCACTAGTTAGTGTAGAAGTCCTTAGGTTTGATTAAAAAGGAGAAAAGTGGATAAGGGAAAAGTGCCGACTGAGATGGAGCTAGTACTGGAACAAACCCAACAAGGTGCTAGTTATGAAGTCTCGGTAAGCACTGAAGGGGTTGAAGAATGAAAAAGAATTGTAAAGATAAAGGGTGAAAAGAAAGAAGCCCTCCTTACAACTTAGGCAGAAACCGGGTCAATACATATGCTGTCAGAATCACTTAGTTGATTGCTGGCATTGAAGACAAAGTATCATGGACCCAGTGATACGCTGCACAACCCTCCTTAGCCACTCAAGGTCCCTCAAAGGACTCTTGTTTCAATTGTCACGGAGTTCAATACATTTCTATCATCTCTCTCGCTCCGAGTTAGATGATATTGAAAAGGTGGCAGTTCTCTCCAGCCTCCGCTCACTAAATCAAAACGCACTATCGAGTCTAGAGCCACGAGATGCATAATAAGATCTCATAGGGACACGAATTATTTCTACACTGGTTGTTCAACATTAAGGACACCGGTTGTAAACTTATGAGTCCTACGCAGATCTTAGCAATCTGCCAGAACATTCATGAGAGACCTTACGAATGTAATTCTCAATGATTGAATGGAAATTCCTGCCAGGGTCAACATCAAGCAGCCCTGAAAGCAGGTCACTTCGGTAATTCCTCGTGAATTACGCTTAGTGGTCGCGGCGGTTTCAACCGGTCTACAGTCGTGGAGTGATCTCCAGCGACTCACCTAATCGTTGATTTACTACGGTAAAATCTTAAAAAGCTCTCTGTGGGTTTTCGATTAGGAACGGTCTTGGTAAGGATTAGAGAGAGTTTTCACACTATGCTGTTGACTATCTCGAAGTCCAAACTTGTAAGTACCGGTCGAATTATTGCTAACTGTCGTATGCAGGAATGTCTGGCGGTTGTAGCTGTGGAATGCTGTAGCTGGTTGCAGAAAAGATGCCAATCCATCACCACATGCTCACACCACATCATCATCAAAGAAGTCATGATCAACCTAAAAGACCTTCAACACAGCTTCTGCTAACTCTGATGCTGAAGATCATGACACCATATCGTGTGAGCATGTCGGCTCTAAGTATATTTCATCACATGGAGACCTACTACTGTAAGATGACTTGGAGACTCAAGTGGGATGATACTTTCAAAGATTACTCAAAGTTCATCCAAGACAAAAGAGAAGTCGTCTTAAGATCACGGATGTTTGCACAACACTCTATGATATTGAAGAATCAATGATTACGAGCTATGATGTCAAGATCCAAAGAAGAAGTGCTGAAATTCAGAACATTACTTCTGGGGTGACCTCCCTTAGGGGGAGATTGTTAGGAATATGAATATTCAGCTGAAGACTTGGTCACCCCGAGTACTTATTAGCACATCATAGCTCATAGGATTATCAGTAATATTATTAGTAGCTTAGTTATTATTATTAGTATTGTGGAGTGGGTCGGGTCTTTACCCTCTGTCAGCTCTCTCCACAACCCACTAGGGGCATATTAAGTAGTATGTATAAATACCCCTTCCCTTGCAAGGGAAGGGTTGGAACTTCACATTATCTCAAGCTAATATACACATTGTTTTCTCTCTCTAGAAGTTCCCACTCTCTCTCCTAGTTCTTTGTCATTCGATCCAAATCTAAGCCTCAAACAAGTGTTTCTTGCATTGTGAATACCCTACAAAGAGGTTGGACATTTTTGGGTTTTAAAATGTCAGTTGATGACATTGCGTGAGGACACGGCAATACCTTAGTCTGGGGAATTTTGGTATGTGTTAATTTACACATACCTTTTACCTAATAAAACAGACCAAATAGACCAAAAACTAAACAAATATGCCAAATATATTGTGTTTTTGTGTTTATGTATGTGTAGGTACGGATATTGTGAAAAGGGACAAAATCAAGTAAAAACTGGCAAAATCGAGCACGAGAAATGGAAAGAGTATTTAAAGCCGAAGCCGGGAATGACATTCTTCATATGGATTATATTTGAGCTCAAAATTACAAGATCAGCCCTTGGATCATGTCATGTTACAGAATCAGTCCTTGGAATTATTTTCCTCATTTGGCAGAATTAGTCCTCCATGTTTAAAATCATTCCAAAATAAATCCTACAAACTAAACCTAAACCGGATCTATTAATAACAAAATAACCCAACCCAAAATAAACCCACGCCTAAAACCACAAAAGCCCATTCCCTTTTATTAACCCAAGCATCAAACCCGGATCCCATTTACTCTAACCCGGTCAAAATACACAAGTTCCCAGTCAAACAAAAATAATAAATATCCCAACCAATAAACCCGCTAATTACTATTTATCCTTCTTCCCCAACTTACCCCGACCTCCATCTCATTTATCCGTACAATTAACCTCACCTTCTAGAACTCTAGAAGCCCTGACACATGGACTGACGCAAGGAATGCCAACCTTGACAATTGGGTCAATATGATTGGTGGGAACACATCACCAAGTGATCTAAGTGCTGAGAATCAAAGATAAATGATGGGATTTGATCAAGGGCTGTGAAAGGAGATCCTGAAGCTTCTGAAACCCTAGCTGAAGGCCTATAAATAGCAGCTCTCACCTCACTCACAAAGCTTGTCCAATTTTTCATGCTCTAGAAGAATTTAGTCCATTTTATTTTTCTTGTCAAATTTACTTATTCCGTTGTATTTTACTTTCATTGTATTGTAATTTCATTTTCAGAATTAATACAATTTAGTTTTCACTTAATTACTTGCACAATTTACTTTCAAGCTTTAGTTAAAAGGTTTTTTATGGTTCATTTAGTTTCTTAAGCTCTCATTACTGTTCTTATAAGCTTATATATAAGCTTGTTATAAGCTTTTGTCAAAGTTAATTTGATCAATTCAGTTCTAATTTCAAAAATAAAATGAGTCAAAAATAGTCAAATAAAGTCAAATAAGCTGTAGTGGATGATAAGCCAAACCTAGAAGGGCTTATTGCGGTCACTAGCTTGTCATTTGACAAGCTAGAGCTTGTAGAGTAGCTCCTCGAGCCATTTTGCCCTGTTTTGAGCAAAGGCTATTGTGAGTTTCCTTTAATTTCATGTTTTAGTTTATTTTACTTAGTTTACTGCTTATTTGCTTAATTTCTATTTGATCTAGCTTATTTCAGTCTAATTTAGTTATTTGTTGCTTTGCCTTAGTTTAATTGTCATTTAAATTCATTTTTGTTAAAAAGCCATAAAAATACAAAAATAGCTTAATTTAGATATAGCTTATTTAAATGCTTATTTTTTAGTCAATATAGCTTAAATATAGTCAATATAGCTTAAGTGTCTAGTTTGGTTCAATACTTTAGCTTAATTTAGTCTTAAACTTAAAAAAATAAAAAATAGCCACTAAATAAGGGAGTGTTTGGCATAGTACTAAATTGGGTGGATTTTGATAGTTTCTGTTCATTAGTCATTGGGTTAAGGTTAATTTAGCTTAAATTTGCTTAAATAAGCTGTATGTTAAGCTCATCTTAAAGGATTTATAGGTTATAGTGATTAGATATAGGATTAAGGGTCAATTTTGCTCAATATTGCTTAACATAGGAATTAGCTATTTCAGTACTAGTTTTTGTCATTTTTAAGTACATCAAAGTGTTCTAAGTTGATATCAAAAAGTTTGGTTTAAAGGCATTTGGGTTTCATTAGGTTTTAGCCATATTTCACCAAATCTGATCACATAACCATTTAACTGTCTGCATACTCAATTTGCTCAACCAGCTGGTGTTTATGAATTTTAACAAGTTCATTATACGCTAAATTGATCTAAAAACTGGTACAATTACCCTTTGGTTTCTAATATACTTGATTCACATTTTTTTGATTTTTTGTGTTAGCTTTTAGATAGCTTTTAGGAAGCTTAAAGTAGTGACAGTAAGGCTGATTTGCTTGTCTGCTTTCCTCTTTATTTGTCTAATCAGTCTCCTTTGCAGCTTAATATCTAGGCCCTAATAAGCTCAATTTTGCCTTATTTTCATTTTACAAGTAGATTAGAGTATAAGCTTGATTTGCTTTAAGTTTTAAAGGTTTAGCTTATTGTTGACTAGATTATTTTTAAGTTGCAAAATGCCTTATTAGACTGTTTTTAGCCTGAGCATCAGATCTTGATTGCTTTTTGGGGATATCAGAGCTTATTTAGCTTGACTGTCTAGCTTATTCTGTGATATATTCCTTATTTAGGTTTGCTTAGGACGCCTTTAGCTTATTTGAATCTTTGTTTTAGCTTCTAGCTTCTTTTATTAGCTTTTCACTTTTCAAAATTTTCCTTTTAGAAGCCTTTAAAAGCATACTGTTGGTATTTTTTAGCTTATTCTCAGCTTATTTGAGCTTTTCAAAAAAAGTGTCTTTACTAAAGTATCTTATTTTAAATTTTCAAAAAGAAAAAAAAAATAATTCATAAAAAGTGCAGCAGGGATTCGAATCCTGGTCTGCACCATACCAAAGCCTCAACACACCACACTCATAACCAGTTTGCCCTTGGGACTTCTCTGTCCATCTCTTCTCCTTTAATTCTTTTATAGTGTCTTTCTTCTATTTTGCTTATTCATTCAAAACTGCTTTTCACAGCTTATTCACAACAAATTTTTCTTTCACACTATTTTTCTTTTATTTCTTATAGCATTCAGTAGTTTCTATAAAAATTTCAGATTTTTCTGAAAAGTTTTAATAATTTTTATCATTTAATTTCTATAATTTAGTTTTTAAATCATAACAATTAAAATATAAATAAAAATAATAAAATTCTTTTTTCTAAAATTCTTTTTGGTTAATTAGGACTTAGGAAAAATAGAATTGCGTTTCTAGGTATAGTATTTCTTAGTCTGGCTTTTTTGGCTCGGGATTAGCCCGAGCGTAAGCATTTTTAGGTTTCCTTTACGTTTTTAATTACGTGTGATTTAGATTATTGTTCTTCTTTCTTTATAAGTTTTTTTTAGTTTATGTTTGCTTATTTTAGCTTAATAATCCACAATCTCTCTTTTATCACTATTCACGACACGTTTCACGAACCGTATTCACAAAATTCCATTCATCCTTCGACGGAAAAACGACCCTGGAAATACATACTTCCTTTGTGTTTCTTTGGTATACTATAACTGTACAAATCACATATGCAAGTGCACACGACTTTAAACTATTCCAAATGGATGTTAAAAGTGCTTTTCTAAATGGTTTTATTAATGAGGAAGTATACGTTGCACAACCTCCCGGCTTTGCTGATTTTGAAAAACCTAATCATGTCTACAAACTTAAGAAAGCATTATACGGACTTAAGCAAGCACCAAAAGCTTGGTATGATCAACTTAAGACATTCCTAGTTGACCATAAGTATACCATGGACATATGTCACACCTCTCCAAGGCGGAAACGCGAGTGTAACGTCATGGATATCATCACAACACATGGTGTCTAAATAGAGAATTTCTACACGCACATAAAAGAGCAAAGTACAGACACAAAGTGTCGTAACGATACCCCAAAAGAAAATAACCAAAATAAATCTCCAAAAAAAAAGTATCTTCGATAGAACATAAAGTACTAGTCGAAAGACATTAAAGTATCACAATCAAAAATCCAATTTATTCAAATCAAAACACAAAGATAAATCATCCTTAAATGCAACTAAGTCTCGTCTAGTCGCTTCCCTCTACCTTAGTCTTAGAATGCTCACCTGAAAATGATGCTTAAAAACGTCAACATAATGTTGGTGAGATTCATAGGTTTAAGACACACAAAATATATCTCAGGCAACCAGTTCACTGTGATTATAAAACATAGCAGGACAGTAAAGATAGTTATTATACAACTAGCATATAATCGCAACTAACTAACCAGCAAACGGGACATAAGGGACGGAACGTGCCCACGATCCGAACATCAATATCCAACATCAATTTGGGACGAAACGCGCCCACGATCCATGTTCACAATAATGGGTAATCATTACCCTCTGATCAGACCACACAGAATAATAGTGAGTAGAGCTACTACTCTCCAATTGGATAATGGGGGCATAGCTACCCTCCAAATGGACCACACAGAATCACTACACAATAATCTCATAACATGCAGTACACGTATAATAACACTTACAAGTCCATGCATTTTACGACTACATAATCACAGTAACTCAAAAATATTTCAACACAAGCATCATTCCCATCCCAAGTTAAAACAAAGTAAAAATGGGACTATGAAACTCATCTCAAACTTTGCAGCTTCTAAATTACCAATCACAAATCTATACCACAAAAATAAGATCACATTACACGCGACCAAGCTAAAAGCTATAGTCCATGTAACACACATACGATGGATTTCTAAGGTTCATGTAAACCACCATGGATCACCTAGACTCCATACTAACCACTACCAAACACTTACACTCACTAAATCCCTTGCATACACTTTTTCAGAATACGCAGATTTTTGGGGTACTTTTACCCACATAAAATCACAACAAAATAAGCTCTAAAACTCACACCAAAAATTCAACATGGTCCTTCATGAGCATACAAGCTTCTCCCAGAAGACCATGCACTAAAAACATACAAAAGTACTCTTTGAAAAATCAAACATAAAAACTATCCAGATTCGGATCCGAACGCACACCAAAATATTTTGACCCAACAACCATACTTGCACAACTTATTATCGGATAATTTTCGCGTTGAAGTCATAGAGAATATAGAACTCAATTTATCCAGAAGGGCTAACCTAAATTACACTTTTTAAACCACTTTTGACCTCAATACTTTTAACCTAAATCTATCCCGGTTTAACTGTTTTGACACCTTTACTTGCAAAAATCATTAGACTGACTTCCCGACCTCGAAACCAATCGTGGCCGGACTTTTTAGAAATCTATTTCTCTGAACTACAATTTAGACACAAGAATCATCAATTAACTCATCTCCATCTATTAAATATCTTCGTATCTTTACAGCACTATGAATCTGTCCAAACCCTAACTCAATAATTAACATGTTTTATACCCTAATCTCTTCACCAATCATCATAATATTACTAATTATTGATCCTAACATGTTGTATATTATAAATTTATAGAATTAAACATAAACCCTAGATCCATCATAACTTGTATTACATGAATCAAATCAATAATTAAAGGAATTAGGGATTACTAGGCATACCTTAAGCTCGTTTTCTTCACAATAATGAAAACCTTAATTTTTTCCTTCTTGTTTCCCCTTGGTTTGGCCGAAATTCTCAAAAGGGAGGGTTGGGGTGTTTTGGTTTTGTATTTATAATACCCTAATGAACATTTTAGATCACCCTTATAATTGGTAAGTGTATTTAGACTAAAATTTGGTTTCCTTTTTCCCCTAAAACCCCTAATCGGCCGAATATATATATATATATATATATATATATATATATATATATATATATATATATATATATATATATATATATATATATATATATATATATATATATATTTTAATTTTTATTAATATCAATTATTACACTTAAAACCTTGTACTCTCGATATTTTATAAGAACCCATACGAAATCTAACGTCTTACGCGGTAATTCTTCATTTTACGACAACTTGAATAATTATCATTTTCAAACAAAGTTTCCAAAAATAGAATTTCACACTCATTATTAATATAACCTATAAAACCGATCATCACTTAACTTACCAACGCTCACAAACTTGAACACAACTCATTACGCAAAACCCCGAACACAAAACCATACAAGTCATTTCTATGTCACCAAAGTGAACAAAATGAACTTATTCAAAACAACACTACTCAAGACACACCAATAGAGTCACACAAGGGATTTAGTGCCAAAGCACACATTTATCACACATATGTCACACAAAACACTTAAGTCTCACTAAGCAAAAATTAAATGAGTCAAGACTATTAGTTAGACTAACCTTCTAAAATCACGGTTGTTACATCATCCCCCACTTAGGGAAATCTCGTCCCAAGATTTAGCCATTCACCAACCACATCAGCAAACAAATTTGGGTACTTAGACCTCATCTGATCCTCGCGCTCCCAAGTAAACTCAGGACCACGCTTCGAATTCCAACGCACCTTTACTAAAGCTATCTTACCACACTTCAAACTCTTGACCTCTCGGTCCATAATCTCAACAGGTTCTTCGACAAAATGAAGGGTCCTGTCAACCTTAATCTCATCTAATGGCACATGCAGACTAGCATCCGCCAAACATTTCTTTAAATTAGATACGTGAAACGTATCATGTACACCATTTAACTCCTCAGGTAACTTCAATCGATATGCCACCAGTCCAATCCTTTCCGTAGCCTCAAACGTTCCTACATATCTCGGTGCTAATTTGCCTTTCTTACCGAAACGCATAACACCCTTCCAAGGAGACACTTTCAGCATCACAAGATCACCAACACTAAACTCTAAAGGCTTACGGCGATTATCCGCATAACTCTTTTGGCGATCCCTTGCTGCCTTAAGTCTCTCTTTAATCTGAAAAACCTTATCCGTAGTTTCTTGTACTAGTTCAGGGCCAATTAGTTGGCTTGTACCAACCTCTGCCCACAGAACTGGTGATCTACATTTCCTACCATACAACATTTCAAACGGCGCACACCTAATACTGGAATGATAGCTGTTATTATAGGAGAACTCAGCTAAAGGTAAATGAGTATCCCAGCTTCCTCCAAAATCGATGGCACATGCTCAAAGTAAATCTTCTAAAGTCTGAATTGTTTGTTCACTCTGCCCATCCGTCTGTGGATGATAAGTTGTACTCATATCCAAACGTGTATCCAAAGCCTTCTGTAGAGACTGCCAGAACCGCGAGGTAAACCTACTGTCGCGATCAGATATAATAGACACTGGCACACCATGTCGTGCCACAAACTCATTGATATAAATTCTTGCCAACTTTTCCATCTTATAATCCTCACGAATAGCTAGAAAATGTGCAGACTTCGTCAGCCTGTCCACTATGACCCATATCGTGTCATGTCCATTACTTGTTCGAGGCAACTTAGTAATAAAATCCATCGTTATATTCTCCCATTTCCACTCAGGGATCGGCGGTTGTTGTAGTAATCCAGAGGGTTTCTGATGTTCAGCCTTAACTTTCAAACAAGTCAGACACTTACTAACATACTCGGCTATTTCCCTCTTCATTCCTGGCCACCAATAAGCATCTCTAAGATCGTAATACATCTTGTCAGATCCTGGATGAATTGAGTATCTCGTTTTATGAGCCTCGTCCATGATCAACCTTCTTACATCTCCCACCATCGGAACCCATATCCGATCCAAGAAATATAATCCACCATCCTCCTTTTTCTCCATTTGTTGATCTAACCCACGCAGCATCTCAGCTGTTGCTTTTCATCCTTGAGGGCTTCCTCTTGTGCTGCCAATATCTTCCCCTTAATTCCCGATTGCAAGGTCATGCACATAGCTCGCACACGCTTAGGCTT
The DNA here is from genome assembly GCA_021014915.2 of Artemisia tridentata subsp. tridentata. NCBI lineage: Eukaryota > Viridiplantae > Streptophyta > Magnoliopsida > Asterales > Asteraceae > Artemisia > Artemisia tridentata. The sequence continues at coordinate 255,625,405 of CP139508.1, read as the reverse complement.
AATCCTTTCCTTTCTACTCAACGCATCAGCCACCACATTCGCCTTTCCAGGATGATAGCGAATCTCACAATCATAATCACTAAACAATTCAATCCATCTTCTTTATCGCATATTCAGCTCCTTCTGACTGAAGATATGCTGAAGGCTCTTATGATTTGTATAAACAACACTCTTTGTGCCATACAGATAATGTCTCCAATTCTTAAGAGCGAACACTACTGCACCAAGCTCTAAATCATGAGTGGTGTAATTCTTCTCATGAATCTTGAGTTGTCGGGATGCATAAGCTATCACTTTCCATCTCTGCATTAGTACACATCCAAAACCTTGTTTCGACGCATCATAATACACCACAAAGTCATCTGGTCCGTCTGGAAGCGCCAGAATAGGTGCATTGCGCAAATTATCCTTTAATGTCTGAAAAGCCATCTCTTGCTCCTCTCCCCAGACATACTTCTTATTCTTTTGGGTCAACAATGTGAGGGGTTTGGCAATCTTCGAAATTTTTTGGATAAATCGTTTGTAATACCCTGCCAATCCTAAAAAGGAACGTATCTCTGACGGCGTCGTAGGAGCCTTCCAATTCTTGACCGCTTCGACCTTTCCAGGGTCAACATGTATACCTTCACTATTAACTACATGACCAAGAAAATGTACCTCTCTAAGCCAAAACTCACATTTTGAAAACTTAGCGTACAACTTTTCCTCCTTCAGCAATTTAAGGACCAACTTCAAATGCTCTCCATGCTCCTTCTCAGTCTTAGAGTAGACTAATATGTCATCGATGAACACTATCACAAATTTATCCAAATAAGGCTTACAAATGCGATTCATTAGATCCATGAATAACGCAGGTGCATTTGTCAACCCAAATGGCATAACTGTAAACTCAAAGTGTCCATAACGAGTCCAAAAAGCAGTCTTCGGAATATCCTCCTCATACACTCTTAACAGATGATAACCAGAACGTAGATCTATCTTTGAAAAGAATCGAGAACCTTGCAGCTGGTCAAGGAGATCATCGATTCTAGGAAGAGGATACCGATTCTTAACAGTTAACTTGTTCAATTCCCGATAGTCAATACACATCCGGAATGAATCATCTTTCTTTTTAACAAATAACACAGGTGCTCCCCACGGAGAATGACTGGGTCGGATAAACCCCTTATCCAGAAGTTCTTGCAATTGCTCGGACAACTCGTGCATCTCAGAGGGTGCTAAACGGTATGGGGATTTCGCTACAGGTTTCGCTCCAGGAATCAATTCAATACGGAATTCAACTTGACGGATTGGAGGCAACCCAGACAAGACTTCAGGAAAGATGCCAGGAAATTCACACACCACAGGAATCTCTTCTATTTTAAGTTATTTGGATTTCGCATTCTTAAGGGATTTCAAATCATTCCTTAAGCATTCTCCTTGTATCCGAAGTATAAAACCACTCTCTAATGGAATACGAACTACCTTTCCATGGCATACAACCTCGGCCTTATGTTTAGACAACCAGCTCATCCCTATCACCACATCAAAACTCCCATGTCCAAAAGGTATCAAGTCAATCATAAATGGAATACCCTCTAACACTATAGTACACCCACGAATAACCTTGTCAACCTCTACCTCCCTACCGCTAGCTATCTCAATCACAATACTAGACTTAAGTTCACTAGGTTCAACATTCAACAATTCAGCAAATTCAGTAGACACAAAGTACGTTGATACCATTAGGCGTCGTTCACGAAGTTCACGAATACACATTCTTACTTAACACAAGTACTCCCATCAAATGGGACAATTAACACAAATACCACGGTTAAATCTAATCCTACTACATGTAAGCATGTCATCATTGGTCAACGTAGCATTGGCCATAAGTCCACATGTGTCGTGATACATGTATAATTATGTTGGCCACCCATAATTATAGATGTATCCTTTCACATGTGTACTCGCTTCCAATACAACGCCTAACAATAATAACACCTCACAATTATAAATACACAAACTCAAAAATTAATATCATATAATACACCCATTAATCACATATCACACACATAATATATTCAAACTCGCTCAAGCCTTATTATTAATTACTTGGGTAAAATCCCAGAATTCAAAGGAATTCGCGGTCCAACATAATACCAAACATCAAAGGTCAACAGAAAATATCCCAAAACATAACACTAAACCAAACAAAATCGCACACAACTCGAGCTCCACCCTAACGTTTGCCCCTCTCATTCAACTCGGATTAAATCAACTACTTGCCGTGGACTCTAGATCTGAATCCACTTCGTACTCTTCCTCTTCACTTATCCATCCATTCTGGTTTTCCTCGTTCTGTGGTAGTGGACGACTGGCAAAACCCCTCCTGAGGTTCCTTTCTTCCTCCTCTATATGGTCCACAAACCCATACAGATTATGAGGCTCAGCCCAAAACTCTCTTCCATTTTCTAGGAATTTGGGACACTTTCTTGGGTACCTAATAATGTAGCCGTCTTTATTGGTCACCTTTGTCTCGTACCTTTCTATCTCCTCTCCATCCACGTTCACTAAAGTCATCTTCTCCTCGATCTTACATGGACACATGCTAGCAAGAACTAAGATCCTCTTGTTAGTCCGTTTCAAGCTACCAATCCTCTTGCAACCAGTAGCGACAACGGTAGTCCAACAAAACTTGCAACGCGCGAGAGGTGCCATGCTAAAAGTGACATATATAATACTAAGTATAGGGGTTCAATCGGCGTCCGAAACTCGACAAAACTTCTCATAAACTCAAGAAAAATAGACATATAAAATACCATACTTATACATAAGCACTAAATGCAACTATGTGAGGGACTCCTAGGTTATAATCTAGACTCAACCACCTACTTTTCTATAACCTGGATCTGATACCAATCTGTCACACCTCGCCAAGGCGGAAACGCGAGTGTAACGTCATGGATATCATCACAACACATGGTGTCTAAATAGAGAATTTCTACATG